>WFMF01000014.1:653180-1110889 GCA_011033025.1 Beroe forskalii
AAAAAGAAAACCCCTAAAAAAAAAACCGGGGGGCCCCCCCTCCAAAGGGGCCCCAATTCCACAGTTTGAAAATATTTTTAAAAATTGGGGAAACTATTTTTTTTAAAATTTGCCCGGCTAAACTTTGGGTGGGAATATTTTTTTTTAAAATTTTATTTTTTTGGGGCAATTTTTTGGGGTTTTTTCCAATTGGGAAACCCCCTTCCCAACAAACCTTAAATTCCCAATTTAAATTTTAGGGCGGGTTTTTAGAAATTTTAAAATTCAAAATGAATTGATAAATTCGGCTTTTTAAGATTTAATGTGGAAAATTTTGACTTTTCCCCTTTTAAAAAAATTCCACCCCAAAAATTTGGGCAGAAAGGAAAGGGAAAGGTTTTGAGGTCCTGCCCCTCCACAAATAAAATTTGCTTTTATTTATAAAATTTTTTAAATTTTTAAAAAATACAGAGAAATTTAGGTGGAAATTTGCCAAAAAGGGATTTTCAAATTAATAAAAATTTTAAAATGTCATTCTATTTGCTTTTTACTGTTCCCCTAAATAAACAAAATTTCGAGAAATTTAAATTTTTGGTACTTTGAACCCAAATAACTCCTGTTATAAAAATTGTTTTATCCATAAATTTTTAGAAATAAAACTTTTACCCCCAAGTTATTCAACCATTTTTTAAAAATTTCTTTTTTTTGTTTTTTATTGCAAAAAAAACCACAGGAAAGGGGTGTACCCCCAAAGGGACCCCAATGTTCCTAGCAAAAAACGTTTGGTACCCCAAAAGGGAAACTATAAGCCCCAAACAATTTTTGATAGTTCCCCCCATTTTTTCCCTGGGGCCCCTCCAGCGGGAGTCGCCAGAACAAACTGAGTGGGTCCCCACCCCTCCATACAGGAGCAGCACATCCAGCTGGAGATCCAGGGAGATACAGCCCGAACAAACTGAGTGGGTCCCCATTCCCATACAGGGCCCCTCCCAGCCAGGAACAAACTGAGGTAGGTCCCCCACCCCTCCAATTGCAGCATCCAGCTGGAGATACAGCGAACAAACTGAGTGGGTCCCCCACCCCTCCCATACAGGAGCAGCACATCCAGCTGGAAGATACAGCCCAGACAAACTGAGTAGGTCCCCCACCCCTCCATACAGGAGCAACATCCAGCTGGAGATACAGCCCGAACAATCAGCTGGAGATACAGCCCAGGTCCCCCCCCCCCCAGTACAGGACAGCACATCCAGCTGGAATACAGCCCAGACAAACTGAGGTGGGTCCCCCACCCCTCCCATACAGGGCAGCAGCATCCAGCTGGAGATACGAGCCCAAACTGAGGCAGTGGGTCCCCCCACCCTCCCATACAGGAGCAGCACATCCAGCTGGAGATACAGCCCGAACAAAACTGGGTGGGTCCCCCCCTCCCTCAGCTGGGAGCAGCACATCCAGCTGGAATGGCCCAACAAACTGGGGTCCCCACCCCTCCAGTACAGGAGCAGCACATCAGCTGGGAGATACAGCCTGAACAAACTGGTGGAGTCCCCCACCCCTCATACAAGACAGCACATCCAGCTGGAGATACACAGCCCAGAACAAACTGAGTAGGTCCCACCCCTCAAATACCAGAACCATCCAGCTGGAGATACAAGCCCGGAAACTGAGGTAGGTCCCCCACCTCCCATACAGACATCAGCTGGAGATGCAGCCCAATTCTAAAACTGAGGTGAGTCCCCACCCCTCCCTTACAGACAGCACATCCATCGCTGGAGATACAGCCCGAACAAACTGAGGTAGGTCCCCCAAAGCAAGACAGCACATCCAGCTGGAGATACAGCCCAACAAACTGAGGTGGGTCCCCCCCCTCCCATGGGCAGCACATCCAGCTGGAGATACAGCCCGAACAAACTGAAATTAGGTCCCCCACCTCCCATACAGGCAGCACATCCCAACAAGGAGATACAGCCAGAACAAACTGAGGTGGTTCCCCCCCTCCAATACAGGAGCAGCACATCCAGCTGGAATGCAGCCAGACTGAGGTAGGTCCCCACCCCTCCCCATACAGGAGCAGCACATCAGCTGGAGATGCAGCCCAGAACAAACTGAGGTAGGTCCCCCCCCCTCCCATACAGGAGCAGCACCAGCTGGAGATACAGCCAAACTGGTGGGTTTCCCACCCCTCCCTACAGGCAAGCACATCCAGCTGGAGATACAGCCAGACAAACTGAGGTAGGTCCCCCCCCCTCCCATACAGGAACAGCACATCCAGCTGGAGATGCAAGCCCAACAAACTGAGGTAGGTCCCCCCTCCATACAGGAGACAGCACATCCAGCTGATACAGCCCGAACAAACTGGTGGTCCCCCACCCCTCCCAGCCAGGAGCAACATCCAGCTGGAGTGCAGCCCGAACAAACTGAGGTAGGTCCCCCACCTCCCATACAGGAGCAGCACATCTGGAATACAGCCCGAACAAACTGAGGTAGGTCCCCACCCCTCCCATACAGGGCAGCACAGCCAGCTGGAGATACAGCCCCCAGACAAACTGAGGTGGGATCCCCACCCCCTCAATACAGGAGCAACACATCCAGCTGGAGATACAGCCCAACAAACTGAGTAGGTCCCCCACCCCTCCCATAGAACAGCACATCAACTGGAGATACAGCCCGAACAAACTGAGGTAAGTCCCCCCCCTCCCATACAGGAGCAGCATCCAGCTGGAGATACAGCCCGAACAAACTGAGGTGGGTCCCCCACCCCTCCCATACAGAACAGCATCAGCTGGAGATACAGCCCAGACAAACTGAGTGGAGTCCCCCACCCCTCCCATACAGGAGCAGCACATCCAGCTGGAGATACGCCCAGAACAAACTGAGGTAAATCCCCCACCCCTCCCACATACAGAGCACATCCAGCTGGAGGCCAGCCCAAGACAAACTGAGGGGTCCCCACCCCTCCCAATACAGGAGCAGCACATCCAGCTGGAATACAGCCCGAACAAACTGGTAGGTCCCCACCCCTCCCAATACAGGAGCAGCATCCAGCTGGAGATACAAGCGAACAAACTGGGTAGGTCCCCCACCCCCCATACAGACAGCATCCAACTGGAATACAGCCCGAACAAACTGAGGTAGGTCCCCCACCCTCCAATACAGAACACAGCTCAGCTGATACAGCCCAGACAAACTGGTGGTCCCCCACCCTCCCATACAGGAGCAGCACATCAGCTGGAGTACAGCCCGAACAAACTGAGGTAGGTCCCCCACCCCTCCCATACGGGAAGCACATCCAACTGGAGATACAGCCCAACAAACTGAGGCTAGGTCCCTTCACCCCTCCCTTACAGGAGCAGCACATCCAGCTGGAGATACCTTGAACAAACTGAGGTGGTCCCCACCCCTCCACAGCAAGACAGCACATCCCAGCTGGAGATACAGCCCAGACAAACTGAGGTGGTCCCCCACCCCTCCCATACAGGGCAGCACATCCAGCTGGAATACAGCCCGAACAAACTGAGGGGTCCCCACCCCTCCAATGGGAGCAGCACATCCAGCTGGGGCAAGCCAACAAACTGAGTGGGTCCCCCCACCCCTCCATACAGGACAGCACATCCAAGCTGGAGATACAGCCCGAATAAACTGAGGTGGGTCCCCCACCCCTCCCATACAGGAGCACATCCAGCTGGAGACTAGCCCGAACAAACTGAGGTAGGTCCCCACCCCTCCAATACAGAACAGCATCCAGCTGGAGATACAGCCCAACAAACTGGTGGGTCCCCACCCCCTCCCATACAGAACAGCATCCAGCTGGAATGCAGCCCGAATAAACTGAGGTAGGTCCCCCACCCTCTCCCATACAGGAGCAGCACATCCAGTGGAGATACAGCCCGAACAAACTGGTGGGTCCCCCACAAGACCCTCCATACAGGAGTCCCCCACCCTCCCAGCACATCCAGCTGGAGATACAGCCCGAACAAACTGAGGTAGGTCCCCCCACCCCTCCCATACAGAGTAGGGTCCCCACCCTCCCATACAGGGCAACATCCAGCTGGGAGACAAGCTGGCCCCTCCCATACAGGAACCATCCAGCTGGAGTACAAGGGGTCCCCCACTCCTCCCATACAGGGCAGCACATCCCAGCTGGAGATACAGCCCGAACAAACTGAGGTGGGTCCCCCACCCCTCCCATGCAGCAACATATCCAGCTGGAATGCAGCCCAAACAAACTGAGGGGTCCCCACCCCCTCCCACATACAGGGCAGCACATCCCGCTGGAGATACAGCCCGAACAAAAGCAGTAGGTCCCCACCCCTCCCATACAGGAGGTAGGAATCAGTGGGTGTTATCTTTTCAACCCCCAAACTCGGCCGTGACAGTTCTGACGACCCTCCGGGTGAACGCCTCTTTTCCACTAGTGTTTGATTTCAGTAGTTTCTAAATCGATATTGTCAAATATATCCATTCAGATGTGTGATAATGCCGTTTGAATATGTGATTATACCGTTTAAATGTTGTGATAATGCATTGGAAATAATAAATTTATTTTTAGTTTTCTGCATCCATGTGATTTCAGGATGATTGTTTACCACTGAGACTTGGTTTTGCTACTTTACTGCTCTGGCTATGATGGGGGTGATAATGCCGTTTTTTTAATGTTTGACAATGTCTATGAGAAGTCCCTCCCCAGGAACCAGTGAACCCGTGGTCAAAGAAAAGCACGATTGACTGGGGCAACAGCTCGCTCCCTGTGGAGGAGCCGCAGTGGGGCGCACCCCCTGCAGCAGCCAGTGAACCGAGTGAGGTACCCTTCCCTCACAGTGAAGTGAGCAGTGAGGAGCCGCCCCCTGTCCAGGTCGAGATGCCCGGGACCAGACCACGGTAAGGGACAGGACTCATGAACTGACAATGTTGTCATTGCTAGCATCTCAAACTGAGTAGATTACACGTTGATACTAAAAGCAAGAACCACTGTATTCCACCCGTACGTACCAATCCATTACCCAAACTTGCAGTACCCGAACCCATCAGATTTCGCCTCGAAACCACTCGAACCCACCTAAAACCACCAAACTAACCTAGAAACCACCCAAAACTCATACTTTGAGTGGGTTCGGACTCCGCCTGAATCCGCTTGTTTCGTGTGTTTTTAGGTGGTTTCAGTAAACTCAAACCAAAGACCACCCTAACCAGCTTGCCATAACCAAAACCCTAACTGGGTTAGGGTTGGGGAAGGGGGCCAACCAAATACTTAAATTGGCTGGTTTCACATTTGAAGAAAGTTTGTGCTCGTTTCAAGTGGGTTCGGGTGGATTCAGGTGGGTTTTTGGTTGTTTCAGGTGGGTTCGGAAAGTTTCAGGTGGGTTTTGGGTTGTTTCGGGTGGTTTTGAGGCTAAATCAGGTGGGTTTGGTCGATTTGGGTGGGTACGGGTGGTTCCTGCTTTGAGTATCGATGGTAAATTTCTGAGATTTCCTTTCAGAACACCTTTTTTTGTCACAAAACATTGCTGATGTGATTTTTACTGGGACAATGATCTTGAATGGCCACTATCAGGCCTATGATCTATTTATAGGTCAATTGATTTTCAAGCTGGTTTCAATTTTAATGTGATCATCATTTTCATTACAAGAATATGAAACATCCCCTCGCCCCAGCAAAAGGTGGATGATGACGGCTTCACAGAGGTGGCTGAAAGGCGGCGTGGTGGCAGGGGGAGGGGCTACCAGCGCGGTGGCGCCCCCGGGGAGAGGGGATCTTACAGGAACTCCAGGGGCGGACCTAACAACAGGTATAATTCCCTACTCATGTAGATGTCACAAGGAACTTCACCACCATTTGTGCTCAGTCATTCATTTTAAACTATGCATATCGTCATCGCGAAGATTTTGATTTTTAGCCTGTGAATTGTTAGTGACCTTTTGACACCGGTATTAGCTTACGTGTTAGATGCCCTACTTATCTTGTAATTAAGCAATTACAACACGTCATATTAACTTACTGAGGTAATGGGTGCCTCAAATATGATTGTAGCACTGAAGATGTTCTGAAAGTACTTTGCTATTAAACACTGAGCTGAGCTCATTGAGCTCGTGTGTCTCATTAAAGTGTTGTGAAACCTGGCTATTGACAGTGACATAGTATTAAGCAATAAGGTGATTTTCCTGTCAACTCGCGAGCTGATTGGTCAATGACAAGCGGACCTGTGGGTAAACTAATACGGTGTAATGATACCACCCTTCCTCGCAGGTATAATTCCCGAGGAGGCAGCGGAGGCAGTTACCAGCGTGGTAGCGGAGGCCCGCGCGGCGCGGGTGGAGACCGAGGCGGGCCCCGAGACAACTCCGCGCGCCGCGGAGGCAATTCCCGCGGCGGCGGATACAGCGATAGGGGCGGGTATAGCAGCCGAGGGGGAGATAGAGGGGGTCAGAGGGGCGGGCAAGGTAAGGAAATATAGATTCTCTCATATTGATGGGTTCATGAAATCGTTTTCAATTCGGCTCGTTTTTCAAATTCCTCATTTTATCGGCTAAAATTTCCCCTTAAATCTCCTTGTGGCGTAACCCCTTCTTGTTGTGTTACCCCTTCTTGTGGCTTAACCCCTTCTTGTGGCGTAACCCCTTCTTCAAGTGGCGTAACCCCTTCTTGTGGCGTAACCCCTTCTTTTGGCGTAACCCCTTCTTGTTGTGTTACCCCTTCTTGTGGCGTAACCCCTTCTTCAAGTGGCGTAACCCCTTCATGTGGCGTAACCCTTTCTTGTGGCGCAACCCCTTCTTGTGGCGCAACCCCTTCTTCAAGTGGCGTAACCCCTTCTTGTGGCGTTACCCCTTCTTGTGGCGTTACCCCTTCCTGTGGCGTAACCCCTTGTTGTGGCGTAACCCCTTCTTGTGGCGTTACCCCTTCTTTTGGCGTAACCCCTTCTTGTGGCGTAACCCCTTCTTGTGGCGTAACCCCTTCTTGTGGCGTAACCCTTTCTTCTGGCGTAACCCTTTCTTCTGGCGTAACCCCTTCTTCAAGTGGCGTAGCCCCTTCTTGTGGCGTAACCCCTTCTTGTGGCGTTACCCCTTCTTGTGGCGTTACCCCTTCTTGTGGCGTAACCCCTTCTTGTGGCGTAACCCCTTCTTGTGGCGTAACCCCTTCTTGTGGCGTAACCCTTTCTTCAAGTGGCGTAACCCCTTCTTGTGGCGTTACCCCTTCTTGTGGCGTAACCCCTTCTTGTGGTGTAACCCTTTCTTCAAGTGGCGTAACCCCTTCTTGTGGCGTAACCCCTTCTTGTGGCGTAACCCTTTCTTCAAGTGGCGTAACCCCTTCTTGTGGCGTTACCCCTTCTTGTGGCGTAACCCCTTCTTGTGGTGTAACCCTTTCTTCAAGTGGCGTAACCCCTTCTTGTGGCGTAACCCCTTCTTGTGGCGTAACCCCTTCTTGTGGCGTAACCCCTTCTTGTGGCGTAACCCCTTCTTGTGGCGTAACCCCTTGTTGTGGCGTAACCCTTTCTTGTGGCGTAACCCGTTCTTGTGGCGTAACCCCTTCTTGTGGCGTAACCCCTTCTTGTGGTGTAACCCTTTCTTGTGGCGTAACCCCTTCTTGTGGCGTAACCCCTTGTTGTGGCGTAACCCTTTCTTGTGGCGTAACCCGTTCTTGTGGCGTAACCCCTTCTTGTGGCGTTACCCTTTCTTGTGGCGTAACCCCTTCTTGTGGCGTTACCCCTTCATGTGGCGTAACCCCTTCTTGTGGCGCAACCCCTTCTCGTGCAGGTTACCGAGGATCAAGCTACCGAGGCGGAGCTCCCCGGGGTGCTGGCAGCCGGGGGGGCGCAGTCCCTGGGGGTAGGCCGCAGTCTGCAAACCGCCCTGCACCCGTCATCTCCTGAATAAAGATAGGTCTTGTGAGGTGGGTGTCTTCCGGTCTTCAATCGCCCTTTCAGATAATTCAAATATATTTCCGAATTCCTTTGTAACCCGTATGTGAGCTCAATGCTAATCAGTCAAGTGTACCCAGTCAGTTTCCTTCAAGAAGAATCATAATAATTCGGGTGCTGAATTTCTGCAAATTTGGCTCTTTCTATCACCCTTAGGGATCGTTCACATATTACGTAGTCCCTGACTACCACACCCCAGGTTTCCAGGAGATAACCTCCCTGACTACCACACCCCAGGTTTCCAGGAGATAACCTCCCTGACTACCACACCCCAGGTTTCCAGGAGATAACCTCCCTGACTACCTCACCCCAGGTTTCCAGGAGATAACCTCCCTGACTACCACACCCCAGATTTCCAGGAGATAACCTCCTGACTACCACACCCCAGGTTTCCAGGAGATAACCTCCCTGACTACCACACCCCAGGTTTCCAGGAGATAACCTCCCTGACTACCACACCCCAGGTTTCCAGGATATAACCTCCTGACTACCTCACCTCAGGTTTCCAGGAGATAACCTCCTGACTACCACACCCCCAGGTTTCCAGGAGATAACCTCCCCTGACTACCACACCCCAGGTTTCCAGGAGATAACCTCCCTGACTACCACACCCCCAGGTTTCCAGGAGATAACCTCCCTGACTACCACACCTCAGGTTTCCAGGAGATAACCTCCTGACTACCACACCCCAGGTTTCCAGGAGATAACCTCCTGACTACCACACCCCAGGTTTCAGGAGATAACCTCCCTGACTACCACACCCCAGGTTTCCAGGAGATAACCTCCCTAACTACCTCACCCCAGGTTTCCAGGAGATAACCTCCCTGACTACCACACCCCAGGTTTCCAGGATATAACCTCCCTGACTACCTCACCTCAGGTTTCCAGGAGATAACCTCCCTGACTACCACACCCCAGGTTTCCAGGAGATAACCTCCCTGACTACCACACCCCAGGTTTCCAGGAGATAACCTCCCCTGACTACCACACCCCAGGTTTCCAGGAGATAACCTCCCTGACTACCACCCCCAGGTTTCCAGGAGATAACCTCCCTGACTACCACACCTCAGGTTTCCAGGAGATAACCTCCCTGACTACCACACCCCAGGTTTCCAGGAGATAACCTCCCTGACTACCACACCCCAGGTTTCCAGGAGATAACCTCCCTGACTACCACACCCCAGGTTTCCAGGAGATAACCTCCCTGACTACCACACCCCAGGTTTCCAGGAGATAACCTCCCTGACTACCACACCTCAGGTTTCCAGGAGATAACCTCCCTAACTACCTCACCCCAGGTTTCCAGGAGATAACCTCCCCCCAGGTTTCCACCCCAGGTTTCCAGGAGATAACCCTCCCACACCCAGGTTTCCAGGAGATAACCTCCCTGACTACCACCCCAGGTTTCCAGGAGATAACCTCCCTGACTACCTCACCCCAGGTTTCCAGGAGATAACCTCCCTGACTACCACACCCCAGGTTTCCAGGAGATAACCTCCCTGACTACCACACCCCAGGTTTCCAGGAGATAACCTCCCTGACTACCACACCCCAGGTTTCCAGGAGATAACCTCCCTGACTACCCAGGTTTCCAGGAGATAACCTCCCTGACTACCACCCCCAGGTTTCCAGGAGATAACCTCCTGACTACCACCTCAGGTTTCCAGGAGATAACCTCCCTGACTACCACACCCCAGGTTTCCAGGAGATAACCTCCTGACTACCACACCTCAGGTTTCCAGGAGATAACCTCCTGACTACCACACCCCAGGTTTCCAGGAGATAACCTCCCTGACTACCACACCCCAGGTTTCCAGGAGATAACCTCCCTGACTACCACACCTCAGGTTTCCAGGAGATAACCTCCCTGACTACCACACCTCAGGTTTCCAGGAGATAACCTCCCTGACTACCACACCCCAGGTTTCCAGGAGATAACCTCCCTGACCACCTCAGGTTTCCAGGAGATAACCTCCCTGACTACCACCCCAGGTTTCCAGGAGATAACCTCCCTGACTACCCAGGTTTCCAGGAGATAACCTCCCTGACTACCACACCTCAGGTTTCCAGGAGATAACATCCCTGACTACCACACCCCAGGTTTCCAGGAGATAACCTCCCTGACTACCACACCCCAGGTTTCCAGGAGATAACCTCCCTGACTACCACCCCCAGGTTTCCAGGGAGATAACCTCCTGACTACCACACCCCCAGGTTTCCAGGAGATAACCTCCCCTGACTACCACACCCCAGGTTTCCAGGAGATAACCTCCCTGACTACCACACCCCCAGGTTTCCAGGAGATAACCTCCCTGACTACCACCCCCAGGTTTCCAGGAGATAACCTCCCTGACTACCTCACCCCCAGGTTTCCAGGAGATAACCTCCTGACTACCCAGGTTTCCAGGAGATAACCTCCCTGACTACCACACCCCAGGTTTCCAGGAGATAACCTCCCTGACTACCTCACCTCAGGTTTCCAGGAGATAACCTCCCGACTACCACCCTCAGGTTTCCAGGAGATAACCTCCTGACTACCACCCCAGGTTTCCAGGAGATAACCTCCCTGACTACCACACCCCAGGTTTCCAGGAGATAACCTCCCTGACTACCACACCCCAGGTTTCCAGGAGATAACCTCCCTGACTACCACACCCCAGGTTTCCAGGAGATAACCTCCCTGACTACCACACCCCAGGTTTCCAGGAGATAACCTCCCTGACTACCACACCCCAGGTTTCCAGGAGATAACCTCCCTGACTACCTCACCCCAGGTTTCCAGGAGATAACCTCCCTGACTACCACACCCCAGGTTTCCAGGAGATAACCTCCCTGACTACCACACCCCAGGTTTCCAGGAGATAACCTCCCTGACTACCCCAGGTTTCGATGCTCTGCCCTTGTTCCAAGCCAGGCCCTCCTCACGGGGGCCCCCTCCCTGGTGACACACTCACGCGTGTGCAGTGATCTCATTGGGCGATCCTGTGATGACGTCACGTGAATCAGGCGATTTGATTGGCTCGTGCTGCGTGATGCCATCACGCGTGTGATATCAGTGTTGTTCCTTCCCCGTGACACAGAAGACTCTTGTGTTTTATACATTTTGTTACATTTCCTTTATTATATAATCAGAGAAGGGCTCTCTTACAAAATTCAAAGGAATTTAAAATGAATGTGCTCTTCCCTTTTTAATGTTGCTTCAAGGAAGTTTTTATTATTTAAAATGAGGACTTTTCTAACAGTAACTTATTTTCCCACCCAACTTCTCGTGTTTAATGCGTACGTATCTAATTGGGAGCGTGTGTATGCCAACCGCAAATTTTTGATCACTGACGTTTCAACGTTCTTAAAATGCAACTTAAATTGCCATTGGCATTAGTTGAGTCCATGTTTCCGGTAAGATTGAAACAAAAATGAATTTGAACTTCGTTCAATAGTGAAAATATACCTTAAAACCATGGCATTTCAATTTGAAGTTGTAGGGGGTCGATTTATTTCTCTTTTTTTTGTTTTTTCAGGTAAATGTTTTTAAAAAAACAAAAGAGTAGCTGCTGTAACAGCGTTACGCTGCTGTAACAGCGTTACGCTGCTGTAACAGCGTTACGCTGCTGTAACAGCGATACGCTGCTGTAACAGCGTTACGCTGCTGTAACAGCGTTACGCTGCTGTAACAGCGTTACGCTGCTGTAACAGCGTTACGCTGCTGTAACAGCGTTACGCTGCTGTAACAGCGTTACGCTGCTGTAACAGCGTTACACTGCTGTAACAGCGTTACGCTGCTGTAACAGCGTTACGCTGCTGTAACAGCGTTACGCTGCTGTAACAGCGTTACGCTGCTGTAACAGCGTTACGCTGCTGTAACAGCGTTACGCTGCTGTAACAGCGTTACGCTGCTGTAACAGCGTTACGCTGCTGTAACAGCGTTACGCTGCTGTAACAGCGTTACGCTTCTGTAACAGCGTTACGCTGCTGTAACAGCGTTACGCTGCTGTAACAGCGTTACGCTGCTGTAACAGCGTTACGCTGCTGTAACAGCGTTACGCTGCTGTAACAGCGTTACGCTGCTGTAACAGCGTTACGCTGCTGTAACAGCGTTACGCTGCTGTAACAGCGTTTCGCTGCTGTAACAGCGTTACGCTGCTGTAACAGCGTTACGCTGCTGTAACAGCGTTACGCTGCTGTAACAGCGTTACGCTGCTGTAACAGCGTTACGCTGCTGTAACAGCGTTACGCTGCTGTAACAGCGTTACGCTGCTGTAACAGCGTTACGCTGCTGTAACAGCGTTACGCTGCTGTAACAGCGTTACGCTGCTGTAACAGCGTTACGCTGCTGTAACAACGTTACGCTGCTGTAACAGCGTTACGCTGCTGTAACAGCGTTACGCTGCTGTAACAGCGTTACGCTGCTGTAACAGCGTTACGCTGCTGTAACAGCGTTACGCTGCTGTAACAGCGTTACGCTGCTGTAACAGCGTTACGCTGCTGTAACAGCGTTACGCTGCTGTAACAGCGTTACGCTGCTGTAACAGCATTACGCTGCTGTAACAGCGTTGCCGTTACGCTGCTGTAACAGCGTTACGCTGTTGTAACAGCGTCACGCTGCTGCAGCTGTAACAGCGTACCATGTTGTTAGACGCGCGCCCGCCGAAGGCGTAGGGGTCAGACAACGTCTGACAAGTACCATGAGGGTCAATCACTTAGTTTCTTGCCATATTTTTTTAACCCATTAGTTGCTTAACACGTCTGCCTCTGTTTGCGTTGCCAGTTGCGCGGTTGTCAGGCGTTGCCCATGCCTGACCCCCTCGCTACGGTGTTCTAAAAGGGCCAAATTGAAAATAGTCATATGGAATATTTACTATTTGATACCTATTCGATACCTATTCGATACCTATTTTTTCGTTTGGCCCTTTTGGAACAGTATCCGTGTTCCAAAAGGGCCAAATTGGCCCTTTTGGAATAGCTTCGTGTTCCAAAAGGGCCAAATTGGCACTTTTGGAACATATTCGTGTTCTAAAAGGGCCAAAATGCTGCGCGCGGCTTAGCGCGGTATTTTCCAACAATATAACTTCGCGCATTACAGTTTTTCCGATTTTGACCCATTTTTCACCAAAATTGCGACCGATTGAGCGCCCGGCACAAACCGCATTTCCCAGTGAAAATGACAGCAAGGCGAGGAGCGTGCTGTGAAACAGTATCGTTAAAATTCATAAAAGTCTGTATACGAGACTAGATTTAGTAAAAAGAGAGAATCAATTTTTTGAGGGATGAAGGACTGTTGTTCCAGGAGGAATTGCTAAATATAGAATTCATGAATGGTGTAACAAGAACAGAGAAATGAAATTAAACGCTGTATTTTAGTTGGAAATATGATGTCTTTCATGAACATAACAATTTGACATATTTGAAAATCCCGATGCCTAGGTTTTTAAATACCTAATTGGCCGTAATTTTTGTCCAAATGGAGGTTAAAACGCCAGTTAATTAACGTTAAATAAATCTTTTAAGCTTTTATCACTTGGTTTATACAGTGTTTAGATAACGTAGTTATAAAACACGTAGATAACGATCTAAATCGTGATGAAAGACTGGGAATTTTGTTTTTTGATGCAATTCATTGACTTTAAATTGGTTTCCGTGGCTATTTTGAGCAAAAATTCCTTGCTTTGGCAACTGCTTGAAAAGTTTTAGTCCAAGGGGCCGGTCAGATGATTCAAAAATATTTCGATGTTTGTCCATTGGGCCGGTTAAAATTGGCCGGCTAAATAAAGGCCAATGAATTTTTATTTGTTATATCGCGCTGGTAGAAATTTGCAGACGAGGCGGCCCGTAGTGCCATGGTGAGCTGTATTTTAGCAATAAGCAGGCCCACCGGGGCTGCTAGTGAATATATAAAAGAGAGAATTGACATGCTCACCAATCACCATGTTTAACTGCATTAGTTTTGTTTAAAATTGTTCGAACCACAATACCCGTGTACTTGATTAAAATCTACCAAATTATAAGGGGAGTGTCAGTGTCCCTATTTTCCGAGTAGAAT
This sequence comes from Beroe forskalii, assembly GCA_011033025.1. Taxonomy (NCBI): domain Eukaryota; kingdom Metazoa; phylum Ctenophora; class Nuda; order Beroida; family Beroidae; genus Beroe; species Beroe forskalii. The sequence goes on from WFMF01000014.1 coordinate 667,107, forward strand.
CGATACAACCGCAACTTTCAAGGATCTGCATTCCAAACCAAGGCTCAAGGTTTCAATAGGAGAAAAATACTCATGGTTGTCTGGATCAGTGTATCGTTAGCTCAACTTCAACAATACCGGAATACCCGTCTGCTCACACAATCACTGGAAACATCTGAAAATAGACAATATGAACTAATGTAGCGGGAGAACACCTCATCGTGTAAGACATATTCGTCTATTTCATGTCGTAATTCCAACTTTCCAACATTTAATCAATGTGGAATTGATATCTAGGTCGAAAGTAATATGTTGAATTGTAGGTCAAATGCACGGCCTAATCAACGGCAGGAGTTGGTGGGTAGCAGCCCCCAGACACCAGATATATAGAACAGATAAAATTGCCGTCTCAACGATTTTTACCCTCATCCCAGTCATCAATAGTTGGATTAAGGGTACAGTTTGGGGGACAAGCCAAATAGGGCTAAAATCGGTTGGTTGTCTTAATGTTGCTGAAAAATGGTTAAAAATCCTGCAATTGACCTCAAAGTAAGGTTATTATGACTCTCAAATGATTAGAGCAGATAGTGTTGTAAAGTAAATGGTTAAAATTCATTCCAAATGTGGTTTTTTTGGTGGTTAAAGTAGAAAAAGTCACATTTAACCACTTTCTGAAATTCGTTTTTGGCTGAAAATGGTCTCAGAAGCTGGTATAAGCCTTCATTTTAGTTTTTCATTGAAATTTTGGCTAAATTGTTGCCATAAATGTGGTTAAAATAAACATTGGTAAAATAGCTTATAATCTGTAATCATCAAAATAGTGGTTAATAATGGCCTGTAGGAATTGGAAACTGTCATACACATATTTTGATGATAGAAACTACATATATAATATGAAAAGATGCACTTTGTTGATTTTTGGTGGTTAAATAGATCAAAAAAGGCATTTTTAACCTAAATTTGGGGATTTTAACCACTAAATTGGCACCTTTTTGTCCTGAATTTGAGAGGAGAATGTTCTCTAAGGTGTTAAAGAGTATATGCAATCAAATTTATATCATTCTGAACATTTTTGGGTGCTGAAAGGGTGGTTAAAGGACGTATCCACAAATGGCCATTTTAAGCAAAAATGCTGTTTTGGGCCATAAAGTGGTTAAATTGAATTTTGATGGTTAATTCCAATTCAGAAAGAAACATACCATTAAGATAAACTACCAAACTGAATTTGAGCCAATTATAACTTTGCGTTGTGGAGTTATGTGGTTAAAACTTCAAAAACCAGTTGTCCGACTAGCCTAAAAAATAAAGGTTATCATTAACCACCACCAAGACTACATCAGATACAGAAAATTTATTGGTGTTGGGAATTTCTGGCATTATTGGCAGACCATATACAACAAAAATTTTGATAGTCTGGTCTATGTTGTAGTTGTTATTGCGGTTAAACAATTTCAGTGGACGACAAGTCGAAAAAAATGTTTGGGGCCCAATTGGTGGTTAAATTTGATTTTAACCATTTGAAACCCATTGCATATGATTTTCGCAATGGAGTTCTAACACAATATGTTGGCTCTAGGGGTGGTCTTTGCGTTGCTGAGTTATGTGGTTAAAACCACGCTGCCCGCAAGGGAAAGCTACTTATCGTTAACCACCGACATTTTTGAGGTAGAAATGTAGGACCTTCACCAAAAACTATTTCGCAATGGGCTCCACCTAACCACCAAGTCTCAGAACTCTTCCTCCTTTTTTTTTCAGCCGTGGTGGTGAAATAACCATGTCACCCACATGGAAACCCGCTAACCTTCACCACCGCCGAGCCAACATGAGGTAAATTTTCAAGCCCCATTGGATTATTAAGTCATACAACATCTCATCTCTCTGCTGGACTTGGTTTCAGATCTCAGAGATTTATACTTTTCTCAATATTTGCCACTCTTTGTGGTTAATTGAGTACTTTAAGTCCCCTAAAATTACCAATTTTGGCCTTTTTTCACCACTTTTTTTGCACCTGATTCTCACCAGAAGGCTTTGGAAGGATCAAATTTATGCTTGGTCGACAGCTCAATGCCTTCTGGATGTGGTGTAACTGGTTCCAATTATGAATTCACTAATTTGTAGCCATAGCAGTGGTTAAATGTGAGCTAGTTGGAATTGTAACCTTAATCCAACTATTGATGCAGTCTAATTTTGATGTAATTTCTTAGGTTCCTATATGAGAAAGGTGTAAAGAAATGAAAATGAAACTTCTTCAAAGCGGGGGTCTTGCAGCGGCAACCCTCAGAAGCCAGATGTTTGGAGCTCATGGAAGTATGGAATTGAAGTCTCAACATAGGATTTTTCCGTCGTTTCAGTTTAATTTTTACAAAAGGTTTGAAATGAAAAGGTCTACAATGGTGCTGTGAAGAAAGTTTCTTTCTGACATTGGGCAGACAGTGGCCCAATGTTCAATCATTAATTGTTAGCGACCTTACGGATAAATTTGAAAGGCCACCTATAAAAAATGTTAGGGGGTCTAGGCCCTGACAAGGTTTTTCTCAAAAAATTTAGCCTCAAAAGGAGAATCAGTTAGACAGAAATGGGCAGACTGGAGGTTCGGCGACTTCTCCCAGAGGACACTAGAGGACCACTGGAGGACACTAGAAGACCAGTCTGCCCAGAAATGTTTCTTGAAATTAACCTTTTTAAAGTTAAATCAATCAATAATACATGATTTTAGTTTTATATTTATGCAAAATAGTGAAAACCAGGGCTATGAAAAAAATGAAAATTTTGCTCATGTGAATTTTGGCCCCCTTAGTTTTCAAAAGCCCCATCCCCTAGAAAAAATCAAGGGGGCCTCGGCCCCCGCTAGCTCGAAAAGTGAGTAATGGCATGGCATGGTGTTATATTTAGAGCACTATCGTTCGACGATCGTTCTTACCTACAGTCCTACCGGTCCTACTATTGTCCAGTGGAGGACCTCACGCTAGGAAACGACCGAATCGAACCAAAATCGAATATCGAGTTTAACCGGGCGTTTCGGCCAACCGAAACCGAAATCTTAACCTAATATTTTGATTTCGCAATTAACCGTTTAGGGAAATTGGTCGGTAAACCGAACCGAAACCGAAATACCGGTTGACCGGGCATCTTTAGCAAACCGAAACCGAAATCATAACTGGAATTTATAGGAAATGGTAACCGGTCGTTTGGTACCGCGAACTTGCCCCTCACGAAATGATCTGGATTATTTTTGCAAAGATCTCCTAATCTTTTTCGGAAAAGGGACGATGGTATCAGACAGAAAGACACCCGTTAAACAATGGAGAACATGGGACATCACCTGATCACTCGCTCTGGCAAAATTTTATCTCAAAAACACATTGATGACTGTAAAGACAGTATGTCTTACCAATGTACAATTAAGTACAGGTTGGATCTCTCACGGCCCGCAAATATCAAGTCTTTAAATTATTTGGTTCGTTTCATGATATACTATAATTTTTCTAATGAGTTTTAGTGCGGTTACACTCTGTGTAAAAAAAACGTTGATGAGGTTCCAAGAAACGGTGCATAGGATTCAAAAAAAACTTTAAGATCACGATTGGACCATGTCAAGGATTTAGATATCAAAACAATCGATCATTCGTTTCCCCCCCCCCCCCCCCCACCGACGTTAATGTACATAGACCGGTCGATTTCGAACGATCGGAGTAAAGTGCTATACTAGCTTATAACTCAGTCCAATGTCTTATCAGATTGCTTTTTCAACTGTTAATTTAAATAAATGTTGAAATTTTACAGTATGCCATAGGGCAGAACTACATACCATTTAACAGGAGTAACTGTCGTGTGATATCATCCGGAAGCAATTAGCCATTTTAAATTGGTTCTCCAGTCTCAACCTGAAAAAGACCAATTAGTTTATTAATCAATCTAAGTAATGGAAAATACATCTCTCAATCAAAGCAATGCTCTTATTTTCTTAGCCCCGGTGGAGCCTGCTTATTGCTAAAATAAAGCTCACCATGGCACTACGGGCCGCCTCGTCTGCAAATTTCTACCAACGCGATATAAATCAAGTTAATACCGCTACCGCATCAAAAACAAATAAAATTCAACCACGGCGCTAGTTATGCAATTCAGGGATCAGAGGAGCAAGAAATTGGAATAAACCACTTTACATGTTACCAACGGAATGCTTTTCATAATCTGCACATCCATTTCTACAAAATTCCCTGAGCTCCTCCTCTCACACAGCACTGAGCGTTGCAAAGCTCAGCATTTTGCAATCCACTCATTTTGCGTAGAATGCACGAGCAGTGAACTAGTTAATCCATAGCAACGACACCAATTATAAGCAACTTTAGCCTTAGTTTCTCTTGATAATTTCTTAGCAAGGTTGTTTGTATACGGCGGCACAAACAGACATAATTATCGTGCAGTTTCACTTCGCTTTATATCAAAGTTTTAAGATGTTTATAGATCCTTATTCTCTGATTAACTTAGAATAAGTCTTTCAATTTAAATGTTCAATTTCTACACCTTATTGGCCTTTATTAAGCCGGCCAATTTTAACCGGCAATATGGACAAACATCGAAATATTTTTGAATCATCTGACCGGCCCCTTGGACAAAAACTTTTCAAGCAGTTGCCAAAGCAAGGAATTTTTGCTCAAAATAGCCACGGAAACCAATTTAAAGTCAATGAATTGCATCAAAAAACAAAATTCCCAGTCTTTCATCACGATTTAGATCGTTATCTACGTGTTTTATAACTACGTTATCTAAACACTGTATAAACCAAGTGATAAAAGATTTATTTAACGTAAATTAACTGGCGTTTTAACCTCCCTTTGGACAAAAATTACGGCCAATTAGGTATTTAAAAACCTAGGCATCGGGATTTTCAAATATTTCAAATTGTTATGTTCATGAATAACATCATATTTCCAACTAAAATACGGCGTTTAATTTTATTTCTCTGTTCTTGTTACACCATTCATGAATTCTATATTTAGCAATTCCTCCTGGAACAACAGTCCTTCATCCCTCAAAAAATTGATTCTCTCTTTTTACTAAATCTAGTCTCGTATACAGACTTTTATGAATTTTAACGATACTGTTTCACAGCACGCTCCTCGCCTTGCTGTCATTTTCACTGGGAAATGCGGTTTGTGCCGGGCGCTCAATCGGTCGCAATTTTGGTGAAAAATGGGTCAAAATCGGAAAAACTGTAATGCGCGAAGTTATATTGTTGGAAAATACCGCGCTAAGCCGCGCGCAGCATTTTGGCCCTTTTAGAACACGAATATGTTCCAAAAGTGCCAATTTGGCCCTTTTGGAACACGAAGCTATTCCAAAAGGGCCATCTTTGGCCCTTTTGGAACACGAAGCTATTCCAAAAGGGCCAATTTGGCCCTTTTGGAACACGGATACTGTTCCAAAAGGGCCAAACGAAAAAATAGGTATCAAATAGGTATCGAATAGGTATCAAATAGTAAATATTCCATATGACTATTTTCAATTTGGCCCTTTTAGAACACCGTAAGCGCCGCGCGCGTACACACACCTATGCGGGCTTAGGAATAGTTTTACGCGCGCGCCGCGATCGCGGCGCGCGCGTAAAACTATTCCTAAGCCCGCATAGGTGTGTTCCGAGTGTGTGTTCCGAGTGTGTGTTCCGAGTGTTCCGAGTGTTCAGTGTTGCGCGCTAGGGATGGGTGAAATCCATCTAAACACCAGGAGTGTCGCGCGCGACACTCCTGGTGTTTAAATGGATTTCACCCATCCCTAGCGCGCAACACTGAACACTCGGAAATTTTGAGGGTCGTGTTGCGGAAAAAAATGGCGCGCGGGTATGTCTCCCATATAAACGGCTCTGAGTGACGTCACAGATCTAAACTTCAATTTTTCTGTATCATAAACCTATCCATAGCCCTAACCAAAACCCTGGCCTTAATCCTAACCCTAACGCTAACAAATCCTGGCCCTAATCGTGACCCTAACCCAAGTCCTTAAAGCGCTAGGTGCGCTTAATTATATTTTTCTGAGTGACGTCATTGTTATAGATAATGAAGGCTCCCGTTTATATGGGAGACTCACCGGCGCGCGGCGGAGGGTAGGGTATTCCTAAGCCCGCATAGGTGTGTGTACGCGCCGCGCGAGCCACACAGGGATATACGTGTTTAGCAAGGTAGGGTAAAATCCTACTAGAACGTGTTTAGCAAGGCCAAGTATTTACAGGGGCACATAGCATGTCATGTGGCTGTTAGTACCCTCGCCTCACGGCTCATCTGGGCGAGTTAACTTAAACCGGAAACTTTCTTAAGTCCTTTACTTGGATAAGTTCCAAATGAGGCTCTTCCCATGGAGCCAGTGCAGCCCAGAACACTTTATCAAATTTTCTTAAAACAGTTATGTTCTGCTCTAATGATTCATGAACCTTGCTAATCCCACGTAGAGAGAATGAGGTGTTAAGAGATAAAATTGCAACTTTCACCAAAGTTTTCATCAAACTCTCCCTCAAATAGGTGCCAAAACCATCCTTATCGTGAACTTTCCGGGGTAATAATCCTGGCCAGAAAATGATCCTCCAATCATAAAGCAGCCCACTTGTCACGTGACTTAGCTGACCAATCAAACTTACCCTTGCTTTCTCAGGGCAGTAGCCCTGATTGAAAACAGGTTAACCAATCACCTGCAGTCTCAATATCCAGATGACTTTGCCAACCAATTGAAAGTCCTAGTCCCAATAAGTTTCAAATAGGTGTTATAATTGGGCGCTGAGATCGAATTATCTTCATCGCAGAACCAATGTAGAACATACCGAAACACGGGAATTTTACCCCCTTTATAACACTCCTAATTTTCCAGAAATTCAGTGTCTTTGTTCTCTTTAGACTAGTCACTCGTTAGCGTGCAACACAGCGGTGTGGGCCCTCTGGCCCCCACACATGTGCGTTAGAAAATCCGTCCTTCTGCACGTTCTCTCCACCTTATGGTCCCACTAAGTCCCTATCCTCTTATCTCCATAGCTAGGTTTAACTTTAAGGTCTGGGTCTTTACTGTTTAAAGTGACTTTCCATTTAAGTTAGATTTAAGTTCTTTGTAGGTCCTTAGGGTTATCTTTGATCAAGTAGTTTTAGTTCTAACTTAAACTATGACGGGATGTGTTCTGATAGGGTTTTAGGGTGTTTAGTAGGTTCGTAGGGTTAAGTGTTTTAGGAAGATTTCAGAATAGCTTGCATTCGACGACAGACGACGATACCTGCATCTCCCTCCCCTCTCACATCTGCAGACTCCCTTGACAGATTCCCCTAACCAGGGGTGTCGCGAGACGACACCCCTATTTCTGGCGAAGCTTTTTACTGTACGTGCGCTCGCGACCATTTCCGCGCGAACGACACAGATTTTAGGTGGCGCGGATTCCTGCTACGTGATTGCATGACGTCATCGCATTTATATAGCCGACTCATGCTTATATGAAGTACTAGAATGTATACAACCAAATCAATGTAATTCAACAATTTGCTTGAATGATCAAATGTACAATCAATTCGATTTATACTCGTAGAGAAAATTAGTTTCAACTGAATTTAAAACACTCAGATAAAAGATTAAGAAGCTCATCGGTCGGTAGCAAATACTGCACCTGCTAGGCTGTTGCTAAAAATAGGTTAGTTCTTCTTCTTAACTGCTAAAATAATGTGGTTTATTCAAGGTTATTTTCATGGCGCCTTCCAGACTAGTATAATTTGGGATAAGTTTGTGACATTTGGCAATTCGAACTTATCCAAACTGTAAACAGAAATCGCTTCGATTGAGAAAAATGAAGTTCGCTGACAAGGACACAACTAAAACATATCATTAATATCGTCAATAACCCGGCATTTATCGGCGGAGACCTCTCAAAAACAAGGTCTCCTGACAGGCGGTACCCAGTCAAATCCTGTCCAAAAGAGCATAAAATCTGTGTAAATGCTGTCACATGAGAGTCACAAACTTGTCGAAAACGTGTCCCCAACCTGTCGCAAAGTTAGTTTTGAAATGTGGAAAACACGTCCAAAACCTGCCACAGAGTTGGTAAAAAAGATGCAAATTCTTTTCGAAATCTTCTCTAAACCCGTCCAAAACCTGTCAAAACCCTGTCGCAACCTGTTTAGAGCTTGTCAAAAAAGTGGACGTGGTACCGCCTGTCAGGAAGTCAGGATGCCTAAATTTGGCCACTAGTATTCAAGAAGCCTCACACAGTTTCGAGACTGGTACATCACAGGCTGATTAATAGGTTAAAGCTTTTAGTTTTAAGTTTAAAGAATAAGAATAACACAGAAAAGTAGTTTCTGTCCAGCGGAAGGAAACTTTCTTCTGATCGAATTCGAGATTCCAATATCTCAATATACCTTATTGGCCCTTATTTAACCGGCCCTTAAAGACAAAACGACTTTGAGATTCTTGTCAAAAAGGCCGGTTAAAGTGGGGCAGATTGAATTAAAAGCCAGTTGATTTTGGTCAGACGAAACTTTCATTACTCGGCTTATGTGCCGTTGAATTTATTTGACCGTCATTATATAACGCAGATAATGGCCTAAAACATGATATTAGACCAGGATTTGGTTTTTTGGTGCAATTTACGTAGTATAAGTTGGTTTTTGTGGCTATTTTGAACAAAAATTTCTTGGTTTTGCAACTGCCTGAAAAATTTTTGTCCAAGGGCCCGGTTTAAATGGTTCAAAATGATTCGATTTTTGTCCATAGGGCCGGTTGAAAAAAGGCCGGTTAAAAAAGGCCGGCTTAATAAAGGCCAATAAGGAATAAGTTATTAAATCTATCCCAAGCTCATTTAAGCGACCATGTAAGTTGCGGTATACGGTCAGTTGTCACCAGTGGTCCACCGGGGATGAAATTTTGTTTATATTGGTCAGGGCAGAAATCAACCGGCAGAGTCTTAGGGCAGCTGAAAATGACACTTCAAGTTCAATGTCACAGAATTTTTAGGAAACATACAGTTAAAATGCCCAAAAAGCTGGGGCAGGGATTGTCATTCATCAAACGGGGCCGGGGCCAAATTTTAAAAGCAAATTATTCGAGGCCGGGGAGAAAATGCGAATGCTAGCCGTGACTGTATCCGGTGCCGGGATCCCAGTCGACCACTGATGGTTGCCAAGAAATTCTATTAAAACTTTAAAAAATGGCTCAAATGAAATTTTTTAATGAGTACACAAAAATCTATATAAAGGCCTAAAGACGTCGAGTCAGACGAGGGTCTTCAGACTCGAGTGGAAGACAATACTGTGGTTGGTCGGAGCAAATTGGTTCTTGCTATTTCTGGTTGGGGTATAATCCGGTTCGATGATCTAAGCTGTGACCGTATACCTTTGGTATAAAATGAAATAAATCAATGAACTCGGTACGTCCATAGCCCAACTGAGACAGTCTCGGCCTCGCCTCGACCGTGTAAGTTGTATATATAAAAGTGTATATACAAACGTGTGTTTCTCAACACAACCCCAGATTGTGGTATAAGGTCACCACTTCGACATGTAACCGCTTGGGGGGGGGGGGCAACGTAATTTTTGTAAATTTTCTACATAATTACATTTTGTACTAAGGTACATATTTTTTGTCCACTTTCAGATTCCCTGGGTAAGAATGTTCAAAAGTATCACGGCACCAGGAAAGTGGTACAGACTTTTCAACTCAAAATGTTTACAATGATCATTTTTATGGTGTGTAGAATAGGGATTTCTTCGTCAATTTAATCAGAAATAGGACGAGTAGAGTGGTTACGAACATCTTCAATTGTAACAATTAAAACGTCGTGTTCTTGTGATATTTCAATGAATATATCATTCATCATAGTCATACATTCTGAGAAGTTAATTGGTTAGAACATACAACTGACACGCAACATATTAGCATATTCATATCACTACGCTCTTATCTTAACTAAATCTATAAATAATTGAATTAAATTAATTTATTGGAAAATGCACTGAATATATTATACGACAATCTACTGTCTGCTATTATGTGAAATACAATATACATTATACAAGATACACAGCAATTGGCAATGTCAAGGCACGAGCACTGTACACAGTACACAGTGACGTAATGACGTATGTGAGCTAGTAGAGAGAGAGAGTTCCCGCTCAAACCCTATGCTTGTCAATACGTCACTGCATACCGACACTCTGTTGCTCAGTGACTCTGTGTCTTGACCTTGTCAATAGCTGGGGAAAATTCTGCCTTTCAGTTGGTCTTGATACGTTGGTAAATTAAATAAGAATAACGGTACTGTTATTCTTATTTAATTTACCAACGTATCAAGACCAACTGAAAGGCAGAATTTTCCCCAGCTATTGACAAGGTCAAGACACAGAGTCACTGAGCAACAGAGTGTCGGTATGCAGTGACGTATTGACAAGCATAGGGTTTGAGCGGGAACTCTCTCTCTACTAGCTCACATACGTCATTACGTCACTGTGTACTGTGTACAGTGCTCGTGCCTTGACATTGCCAATTGCTGTGTATCTTGTATAATGTATATTGTATTTCACATAATAGCAGACAGTAGATTGTCGTATAATATATTCAGTGCATTTTCTAATAAATTAATTTAATTCAATTATTTATAGATTTAGTTAAGATAAGAGCGTAGTGATATGAATATGTTGCGTGTCAGTTGTATGTTCTAACCAATTAACTTCTCAGAATGTATGACTATGATGAATGATATATTCATTGAAATATCACAAGAACACGACGTTTTAATTGTTACAATTGAAGATGTTCGTAACCACTCTACTCGTCCTATTTCTGATTAAATTGACGAAGAAATCCCTATTCTACACACCATAAAAATGATCATTGTAAACATTTTGAGTTGAAAAGTCTGTACCACTTTCCTGGTGCCGTGATACTTTTGAACATTCTTACCCAGGGAATCTGAAAGTGGACAAAAAATATGTACCTTAGTACAAAATGTAATTATGTAGAAAATTTACAAAAATTACGTTGCCCCTACGGTGTTCTAAAAGGGCCAAATTGAAAATAGTCATATGGAATATTTACTATTTGATACCTATTCGATACCTATTTGATACCTATTTTTTCGTTTGGCCCTTTTGGAACAGTATCCGTGTTCCAAAAGGGCCAAATTGGCCCTTTTGGAATAGCTTCGTGTTCCAAAAGGGCCAAAGATGGCCCTTTTGGAATAGCTTCGTGTTCCAAAAGGGCCAAATTGGCACTTTTGGAACATATTCGTGTTCTAAAAGGGCCAAAATGCTGCGCGCGGCTTAGCGCGGTATTTTCCAACAATATAACTTCGCGCATTACAGTTTTTCCGATTTTGACCCATTTTTCACCAAAATTGCGACCGATTGAGCGCCCGGCACAAACCGCATTTCCCAGTGAAAATGACAGCAAGGCGAGGAGCGTGCTGTGAAACAGTATCGTTAAAATTCATAAAAGTCTGTATACGAGACTAGATTTAGTAAAAAGAGAGAATCAATTTTTGAGGGATGAAGGACTGTTGTTCCAGGAGGAATTGCTAAATATAGAATTCATGAATGGTGTAACAAGAACAGAGAAATGAAATTAAACGCCGTATTTTAGTTGGAAATATGATGTTATTCATGAACATAACAATTTGAAATATTTGAAAATCCCGATGCCTAGGTTTTTAAATACCTAATTGGCCGTAATTTTTGTCCAAAGGGAGGTTAAAACGCCAGTTAATTTACGTTAAATAAATCTTTTATCACTTGGTTTATACAGTGTTTAGATAACGTAGTTATAAAACACGTAGATAACGATCTAAATCGTGATGAAAGACTGGGAATTTTGTTTTTTGATGCAATTCATTGACTTTAAATTGGTTTCCGTGGCTATTTTGGGCAAAAAATTCCTTGCTTTGGCAACTGCTTGAAAAGTTTTTGTCCAAGGGGCCGGTCAGATGATTCAAAAATATTTCGATGTTTGTCCATATTGCCGGTTAAAATTGGCCGGCTTAATAAAGGCCAATAAGGTGTAGAAATTGAACATTTAAATTGAAAGACTTATTCTAAGTTAATCAGAGAATAAGGATCTATAAACATCTTAAAACTTTGATATAAAGCGAAGTGAAACTGCACGATAATTATGTCTGTTTGTGCCGCCGTATACAAACAACCTTGCTAAGAAATTATCAAGAGAAACTAAGGCTAAAGTTGCTTATAATTGGTGTCGTTGCTATGGATTAACTAGTTCACTGCTCGTGCATTCTACGCAAAATGAGTGGATTGCAAAATGCTGAGCTTTGCAACGCTCAGTGCTGTGTGAGAGGAGGAGCTCCAGGGAATTTTGTAGAAATGGATGTGCAGATTATGAAAAGCATTCCCGTTGGTAACATGTAAAGTGGTTTATTCCAATTTCTTGCTCCTCTGATCCCTGAATTGCATAACTAGCGCCGTGGTTGAATTTTTTATTTGTTTTTGATGCGGTAAAAAGTATTAACTTGATTTATATCGCGTTGGTAGAAATTTGCAGACGAGGCGGCCCGTAGTGCCATGGTGAGCTGTATTTTAGCAATAAGCAGGCCCACCGGGGCTGCTAGTAAATAACGGGTGATGACTAATTATCTGGAAATATTTCAATGCATTCTTGAGGGCAAATCAAGATCATGTTAGAGCTCAAATATGATTATTCTGGATCCAAAAAGTCTGCTGATTCAGAATAACATCATGAGAAAATTTGAAAACCCTGTTTTCCCATGCTACTGGCCAATTTTTTTGAGAAGGCACAAAAAATCTTGCACAAAATTTAAATGACAATAATTATCTCCAAAAGTGTTATTTAAGCCTTACTATGGGATGATTCTGAGCAGGAGGGTCTCAAGAGTGACTGCAGTAAGTAGCATCACTAACTTATCCAGTGGTGACCCAATGGAACCTAAAACGTGTTTGAAATCGTCAATTTTAGGATAATGTCACTTTCATAAAACTGCGATTTTGGGTAATTGTTAATCCAAAATTCTGCATACCAACGAATGGAAGTGGTCCAAAGACATGAGTTATGTTTAATGGGGTCCCTGCCATCAAATCTGAGTGTTCAGACCACCTAGGTCCTGTTCTAAGACTTTCTTAAGGCCTGGTGTAGCAAAAAAAACACACACCTTTTTCCAGAAATTTGGCGTGATTTTATCTCTAAAATCCAAGAATTTTCTTGATAATCAACAAAAAATGCATGGAGAGGTCTTCATTAGTGTCTCAGCTAACGAAGTTCATGAATAAACCTAGATGGCAACAGATGGGAATGCTCCTGTATGCAATTTTCCAATCATATGTCAGGAAGTCAATCTTTGAATTTGTGCAAGATTTTTTTGTACCTTCTCAAACTAATTGGCCAGTAGCATGGGAAAACAGGGTTTTCAAATTTTCTCATGATGTTATTCTGAATCAGCAGACTTTTTAGGTCCAGAATAAGCACATCTGATGTGGTGCGTCTGCACCCATGTGGGCTTAGGAATACGACTCTAAAAGAGAAGGGAAATTACCCAATTATAGTTTGAAAAAGCCCTTCCCAAGGTGTGTGCCAAAAAGTGAGCCAGACAGGGATACCATTGTTCAGCAAGGGGGTCAGGCAACGCCTGACAAGTGTGCCACCAGGTATGACACTTGCCAGACTTGCTTGTGCAGTGCAGCTTCATGCTTCCCCAAGGAAAGATGTACGATACACACACACTTACATTGTAAAATAAAAAAAATAACTTATCCTTCTGGGACACACTGTGTCCCAGAAGGATAAGTTATTTTTCTTTCAAAAAATAAGAATAATTTTTTATCCTTCTGGGACACACTGTGTCCCAGAAGGAAGTTATTTTTTCTTTTTCAAAATTAAAAATAACTTATCCTTCTGGGACACATTAAAATCCCAGAAGGATAAGTTATTTTTTTTTCAAAATAAAAATAACTTATCCTTCTGGGACACACTGTGTCCCAGAAGGATGTTATTTTTTTTTCAAAAATAGAAAATAACTTATCCTTTTGGTACATTAATGTGTAATAGAAGGATAAGTTATTTTTTCTTTTAAAAAATAAAAAAATAACTTATCCTTTTGGGACACACTGTGTAAACCAGAGGATGAGTTATTTTTTCTTTTTTAAAAAATAAAAATAACTTATCCTTTTGGGACACACTCAGAAATCCCAGAAGGATAAAGTTATTTTATTTTAAAAAAAGGTACAATAACTTATCCTTCTGGTACACCGTAATTATCAGGTGGGTGGCCAGGCGTTGCCTGGAATACGCGCGCGCGCCCTGACTCGCAGAAAAAAATATGGGGCAGGCAACGTCTGGCTAGGTGGGCTTAGCGGAATTTTAACCATGAGCATTGCATGATGTTCCCTATAACCAGGGGCGGGTGAAAGCCGCGCACTCGTAGGATTCGTAACTAAGGATCCTGGTTAGGGCAATGCATGAAGTTATGCGTGAATTCATCTTCTTGCCCTAACCAGGACCCTGGTTACGCGCCGCGCACAGAGTGCAAGGCAGCAAGCGCGATGCCCCTTTGTTCGTGAAAGGTTAAGCCGCGCCCGCATAGATAACACATGTACGCGCCGCGCGCTTGTTTGTTCTGAGGCGCGCCGCGCGACGATAACAGGGGCTCCATGTGTTTAGCAAATGTTAGGGGAATTCATTTTCCTAAGCCCGCATTGCCAGACGTTGTTGCGAGGGAAATTGCGCGGCGCGTACATACACCTTTGCTAAACACGTATATCCCTTGTTTGCGCTGCGCGGCGCGCTACCTCTGACCTCAGGGGCAATAGCACGTGCCACGGTGGCAATTACAGTGTACCAGAAGGATATGGGTTTAGCAAATCAAAGAAGGAGGGGGTGTTTTCAAATGATTACTTTTGATTACAAGGAGGAGGAGGGTGTTTTCGGGGTTTGATAACCTAATCAATACATACACTTTTCGAAATTTTTGTCCCAAATTCTTAGTATTTCTAGCAAAATTTTCAGATAACTGAATCAAAAGCAACAATTTTCAGCACTATTTTTTAAAACTTCCAAAATATTTTAATCAAAATTTTCCAAAGGTGCAACATCACCAATATTAAAATATATTTTCTTTATTGTTTATAGTACGGTGTACCAGAAGGATAAGTTATTGTACCTTTTTTTAAAAATAGAAATAACTTATCCTCCTGGTACACGAGTGTGTCCCAAAAGGATAAGTTATTTTTTTATTTTTGAAAAAGAAAAAATAACTTAACCTTCTGGGACACGAGTGTGTCCCAGAAGGATAAGTTATTTTTAATTTTAATAATAATATAATATAATTGTTTTGTAATGAATACAACACATTTAGGTCACTCTCATTCTTCATCATCATTCTTCATGTCATGCAGGCCCCATGCACCTCTACAAGGTACTCTTAGTTTTCTTTAAAACTGAGATACATTTTGATGCACCATTCTATCATGCTCTGATTGAAATAGTAATAATTTAAAATAAAAAAAGAAAGTCAGTTTTACCTATTTATACAGAAATATAATAATTTAACAGTTATGAATTAAAAATAAATAGCTGTCTATGAATTATGAAAAAATAGTCAATAAAAAAGGTCACTAGAATATAACTATGGAAAAAAACAAGATACGACAAATAATAAAATAAATAAATTAGAACATTTATTACACGCTTAGACATTGTCAAATAGATATCTAGGAGGGAACTACTCTAGCCATTTAAGCGTGACTAAAACTAAACTCAAAGGCTCAGATACCAAAAGTGTTTCATGTCAAAAATGTGCCCAAGGAAAATTTCATCTAATATAGAATATAATAAAATAAAGACATTTGTCATCATTAATTGTGAGAAAAAGTATTTATTCCTTTCTTTTTAGCAATGAAAGGGTTTTCCAAAAGATACTTATTAAACTTTTCTTTGGCGTATCAAATAATTTGAATTACCTTCAATTTTATCAATGATAATATTAGAGATTTCCCAGAACTGGTTATCTAAACTAAAACAGTCTGCTTTGAACTTTTGTAAGTTTGTTTTGAATGAATTTACATCTTTTGATGACTTAACAAATGGTGGTAAGTTGTTCCAATACTTCTTAATTCTATCAGGTAGGAATAATTGCCTCAATTTTAAGATATTAGCATCAACTTTAACATTTTGAAAAAGAAAAATAACTTATCCTTCTGGGACACGAGTGTGTCCCAGAAGGATAAGTTATTTTTAATTTTGAAAAATAAAGATAACTTATCCTTCTGGGACACAATTGTGTCCCAGAAGGATAAGTTATTTTTAATTTTGAAAAAGAAAAATAACTTATCCTTCTGGGACACGTGTGTGTCCCAGAAGGATAAGTTATTTTTCTTTTACAATGTAGGCATGTGTACTGTGTATGCACACATCTTTCTTTGGAGAAGCTTTTCCTAAGCCCGCATAGGTGTGTGTGCGCGCCGCGCGCGAGCCACACAGGGATATACGTGTTTAGCAAGGGAAGCTTAAGCATGAAGCTGCACTGGGCAGGCGAGTCTGGCAGGAGTGTCATATATGGTGGCACACTTGTCAGGCGTTGCCTGATCCCCTTGCTAAACTGCGTTTCCCCTTTCTGCTTGCGCGGCATTACACCTATGTGGCTTAGGAACTGACTCCCTACTTGCAGAGTAGTGTACTAGTGTTCCTGAGCCCGCATAGGTGTGTGAACGCGCCGCGCGAGCCAGACAGGGATATACATGTTTAGTAAGGGGGTCAGGCAACACCTGACAAGTGTGCCACCGTGTATGACACTTCTGCCAGACTTGCCTGCGCAGTGCAGCTTCATGCTTAAGCTTCCCCAAAGAAAGATGTGTGCATACACAGTACACATGCCTACATTGTAAAATAAAAATAACTTATCCTTCTGGGACACGAGTGTGTCCCAGAAGGATAAGTTATTTTTCTTTTCAAAATTAAAATAACTTATCCTTCTGGGACACACTTAGTCCTTTAGAAGGATAAGTTATTTTATTTTCAAAATTAAAAATAACTTATCCTTGTGGGACACACTAAAATTCCAGAAGGATAAGTTATTTTTCTTTTTCAAAATTAAAATAACTTATCCTTCTGGGATTTCAAAAGGATAAGCTGATGTTATTTTTTCTTTTCAAAAATAAAAAATAACTTATCCTTCTGGGACACTCGTGTCCCAGAAGGATGTTATTTTTTCTTTTCAAAAATAAAAATAACTTATCCTTTTGGGACACAAGTGTACAGAAGGATAATTTTTTTCTTTTCAAAATAAAAATAACTTATCCTTCTGGGACACACTCGTGTACCAGAAGGATAAGTTATTTCTATTTTTAAAAAAAGGTACAATAACTTTTCCTTCTGGTACACCGTATATAGATGGGTTGTAGGATGTTACCCTACCCTCCGCCGCGCACGCAAGGTTTTCTGCGGGGAGTATGCAACACGACCCTCCAAACCTCCGAGTGTTGCGCGCAGGGATGGGAGAAATCCATCAATAGATGGGGAGTTGCTTGCTAAACACGTATAGTACGTATACCCCTGTTATCGTGGTATGTCTCCCATGTAAACGGGGCTGAGTGACGTCACAGATCTAAAGGTCAATTTTTCTGTATCCTAAACCTTAGCAAAACCCTAACCAAAACCCTAACCGTAATCCTTACCCTAAACCTAACAAATCCTGACCCTAATCCTGACCCTAACAGTAACCTTTAAAGCGCTAGATGCGCTTAATTATATTTTTCTGAGTGACGTCATTGTCATAGATAATGAAGGCTCCCGTTTACATGGCCTGGGAGACTAGCCGTTATCGTCGCGCTTCCTCAGGGAAGCGCCTAGGCTCTTCCTAAGCCCGCATAGGTGTGTGTACGCGCCGCGCGACGATAACAGGGATATACGCGTTTGCCGTTTAGCAACCTATGCTCGTATGTCGTAGACGCATGTTACCCTACCCTCGCGCGCGGCTTAACGTTCCACATTTGGGTATGTGTCCCATATAACTCTGGCTGAGTGACGTCACAGACCTAAAGGTCAATTTTTCTGTATCCTAAACCTAACCGTGACCCTAACCAAAACCCTAACCTTAATCCTAACCCTAACCCTAACAAATCCCTGACCCTAATCGACCCTAACTAGTCCTTAAAGCACTAGGTGCGCTTAACTATATTTTTCTGACTGACGTCATTATCATAGATAATGAAGAGCCAGGAGTTATATGGGACACTAGCCCACATTTGGACGTCACTTAGCAACCTCGCCATCCAGTCAGAAGAAATAGACGGGGCAACGTCCGTCGAATCTGTACGGCGAAAGTATCATACCGGGTATGATGGCACTAATTGAGATTCATTGGTACCAATGGTGATGGCTGAAATGGCACCCCCTTATCGCCATTGGTACCATTGGCGATCACCATTGGTACCACTACCTTGGTGCCATTCCCTCTAATATGGCGATCTCGATTTGAAGTTTAGTAACGCTTCTTAATGGCGTCATTGACACCATTTAAATGACATCCGATGGCGATCGCCACGGCCAATGGTATACCTATACCATTGGCCGTGGCGATCGCCATCGGATGTCACTTAAATGGTGTCAATGACGCCGCGCCATTAAGAAGCGATACTAAACTTCAAATCGAGATCGCCATTAGAGGGAATGTCACCAAGGTTGTCATTCAGTCATTGGCGACAATGTCGCTATTGGAGCCATTAAAATGGTACCAATTTAATAACGACAGTGGTGCCATTGGCATCAATGGAACATTTGCAATTTGGCACCATCGGCGCCATTGGACGTATTGGTACCAATGGTACCACTGGCACCATTTAAAATTAAATGGCATCAATGGTGCCAATGGCTCTATTGCTATCAATATCATTGACCCCAATGGTGCCACCAGCACCATAAAGATGGCACCAATTGTGATATAATTGCGATGACGATGGCAATGATTCCAATGGTGCCACTAAAATTGTGCCATTGGTACCATAGGTGGCAATGGTACCATTGTTACCATGCACTCAAATGGCACCATTGGTCACATTTTAAAATTAATGGTGCCAGTGGCACCATTGGTAGCAAATGCAATAGAGCCAATGGCACCATTGATGCCATTTGAATGGTGCCAGTGGCGCTAATGGCACCATTGGTACCACTTATCGCACTGGTTCCAAATGATCCATTGGTGCCAATGGCACCATTTGCATTGTTGGTATTAAAATGGAACCATTTTAGTGGCGCCATTAGCACCAATAGCGTCATTGTCACCAATGGCAACATTGGTGCCTCACCCTTCTAAATCTAATGGCGATCTCGACTTAAAGTTAAGTATCGCTTCTTAATTAAATAGTGGCAATGGCGCCATTGCCACTATTTAAATAATAATAATAATTTATTTTTTGTCGCTTGACAACTCAAGTAGTTCTCACTACCTTGTTTAAATGGTTCCATTCGTATCCATTGGCGATCGCCAATGGTATTGGTACCAATGGCGATAGGGTGCACCATTGGTACCTTGTCAGCCATCACCATTGGAACCAATGGATCTCCATTGGTGCCATCTAGGAGCGCCATTGGCACCAGTGGCGCCATTGGTGATATGTGCTACCCGGTATGACACTTTCGCCTTCTGACCACATGCGTAATCCACATGATTGTACTTGTCTCGCAGATCTAAATTAATTAATTGAAATGGGTCTGACGACGTCAGACAAATATGTACAATGATAATCAAAAATATGATCATACAATTTAGTGCAATTTTGGGCAGAAATGATCAAAATAAACTTTTAGTTTTAAAAAGATACAATACTAATACTATCCCAGAATAATTTGAAGCTCAAAGTTTGGTTTAACTGACTTACTGATAAGACCGGCCAATTACCAATGAGAGGAGATAATTCATTTAGATAGCATTTAAGAAAAGTTAATCGTTGGTTAAATTGTTCATGCTGAAAGTCAGGGTCAACCGATATATTTCACATAAATTTAACATGCAGTATCTTCTGTAATTGTACTTGTCCAGAGTTCTGAGATTGTTTATTTCCAGAAATAGCCTGCTGATCACGCCTCACGGGGGTTTCTGCCCCTTCCACGAATACGATCAGCCTTGCTCTTGGCTCTATAGCCCCCCATCCAAGACTTGGAGTCGACAATCGCTTGCGCTTCTGCGGAAAATAATCATTTAACTGAAGTACAAGTACAAAGAATAATTTAACAAAAGTAAAAGTTTATGCAATGATTATGGAGCAATTCTACAGTACTACGACTTTCCTACAAAACAAAATAAATCAATCTAACTAAATAAATCTAAATATATGAATTAGCTAATTCAATAATCTGTCGCATGATCTACCTATCTGTTCTGCACACTCGCAAGCCCTCTGCTCCTGCTTGACAGCGTTACCCCCGAACTTGCAGGTCCTCATCTGGTTACAGTTCCCGCCTTTCCTTCTGAGGAAGAAGTCAATCAGCTTTAAATGGGGATGGCAACAACGTGACTTTTATATCCCTCATAAATGAAGAAAATTGGGTGATTTCACCATTCTGACGTCACTTATTTGTCAATTAGGTCTTGCAGAAACAGACTGGAAATTTTCAGCTCAATCGGGTTCGGACAAGCTTTAAATTTCAGCTTTCTCGTCGCCTAAGAAACTAACCACCTGAAAAGTCCTAAAAAACCAGCGTTTGTGTGGTAGAAATAGTGTTTCTGGATACAGGGAGAATATCGAAAATCGGTGGACATAATTGCTGCGATGGTGTCAGTTTCATGATTTAAAAACATATTCACCATTTTTTGGTCACCCACGGGACCTCTATAATTATATGAGCGACTAGAGCGACTGAAGGGTCAAAAACGGCCGTTCCTTGCCGAAAAACGGAACTTTCCTAAGCTCTAAGCGTATATAACTATTCTAGTAACTCACCCCACACAGATTGACCAGTGTCCCCAAACACACTTCTCGACTTCCTCTGATGAACTATCGCAGGAGTTGGAGACTGAAAAGTGGGGTGTCAGACTGAGGGTTAGATTTTAGAATGAGATCAATCGTGGCAGACTAGATCGATATACAATTCGGATCAATTGAATCTTGAAGTTGACGCACATGTGCTTTCATCGTCCTTGCAGATTGCCTCAAAAGTCGTGGTCAGCTCGTACTCAGATGATACGAAGTTTGAAAATGGAAAAAAGTTTTTATCAAATGACACGAAGTCTGAAAATGGAAAAAAGTTTTTATCAAAAGTCGAATGATGAACAAACAACATGACTCCAATCAAAACGAACACCATAACAGAACTAACAGGAATAAGTTGATGTTTGTTGGCATGAACTCCCAACTAACACCCCACTAACTTGCTTCCAAGAGAAGGTTGGCTAGTTCGTGGAACTGATCGAAGTAGTCTATCTTAGTGACCATCTCGAAGCCGGAGATACCCCTCAGCTCCGCCTCGTTTACATCGTCAGTCACTCCCAGCGCCACGATGTCTATACCGTCATCCGTCCTGTGGTAGGGAGAGGAGGGGTTATAAATATATTGCTGTCCTTTTAGCGCGGCGCGTTGCATTGAAAGTACCTGGATCGCTGTCACGCACTCTTCAGGCGCGGTGTGTTTTACGCCGCGCAGCCAAAAGGTACTCATCAGGGCCGGTGTGTTTTACGCCGCGCCTCAACACCAGCTATATATACCGGGAAACTGGTCCGTTCCCTTTTCGTAGTAGCAGTTGGCAGACACAATATATGGAGCTAATTGGGAAATAATAGAAAGAAAGAAGTGTGAAAGTGTTTCGGATGTTAGGCTAGGAGTAGGACAAGGTTGTGTTTCACGAACCTCATTTGTGTGGCAATGGACACCGGGGAGCCTCCGACGTTGGACTTTCCGTCGGTTATCAGGATTGCAACCTTCTTGTAGCTGGAGGTTGCTTGAAGGAGCTGTCTCGCAACCTGGAAAGGGATGAAGTAGTGCATAGGAGAAATGTAGAAAGGCAATATGAGAAATTCTTCCCTTTTCTACGGCTTGCCCTTTAATTTAGCTAAGATTTAGCAGTTAGGAGCCACCAACAATTATAAGTTACAACGATGCCCAATGGAACCCCCACACGTGAATCCTGTGTGGTAGGCTTTTATTCATGAGAGTATCCCCACGCATGTGACCGGTCATACACTTCTGTCAAGTCAGTACCACTTATGCAACCCTAGACCTGACTCGTCATTACATTAACAAGTTCAGGTTGGCCCGAGTCCGGGTATGTGTCCCAAACTTTTTGTATCCTTCACCTAATTATTGCCCTAACCAAAACCCTAACCTTAATCGTGACCCTTAACCTAACAAATCCCGATACTAATCCTGATCCTAACCCTAGTCTTTAAAGCGCTTAACTACATTTTTCTGACGTCATTATCATAGATAATTAAGGCTCGAGAATTATATGGGACACTAGTCCGAGTCCGGGCCCTAAGTCGTTGGCTAGAATACTTTGTCTTATCCAAAAGGCACCATATTTGGGAAGGGGGGAGGGACCTCCCATCCACATCCACGCTGCTCCACGAGGGACAGAGCCTCTGTTGATAGAGAGCTTATTACTGGGGTCGTGTCTTCTCGCGGACAGATTGTAAGTTCAGGTCAATTCTTGCTCTGATACTTGATAATGATTTTGGGTCATATCAAACTATTAAAAAAAATATGAGCAAAACAATTGAAAAATGAACTGGACCTTTTTTTGTCAGATTTCTATTTACTTTTTGCCAAAAATCCCTCAAAATCCAGTTTAAAATTTTGCCGAAATGGACTTTATAGTTTCTATTTTTTGTTATAACTTCACCATTCTGAAATTTTCAGAGTCGCTTTGAAAATAAATTTCGCACCGAAATTTTGATTTAGGCCCCCAACATTTTTTTGACCACTAGAGCAAAAACGGGGATTTTTGCTCCAATCGCCAAAAAACATGAAAACATAGCCCAGTGACAGAACACAGTCAGCATCTCGCCGATCCCAAATTTCAGAAATACCAAATCACGTCTTCCATCACCGGCATAGTTTTTCCCGAAATTATACATCATCAATTTTGTATCGTCTCACAGCATGAATCTACTTAGTGAGTGTGTTACTGTGTTTCGTTCATTAATTTGTTTATGGCGATTACACATCATTGTGCGCTGGGGGACAAGTATATACCCCAAAATAAAAAGCCGAGGTATTCGTGGTGACTGCCTTGCTGACGGAAGATCAGCCAAGTATTTGACATTCAGTTACGGCACTTGCAAAATAAAATATTATAATTTAAAATGCAGTAATAAAAATTTTCCTTGTGTTTGAATAATGAGCGTAATTAAGCAAAGAATACTAAACCAATGACATCAAAATACCGTCAAAATGTCAAATTCTATCGCAACGAAAAGTTTTGCAGCTATCAGATAATGTCTTCACACTCAGATCAGTGTTTTTCTACTTTCAGAGCGGAGACGTGATTTCAGATCACGTCTGCACGCTCAGATCAGCATTTTGCCACGCTCAGCGCGCAGACGTGATTTTCAAATCACGTCTCCGCTCTGAAAGTGGCAAAACACTGATCTGAGTATGAAGACATTATCTGATAGCTGCAAAACTTTTCGTTGCGATGGACTATGATATTTTGACGGTATTTTGATGTCATAAGTTCACAATTCTTCGCTTAATTACGCTTATTATTCAAACACAAGGAAAATGCTGAGAGTGGTAAAACGCTGATATGAGAGTGCAGACGTGATCTGAAATCACGTCTTCATTCTCATAAGTCATTGCGGGAGCTATAACGACATTTTCTGACCAATATCGACTCCAAGGCCATGCCTACGTTGTTAAGCTATGATAACGTGCCGTTCGAAATGGTGTATTTATTCAACGACGAAATTTGGTGAAATTGGTCATCTTAGAGAGCAAGTTAAAACGTTTAAATGATACGATAAACTTTAAATCAGGAGCTTTCGAAAATCATGTGATTATCGTCGTCAGCTGAAGATGGAAGGTGAGAGGATGCTTATAAATGAAATGAGTGGTGTCAGGGAGTGGGGGATGGGTGGTGGGTGTGAGTGATCAGGTGACGGGATAATCAAATACAATATAATAAATTGGTCATGAATGTTGAATCGCCCTTTTGCGTCCAAAGCTATTATATAGTGATTATGATTATCGTCAATTTTTCGCCAAAATCACGTCTGGAGAAGGCCGACTTGTCGCCACGCTGAGCGTGGCAGATCAGCAGTGTTCTGTCACCGGGAAACATAGAAAACAAAAGTTTCGTAAGCGGAGGGCTATTCTGTTTCTAAGCAACATGAAACAGAAAAATGGCCAAGGCTAGAAAATTGGGAAAATGTTGTTTGAAAGTGAGGGTGTAACTGCAAAACTGGGGGCATTTCTCATGCGATAAGTATTTAAAATTGTTTAATTTAACTAAGGATTACATCGTTCAAATCTTCGTAAAACAGTTGCCGCCGAGTGAGCTATTTATTAGAATTTTTGATGCGGTAAAAAGTATGATTTTATGATCAATTTGCATTGGATAGGTACGGGGAAAAATGAAATATAAATATTAATATTTCTTAGCCTTTGAATTGTTATGATTCCCTGCACATTTTCTCATGTGGCATGATTGACGGTGCTATGCAACATCTGTCATAGTTTTATAACAAAAGCTTAGGAATATTCTCATCTTAAGTGAGTAATAGTAATATGTATGACTCATACACATTACTATTACTCATTTCAGATGAGAATATTTCAAAGCTTTTGTTATCAAAGCTTTTGAATTTTTCAAAGTTTCATGTGGCACGAATTGAGAGGTAACAGTATTCACCTCATGACACACAATCACCCCGCAATCTTCTTACACGGCACGAGTGTATCCAGCCATTGCAGCCCTGTGTCTTACAAAATTATTGGATACTTCGAAAATTGTCCAATTTAATGTCTATTAAAACTGCTTTGCTGTACCATGGACTGAAACCACTCTGTCGCCAGTCGGATCCGATGTTTTGCTTATATAAATTTTAAAATTATCCTGTGTATCCTGAATTTAAAGTTTGTGTAGTTTAGCTAACAAATGCTTGTGAATTGTAATAATATTTGTGATTAGCAAATCTTAGCCAGATTCAAATGAAACCTTTTGCATCATGTTTGCTACGCGAAACTGCGTTTCATTGTTGTCTTTCGTTTGGGACTTTGGTCAGTGTTGCATATAATTATATAAGCATGTGCCATGTATACATGAATATCCTTATAGAGAACTTTATTTAAAAGAGCCCAAGGAAATTGTGAGAAGCAAGAGATTGAGAATAAGTTATTTGTTTACTAAGATGCCTCATGTCAGGGTTTTGACAGTTTTTTCATCATTTTATCCCTCAAATTCAATAAGCATTCATGATTTGGTGTAAGCATAACATAAATCATCAATTAAGACACTGACACAACATCCATGATCCAGCAGTGTCGTGATATGGACACTACCAACAGAGAAGGCAATGACGCTGATAAAGACGCTGATAAAGACACTGATAAAGACACTGATAAAGACGCTGATAAAGACACCGGTCAGAGCCTGAGTAACGGATTCAGCAACTGTACGCCTCTCTTTTGGCTAGCTACCGCAGCGGCATCTGTGGGTTGTGGCTTTCAACATGGCTACGCCCTTGCAATCCTTGGCAACACTCTACCCATAATCAAAAACAGGTTCGATGTCTCTGACGTTTACATGAGTGGTATAGTAAGTGGGAATGCCCTGGGAGCTATTCTTGGAGCTGTGTTGGCTGGATATGCTGCTGACAGATTGGGCAGACGGAAGGCCCTCCTTCTAAACAGCATCTTCCTCAATGTCGGTTGGAGTTTGATGGCTGGTGCCCCTTCACAACATTTCTTTGGTGGGTAGAGTGGCGGTAGGGTTTTGGGGTAGGAGCCATCAGTCCTGGGGAACATGTTCTATCCGAGATATCCCCAGTCTCCCATCAGAGGCTTCATAGGGAACATGTTCACACTTGCCGGATCTGTCGGCTTTTTACTCTCTCTTTGCTCTTAGCATACCACAAGTCATCGGCCATAAGGACATCGGCTGGAGACTGGTATTTGCTTTCCCATCCCAATGGTATTTTTTCAGGATGCGGTGCTCATAGCTTGTCCAGAAACGCCTCCTTATCTGGCTAGTATAAAACGGGAAATTCACAGGGCATTGGCATCATTGGCAAAGTATCGTAAGGTTTTATCTGAGCAAGAGGTAGAAAATGTCGTCTATGGTGAGGCAGATGTAAATCAAACGGAAAATCGTGTTTTGTCGCTCCGGGAAATCTTATCAGACTCCGGACATCGTCTTGCTCTCATAATAGGTCTGATCCTACACAGCTCAAGAGAACTAAGTGGCATCAGTGCTGTGTACAGCTACACCCTTCAGATATTTGAAGAAGCAAATGTGTCAGATCCAGAACTAGGGACAGTCGGGATTGGACTGATCACTGTATTCACAGCGGGATTGGTAGCTCTCTTGGCTGACAAGATTGGACGTAGATTCATCATGATATCAGGACTTGTGGTATTAATTGCTGCTCAAATTAGCATCGGAGTATCCCAAACGTGTTACAGAACTGGCAAATTACTGCTTTGGTCGTGTGGGGGAGAATGGACTGGGCCTGTTGCTTTGGTTTCCGTGTTTGTTTTCACAGCAGGCTTTGTCTCAAGTCTAGGGTCAATATTGTGGATCTATGTCAATGAAATAACAGCCCCAGAAGCTAGGGGCAAAACCAACCTTGTATGTTTTGCCATCCACTGGGGTCTATCCATGGTCGTTCTCTTTTCTTATGATTGGATAGACAAGAGTCTCGCTCCGTACACTTTCTTCCTTTTTGCAGGATTCCTTACACTTTTTCTAATCGTGGTAGTGTTCATGATGCCCGAGACGAGCAACAAACCCATACATCAGGTGTGTCAAGAGCTTAGAGAGCAGTCAAAACGCTGGCCTCCAACTGTTGCTTTCCTTAGAAAGTGTAGCACTGTACATCCTTCCAATGATGCTGTTAGCACTGACCAC
The DNA here is from genome assembly GCA_011033025.1 of Beroe forskalii. NCBI lineage: Eukaryota > Metazoa > Ctenophora > Nuda > Beroida > Beroidae > Beroe > Beroe forskalii. The sequence goes on from WFMF01000014.1 coordinate 694,122, forward strand.
TAAGTCACAAGTTTACTTCACTCCTTAATGAGTTACTACTGGGATTTTGAAGTTACTGGGATTTTGGAATTACTGCAATTTTCTGATTTAGAAGGTACTGTACATAATTTTGCAGAACTTTCTTGCTGAGAAGATGATTATAGACCCCAGTGACAGAATATTTTTGGTGTGACTTATAACCTGTCAATATTATAAAAATGCTATTTTTCGCTGATTTTTCAAAAATCAATCATTTCCTTTTTTATTGTTAGTAAAAAAGCAATAGCCCGGGTAATACTTCCAACTATTATCCGAGCTATTGCTCGAGCAAAATCTCGGGCAAGCGAAAAACCTCGATCTAGACAGGCTTGCTACAGCAATTGCTCCTCAAAATTCCCTGTCTAGAACGGGTGATTTTCTGCATATAACAATTAACGTATCTATAGATATATTGCTACTTTTTGTCAACAAAAAGTGAATGAAGTAACGTTTATCACAATGCCTCCCATGTTAACAGAGGCCAGTTTAGAACATGTTTGGAGTGTGAATTTGGTACGGAGAGCGTGATAAACCTGATATGATGATCAGGTTAAAATGGGTTTTTTCACATTTTTGTACTTTTCGGCGGGTGCGAACGCCGAATTTCCTTAGCCACACAGTATGAGTATTCACCACACCGGATTTACCACACCGGATCCACGAGTAGGGGTCCTCATTTACAACTCACCTTGAGAGCACCGTTAGTGTTAGTAGCCCCCGGGCTGTATCTGATCTGGTTCTCCGTGAACTGGTTGACGACAGCACACATCGAGTTCTCGCAGCACGGATTGATGGGAACTGCTACCCGGGTAGAGTAAGTCACCACGCCCGAACACACCGTCACGCCCTCGTCAGCGGCTTTGATGGTGAGCTGGGTGCGATAATTGTAGAAGAATATCTTCAATCTTATCCAGGCTATCTGATATTCAAGCAAGATAGTAATCCCTCATCGATTATCATGAATTTAATCGCACATTGCACAATGAAGTGATTATCGGTAATAGGTACTATATAGTTCATGGTGCACATAATACTCAGTATTTCGAGTAGTGTCTTGACGAATCCGAGGGTTGTAAGGAAGTTCTGGTGGCCGACACTGCCCGAGGAGTCGAGGACCAGAGCCAGGTTGAGGTGGCACTTGACGTCCGGACACGCGGCTATAGTCGGCACGTTGTCGTAGTTGGAAGGTCGGTAGTAGGACTTCTGAGCGGGAGCCCCCTGGACGCTCATCCGACTCAAGTCAGCGAAGGAGTACGTCCTGCTCTTGCTCTTGCCTCCTCGAGCAAGGTCAGCCTTGCGAACGGGGGATTCAGTTATTGTTTTGACTTCTTTGGACATTTTGACTTGGGGTAATTTCTAACTGCCTATATGTACCAATTCCAGGGGGTGTTTTGAACACCAATGAATGGGCAGGATTCTGATGTTATTAATTAATTTATGATTTATCGGGGGCGATCGCAGCAGGCGAAAAAAAATTGGATAAGCAATAATGAACTATTTTCTTTCAACTTATTAACACGCGTTGCATGCCCAACTGACTTGCGAGCATGCTCCACATCCGAATAGACGGCTTCTGGTTCGGGCTCCTCTATTCCCCCGAATATCGTTTGCTGGATAGCACTTGCAGCAGCATACTGATCACACCTGTAATGAGAGCGACGACTTCAAACACAAGGAAATTATATTTATATTTAAGGTTTTTTTTACGGTAATATTCTATGCAGTGTTATTGGTTATTCACTCAAAATAATTGCTCATTTTAACTCTTTAAACACTGAAAAATCCCCAATAACTTTACCTGGTTTGCTCTAAAAAGAGTAGAACTATAAACACGGAAAACAGCATCTTCGAAATGAACATCTTGGCAATGAATTAACATCCTGGTTCCCTAATAAGCCGTGGTCATGCTTAATCTAATTTAACGTATTGCCCGGAAATTTGAGAAATCTGATACTTGAATTTTATCATTATATTTATTAGGGATATTTTACTACTAGCATGCCACTAGCGTTAATAAGGATTATCATGTAATTATGGGATGGGTGGGTGACGCAATCTTTATAATCGAACAGAGAAAGCGAAAGGCAAAATTTCATTAATTAAATGTTTGTAGATAAACATTCCGTTGCTCTAACTTGAAATAATACCGAAATTTGAATCTTGAAATTAAAGTTTAAACCTTCATAATGGAACTATCACGTGTTACTTCAGCATTTTTGGCACCTCCCTGATCCCTCCCTCCCTTCGTCAGGTCAGTATTGGCGAATCACCTCCCTTCTTCAGTCAGTATTGGCCAATTCCTATCCACGAAAATTCAGATTTTTGGATAAAAATCTCGAAACTTTTGCTGACTTCAGCTAAGTCCTTCCTCCTAACCTTCCCCTGTCGGCATTTGGAAGCCCCTTCCATCCTGTAGTCGCAAAAATGCGAAATATTAATTTGAGCAGTCACATAATAGGAATGTGACTGCTCCCACAAGTTACCTTTTTGTTCAGACTATGGATTCAGTCTCCAATCATATCTTCGTGGCCATGTCTTCCTCTTTCACAGGCTACACCCGTCGGCCTCATTTCGCTCGTCACAAATCCCTCTGGAACCAAAGCTGACAAACTACGGGTTGATACAACGATCTCCATTCACCATTGACCATTCTACCTATATTATGAAAGCATTATATAGATTCATAAAAAGATAACGTATACAGCATGATAACTCAGATATTCATTCCACTCTTTTGAATAATTAATTTTATGTGAAATTTCATTTGTTCATAGAAGTTAAGGTAATATATTCTCATAAGCCTCTCATGAGCCATAAAATGACAAGCGTAATGCCAATTGTGAATTATACTACATGAATAACAGATTATTTGAACCTCAAGACGAAATCAATGAGCAGTTATATTTAATTATGTCATTAAATGGATCAAATTTTAACAAATTTGGCGTTCGAAGCTATCCAATTTATCGATTCATAGTCTCATGCGATGTATAGGGTTTGATATTGAGTTCCTCTTGTCTAGGAATTTCAAATAATGAATAAAATTTTTTGCTACAGTATCCGATCCCATGGCTTAAATCCAGCATTGCAGCAATTTCTGTACACGGGTCACGTTTCATTTCCAAATACTGACACTGTCCACCTACTTATTCAGACCCTTTCAGCTACCTTGATAGCGGTCTGGCACCCCAGTTTGATGACCTTGGACAGGAGTTTGTACTGTGGCGCCAGCTCGGCACCGTGCTCTATTCCGGTGTCATGATGCTCCAACTCCTCGTCCCTAAACTTCTTAATGATCTGAGGGGTAGAATTAGAGGGGGTAGAATTAGAGGGGGATTAGAATTAGAGGGGGGGGGGACAATAAGGGGGGAGTAGAATAAAAGGGGAAGTGTTTAATTAGAGGGGTGAAGTGGTAGAGGTGAATGTAGGACCAGTTCAGGTTTTCAGAAATGGGTTATTAAGTTATTATATTTGACATCACGCCAACCTGGAGTAATTCCGTGTAATCCTCCTCCTTGCCCTGCTCGATTATCTCTCTGATCTGGTCGGTATAGTGGGTCACTATAGTATCCTCCACCGCTACAGTGCACGCCATAGCTCCCTCCTTACCTGCAAAGTGGAATGTTTTGACATTCAGAAGTCTTTAATAAAGGTACATTTCTGGGTGACAAATTTTCTGGATAACAAATTTAATTCGACCGTTTCCAAACGGTAACCATGTTAATTTTCATCGCCTTATCGATCAATGGAAGATAAGCTGATAAGTTAAGTCTTCCTACCCAGAAGAGCAGTGGATGCGCCAAGCACGAATCCAGCCGTTCTCCAGAAGGGAAGGAGTACGGTGGGTCTCACTCGGTGGTCTACAATCAACTCGTTCATCTTATCCCTGTGAACCTTCTCTTGGTCCCACATGTGCTGAACGAGGCACGAGTGAGTGAATCAAGGGATGGGACAAAACAGGGGCACAAAACCAGGTATTGATAGAACAATCCTGCCACTTCGTTAACAATCAAGGCTATGTCAGTAAGAGATTATCAAGTTTTCATCTGGAATAGTAAATTTTAATATAGATTTCTAAATTAAAACTCCGGCTGTTTACCTTGATGAGCGGTGCCACATTGGAACGGCCCAAGACAGCCATTTGTCCAGCGTATATGTCATTGGCCCCCACTTCGCCAGCGTGATCTACTCGCAGAAAACGCTGGATCATCTCCTCCGACCTTTTGTACTTGTCTGAAAGCAGGAATGTGGAAAATAGCCAGGACCAAATGGATGGATACAAAAATTTGACATGGAAATTGGCAAGAGTAGAAAATTGAATCTATATCACGTAACTGATCGTCAGGCGTTGCCTGTCTTTATCCAGTTACTGATTGTCAGGCGTTGCCTGACCCCCCCCAACTTTTTGAAATAATGGGTCTGACGACGTCAGACAAGCAATTGAATCAGTAAGCTGGTACAGGTGTAAAACATCTCAACTCACCTGAAGGGTACTCCTCTTCATAATCTTCTTCCTCCATTGAATCACTTGCCGCTCCATTACTCGCCACTGTAGATTCAAACCTTGTGCAGCAGCGCCTGCAGGCTACGATCCTCCTTACGACTCCTCGAGTTAACATGGCGGCTATAGATGAGAACGATGTTGAGGAAACTGGTTACTTAATAAAACCAAGAAGGTCGTATTATTGGCGATTAAATTCGGAATCGCTTGAAAAAATTCGTGCGTGCATGATTTCGTCCCGGCCCAAATCTATCAGATCAATGCGCGCGCGTAAGGCGCGCCAACATGTCATTTGAAAGATTAATGCGTTTTCCAGATTTTACGATCCCGCAAATCAAATTTGAGGTGGCACTTCCATTGTCCCAGACTGTGACATTCGAGAAATCAACTCCCTATGAAGTGTGTAATAGCCCTTACTTCCAAAATATTCTCCTATTTTTCAGTGGGAACGGTGATTGCTGCAATTTTGCAGTACGTTTGTCTTTGAGCTGGTATTTCATGGGCTCAAAATTGGTACTTGATTATTGCTGGTCGTATTTCGTGACTGGAACGAAATCCTTGTTCCTATAATTCATTCCTTACATAGAATAAGGCTACACACCTGGAATAAAATTAACATCACAAAATATCAATTGAAATTTACATTTACAAAAAAACAGAGCAACATTTGATTACGTTGAGCTTAAACTATACAATAAGTTATGGTTCAGTTCTAAAATTTGATAGTAGCTAAACGAGATTAAGTTCATTGATCTGACTTACTCAAAATAAACAAAATTGAAAGTTTTACAACCTTCAATCACAGCCAGATGCCACGATAGTTCATAAATCATAGCATCACAGTTAACAATGATTTGATGATAGGCCGGGTCACGACTCACGATAAAAAGCGATTAATTAATGAAATAAAACAGTGACAATAATCACTGCAAAATGAAGAGACATAACTTAAACGCACATACTAAGCTCACTGAAAACTGACTATAACATCTAGGGCGCACCAACACACCAACAAACATGGCCTATCTTACTCTGTCCTCGTACTCCTTCATTTCACCTGCATTATCATAGCTGTTAAACAGCTCCCAGTCCCTTGCAATAGGAGCAGACAACATCTCCTCTGTAATGCCGAAACCATCAGCCAGGGCCAGCGCATCCGGTGCTATTTCCTTGATCAGTCTGTCGTAGTCGTCCCTGAGTGAGGCAGCCCCACGTCGAGATATCAGGTTATTGGTGAGGAAGAAGGCGATGTTTTCCTGAAGTACGGTGATCAGGTACAGGTTGTACAGTTTCTGGAGAACTGGCTGTAAGGTGGGGTCAGCAGAGCGGATTTTCTCGTGACAGATGTCGGAGATTAGTTTCTCCGAGTAAGCTCGGCCTGCGGCTTGAACCAGATCCTGGTGCTGTTCGGACCACATTTCAAACCGCTTAGCTCGGAGCACTGACTTGTCTGCTACTTTAACCGCCATTTTCTTAGCAACGTTGATAAACAGAAGCTTTTCCCTGAGATCAATGATACGTCGCATGTACTCGATGTCAGAGCCAGATCCCGCTTTTCCCTTGCGTAACACTACGCCGGGAGTGTAGGCTGGCGCCATTAATCCTAGGAAAGCTGGGAAGTTCTTAGCGGGGTTCATCTTAACCGCCATGTCAGCAAGGTATTCCATCACTACCTTCATCATTAGCACACTGTTATCTCCCTCAGCAGTCATGCTGGAATGTGAGCCAGCAATAGCCGGACCGAACCTGTTAGCCGCCAAGTACCCCTGTCCACCACACCGCTCTCGCGAGATAGTGGCGGCGTTGTTAATGTGCCACCCTGTGATGGCTTTGATAGCGCAGCACATCATCACTATCTCCCTGTGTGAGACCGTGTAGACATCTCTCCCAGGGACTGAGAACTTGGCGTACATAGCTTGGATCTGCTTGAGGGCGATGTCGAAGATGTAGGTTTTAGCTAGGAGGGGTATGAGGGCGTGTTGCTGGAGCTGGTAGCCTAGGATGGGGTAGTCACTCTTACCTGCTGGTCCTGCAGTCAGCCGTGTAGCCGAGTACTTGAGGGCTATTGCCATGCACGCCTTACTCGCTCCTGGGGGGAGGGAGGGATGCTTGGTTATCATCAATTTCCTAAACAATGTCTCGTGATTCGTGAACTGGATGTTTATTTATCACACGAAATTCGAAAGCTCCTGATTCTAAAAAGCATATTTCGTATTGAATTAAACGTTTGCAACAGACCCTCAACAGTACCAACTGTATGAAGTTGATTTAAATGTTCGTATAGATCTTCCAGCTGAATGACCGCTAACCTTGTGACATGGACGCAATACAGATCCTTCCAGACAAGAGCTGATCCGCCACCTTGAGGAACCTGGCCCTGTTGTTCCCACTGATGTTTGTCACGTACTCGCCACCTTCATGCACCTGCAGAGAGGAGACTGGCTCGTTTAATTATGGAACATGAAATTGTTTTCGTGAAACTAATCGACAATAATAATGCGGATAGGCCTTTTGTAAGTTTATTACGAAGCCTATTATGACTACTGAAGAACATTGAAATTTTAAAATTGTAGTAATAGCGGATAGTAGCTTGGCGTACCTCGCTATCTTTGTTGAGTAGGTTCTCCCTTGGTACCCGCACATTATCGAAGGATATCTTGGCGTTGTCAATACCGTTCAGACCCATCTTGATACCCATGTCATGTATCGTAACACCTGTGGCAACATTCAAGTTAGATATATTGTAGACCATTTCTCAAGAGACCATCCCAAGAAACTAATATTATGACTCGTGAAATGACACAAATTGGCATTAGCTTTTATCAACACCACATTAATCGATGAGACGTTACTCATATGTGTACCCATGGATCGATCGTCGATAAAAATGCGTAAAATTTCGACAGAAATTCTATGAAAATTAAATTGCGCGCACTGTAAAATGCGCGTCTTACGCACGAGCACACTGTATCTTCCTCACCAGGCATGGTGTTTCCCTGCTCATCCCTTATCTTGACCAGCACGCCATGTATTCCATTGTTCTCCTCCCCCGTCATCAGCTGCGCAAACACCACCATATGGTTAGCGTGCACTGCCCCGTTCGTTATCCAGTACTTCTGGGCCTTTACCGACGGCGTGTGGATCACGAACTCGTCGGTTTCCGGATCGTAAGTGGCGGTGGTTTCCATCTCCACCGCGTTGTTCCCGTAGCCCAGCTCGGAGAGACATTTTTAAATTTATAAGTCTAATAAAATAAGAAAGGTTAGCATATTCAGGCATATTAATCAAAATTTTCAGTTTTTTTCTGGTCTATGAAAGTTTTCAGATTTAATCAACATAAAATTAAATTAAAAAACATAATAATTTAAAAATTTTTGGATCCCCAGTTCTGATGAAGGCATTTCTTCTATGGATCCCGTCAAAGACTATGGTTGGAGTTGTTGGAGAGTTCTGTGGCTTGACTACAAAGATGACTGTATTTGTTCTACAAAGAAGATGTTTTAACCTTGCAAGCAAGGGTGAAGTCGCCCAGAATGGAGTCCCATTGTTTCTCTGGTTCATTCACGTCTCTTCGGAGTCGCAGCCTGATTTATGTTTACAAGTGCAAAACACAGTCGACTTGATCTTTTGATCTTGTTAGGACCAGATGGAACTTTATCTTCCCTACACTGGATAAAGACATTGATGAACTTAATTTCCTTGATGAACTTGGAGCTTCTGAAACTAACACACAACATCTTGTGGTTGGGGGAGCGTTGGGCGCCCGTCAAATGCATTCAACCCCACAACACGGTCGCAAGTCCGTGTGCCACAGTGTTAGCTTTCAGTACACCATTATGGTGGCTCAAACCCGCCACCAGAAAAAAAATTAAAAATTTTTTCAAGAAAAATTTTTAAAAAAAATTTAAAATAATTTTTTTAATTTTAAATTTTGTTTTAAAAATTTTTTTTTAATTTTTTTTAAAAATTTTGAAAAAAAATTTGAAAAAAAATTAAATATTAAAAATCATGGCTCAAACCCGCCACGAAAACTAAAAATGAAAATGAAAATCGTTTTTATTCCAAATCAATGCATGCGAACTTTTTGTGCGCCCGCGCAAAAGATTTTAAAATTACTTTGAAAAAGCGAAATCGCTTCATCTTGAAACATCATGAAAAACGTTTGGCGTTCGTGCGTTACGTTAAGTTCATAATGTATAAGTAAGCAAAATGATATGAGCAGCCAAATTCACGTCCCAGTAAAGTTCTCGGCCAGTCCATCAGACTTTCTACTGCTCAATTATGTACTTGTAGAATGACAGGCAATCAGCAGGCACCCCAGCCCATTGAATAGAATAACGAGGGATCTACCCATTATTGAGGGGGAATAACAGGCGGCCCCACCCATTTGAAGGAATGTGAAGCGGCCCGCCCATTGAGAAGAATAAGAGACGAATCCGCCTGCTTAGGATTTTTAGTACAATGACAGGCAGCCCACCCATTGAGAAGGATGACAGGCATCCCCGCCCATTGATAAGAATGACTGATGGCCCATTGAAGGTACTAAACTCCTAAACAGTTTGATTGTCCTCTTATTCTTCTCAATGGGTGGGGCTTGTCACATTCACTCAAATGGGTGGAGCCGCCTGTAGTTCCCCTCAATGGCTGGTGTAGCATGACATCATTCTCAGAGGATGGATCCTGTCATTCTATTCAATGAGTCAATGGGCTAGCTGATCGCCTGTCATTCTACTCAATTCTACATAATTGAGGAGAATGGCAGGCGTCTCCGCCAATGTGGGTAACAACAGGCGGCTTTTGTCCTGTGATGCATATTGAGAAATAAGGTGACTGCAACAGCCCCACCCATTGAGAAGAATGACACTGAAGGATTACAGATAGCCCAGCTCTGGCCCAGTGGGAATAAAAGGGCAAAGGGGTAACATCGACTAGGAAAGGTTGATGGGCTGGTCGAGAGCCTTGCCGTTGGGACTTGAATTTGGCTGCTGCTCATATCATTTGCTAACATTATGAACTTAACGTAACGCCGCCAACGCCAAACGCCAAGCCATGATGTTTCAAGATGAAGCGATTTCGTTTTTTCAAATTAATTTTAAAAAATCTTTTGCGCGGCACAAAAAGTTCGTATGATTTGAATAAAAAACGATTTTCATTTTCAGTTTTAGTTTTCGTGGCGGGTTTGAGCCATGATTTTTAATTTTTAATTTTTTTTTCAAATTTTTTTTCAAAATTTTTAAAAAAATTTAATAAAATTTTTTAAAACAAAATTTAAAATTAAAAAAATTATTTTTTTAAAATTTTTTAAATTTTTTTTTAATTTGAAAAAAAAATTTTTTTTTTCTGGTGGCGGGTTTGAGCCACCATACACCATATCATTTTTGGTGTCTCATGCTTTATTTGGATCTGCCTAGCTCTCTGATGAAGGCATTTCTTCTATGGATCCCGTCAAAGACTATGGTTGGAGTTGTTGGAGAGTTCTGTGGCTTGACTACAAAGATGACTGTATTTGTTCTACAAAGAATAATTTATAAGTAGTTAAGTAATAAACAAGTCAACAAAGTCAGGATATCCTAGCACATTAATAACATGAAATAAGTACTACTTCTAGGAATGTGAAATGGAAAACTGGGGTAAACTATAAAAGAACTTATAATTCACAAGGGGTGGTATTTCTTGCGGTGATTAGTAAGATGAGTTCCTTAGCCCGCATAGGTGTGTGTACGCACCGCACAGGGATATACGTGTTTAGCAATAAGATGAGGCATAATGTAGAATTCACAAAGTGAAAAAAGGCATGGAATTATCAATACTTTAATAGCTAGAAAAACCCAAAATTCATTAGAACCCCAATGCTGGTAGTAGTTGATAAAGTCAATGAGATAATATGTCATTTGAGAAATGGTATAGAAGCATAGAGAACTGCTCAATGTTTGATCTGGCCCTTACAATCAAAGTCATTTTTGTCCTTAGGGATTTTTCACATATTATATAATCATCAAGGAGGGAGGGGGTGTTTTCAAATGATTACATTTGCTTTGCCCTAACCAGCGCCCTGGTTTCGCGCACGGAGTGCGCGGCGCGGCAAGCGCTAAACCCTGGTTAGGGGAAACCAATGCCATTGGTATGATACCTTCGCCGTGCAGATTATATCCTTCCTAAACCCCCCAATGGTGCCATTTGATGAGTTGATGGCACCAATGGAGATTTATTGGTACCAATGGTGCAGTGATGGCTGAAATGGCACCCCCTTATCGCCATTGGTACCATTGGCGATCACCATTGGTACCACTTATGACTTAACCACTACCATTGGCGATCGCCATCGGATGTCATTTAAATGATGTCAATGACGCCATTAAGAAGTGATACTAAACTTCAAATCGAGATCGCCATTAGAGGTTCCTAAGCCCGCATAGGTGTGTGTAGGGGTGTCACAACGCGTACTTGCGCACAAAGTACTAGCACAATTTTGCGAAGAAAAGTGAAACACAATTTTTTGCAGTTAAAATAAAATAACTTGAGATGTAATATCTGGATCGATCTGAAATTCGGATATATGGTGTAAAACCTAAAATTACAGGTTCCTGGTTAAGAAAATTTCAAAATTTTGCCCCAAACCAAAGTTATGGGCCAAAATGTCACTAAAATGTCATAAAAAGTCACTAAACTTGTAATTACTCTTCTCCTGGGGCAATTTTTAAGATTCTAAAAAACCAGGACATCTCCAAATTTTGTTCTTCGACATTTCTGAAAGTTTTATGACGATTCGATGAAAAATGAAAAAACGGTAGGTCTCCTAGATCCCAATTTTTCACTGCGACACGCGAAACTGACAAAATATACCAAACATAACGAAACTGATCAGCGCGCACGTGCTACGTTACAACATTTAGAATTGCGCGCGCTGTTTGAATGCACGTGGGCGCTTGCGAGCTATATAACAGTGTTTTCAGATTTGTTCTACGTCTATCCTGAGCCAAGTTATGGACAAAATACGTCCGAATTTTTCCGAATTTTGACCAGTTGACTTTGGAGATAGATAATTCTACTTTTACATCATGTATTTCCCTGAAAGTTTCAAGAAACGTTAAAGGAAGGATTAAGCTTTGATTTCCATGTTTTATCTTGTAATTTGAGCGATTATTTTTCTTTCCATCGCGTGTTGAGTGAGGACGATTGATATGCGTAATTTCAAGCAAAATTTCGGCGTTGCATATTTTCACCGCGGATGCTGTCCTAGTGCAGCCTATAACTTCCTCAAATCATCAAATTGGCCAATAAAACTTAGTTTGTTTAAGAGTACTCATCGTGCTGATCATTTTGGTACCATTTTTGTGGGGATTCTTCAAATTTCATTTTTTATGTGACACCCCTAGTGTGTGTACGCGCCGCGCGCTTCCCTACGGGACACACTGTGCTGGGGAAGCGCGCCGCGCGAGCCACACAGGGATATACGTGTTCAGCAACATTAGAGGGAATGGCACCAAGGTTGTCATTCAGTTATGGTGACAATGTCGCTATTGGAGCCATTAAAATGGCACCAATTTAATACCGACAGTGGTGCCATTGGCATCAATGGAACATTTGCAATTTGGCACCATCGGCGCCATTGGACGTATTGGTACCAATGGTGCCACTGGCACCATTTAAAATTAAATGGCATCAATGGTGCCATTGGCTCGGCTCTATTGCTATCATTGACCCCAATGGTGCCACCAGCACCATAAAGATGGCACCAATTGTGATATAATTGCGATGACGATGGCAATGATTCCAATGGTGCCACTAAAATTGTGCCATTGGTACCATAGGTGGCAATTATGGTACCATTCTTACCATGGACTCAAATGGTACCATTGGTCACATTTAATGGTGCCAGTGGCGCCAATGGTAGCAAATGCAATAGAGCCAATGGCACCATTGAATGGTGCCAGTGGCGCTAATGGCACCATTGGTACCACTTATCGCACTGGTTCCAAATGATCCATTGGTGCCAATGGCACCATTTGCATTGTTGGTATTAAAATGGAACCATTTTAGTGGCGCCATTAGCACCAATAGCGTCATTGTCACCAATGGCAACATTGGTGCCTCACCCTTCTAAATCTAATGGCTATCTCGACTTTAGTATCGCTTCTTAATTGAATAGTGGCAATGGCGCCATTATTAATGGCGCCATTGCCACTATTTAAATAATAACTCGGGCTCGCAAACCGCCGCGGGGGGCTTGCCAGCCCCCTGATAATAATTAGAGTTTTGTCGCTTGACAACTCAAGTAGTTCTCACTACCTTGTTTAAATGGTTCCATTCGCATCCAATGGCGATCGCCAATGGTACCAATGGCGATAGGGTGCACCATTGGTGCCTTGTCAGCCATCACCATTGGAACCAATGGATCTCCATTGGTGCCATCTAGTAGCGCCATTGGTGATATGTGCTACCCGGTATGACACTTTCGCCTTCTGGCCACATGCGTAATCCACATGATTGTACTTGTCTCGCAGATCTAAATTAATTAATTGAAATGGGTCTGACGACGTCAGACAAATATGTACAATGATAATCAAAATGATCATACAATTTAGTGCAATTTTGGGCAGAAATGATCAAAATAAACTTTTAGTTTTAAAAAGATACAATACTATCCCAGAATAATTTGAAGCTCAAAGTTTGGTTTAACTGACTTACTGATAAGACCGGCCAATTACCAATGAGATGAGATTATTCATTTAGAGAGCATTTAAGAAAAGTTAATTGTTGGTTAAATTGTTCATGCTGAAAGTCAGGGTCAACCGATATATTTCACATAAATTGAACATGCAGTATCTTCTGTAATTGTACTTGTCCAGAGTTCTGAGATTGTTTTTTTTCCAGAAATAGCCTGCTGATCACGCCTCACGAGGGTTTCTGCCCCTTCCACGAATACGATCAGCCTTGCTTTTAGCTCTATAGCCCCCCATCCAAGACTTGGAGTCGACAATCGCTTGAGCTTCTGCGGAAAATAATGATTTAACTGAAGTACAATTACAAAGAATAATTTAACAAAAGAAAAAGTTTATGCAATGATTATGGAGCAATTCTACAGTACTACGACTTTTCCTACAAAACAAAAGGGTTTATCATTTCAACAATTATTGTTGAAATTTAGTTAGATTGATTTATTTAGATTAGATTTAGTTAGATTGATTTATTTTGACTATATTTCATATTGAATATGAAATATAGTCAAAATAAATCAATCAAACTAAATAAATCTAAATATATGAATTAGCTAATTCAATAATCTGTCGCATGATCTACCTAGCATCTGGTCTGCACACTCGCAAGCTCTCTGCTCCTGCTTGACAGCGTTACCCCCGAACTTGCAGGTCCTCATCTGGTTACAGTTCCCGCCTTTCCTTCTGAGGAAGAAGTCAATCAGCTTTAAATGGGGATGGCAACAACGTGACTTTTATATCCCTCATAAATGAAGAAAATTGGGTGATTTCACCATTCTGACGTCACTTATTTGTCAATTAGGTCTTGCAGAAACAGACTGGAAATTTTCAGTTCAATCGGATTCGGACTAGCATTAAATTTCAGCTTTCTCGTTGCCTGAGAAACTAACCACCTGAACAGTCCTAAAAACCAGCGTTTATGTGGTAAAAATAGTGTTTCTGGATTATACAGGGAGAATATCGAAAATTGGTGGATATAATTGGGGTAGTGGTGATTTGAAAACATATTCACCATTTTTTGGTCACCCACGGGACCTCTTTATGAGCGACTAGAACGACCAAAGGGTCAAAAACGGCATTCCCTTGCCGAAAAACGAAACTTTCCTAAGCTCTAAGCGTATGTTATTATTACTATTCTAGTGACTCACCCCACACAGATTGACCAGTGTCCCCAAACACACTTCTCGACTTCCTCTGATGAACTATCGCAGGAGTTGGAGAATGAAAAGGGGGGTGTAAGACTGAGGGTTAGATTTTGGAATGAGATCAATCGTGGCAGACTAGATCGATATAAAATTCGGATCAATTGAATCTTGAAGTTGACGCACATGTGCTTTCATCGTCCTTGCAGATTGCCTCAAAAGTCGTGGTCAGCTCGTACTCAGATGATACGAAGTTTGAAAATGGAAAAAAGTTTTTATCAAATGACACGAAGTCTGAAAATGGAAAAAAGTTTATATCAAAAGTCGAATGTTGAACAAACAACAATACTCCAATCAAAAAGAACACCATAACAGAAACAACAGGGATAAGTTGATGTTTGTTGGCATGAACTCCCAACTAACACCCCACTAACTTGCTTCCAAGAGAAGGTTGGCTAGCTCGTGGAACTGATCGAAGTAGTCTATCTTAGTGACCAACTCGAATCCGGAGATACCCCTAAGCTCCGCCTCGTTTACATCGTCAGTCACTCCCAGCGCCACGATGTCTATACCGTCATCCGTCCTGTGGCAGACAGAGGAGGGGTTATATTGCTGTGATTCGGTCATCGGATACTGTGGTCACCACAGTATCCGATGGCCGGATGGCCACAGTGTGGTATCCGATGGCCACAGTGTGGCGTCTCAACCTTTTAGCGCGGCGCGTTGCATTGAAAGTACCTTGATCGCTGTCACGCACTCTTGAGGCGCGGTGTAATACGCCGCGCAGCCAAAAGGTATTCATCAGGCGCGGTGTGTTTTACGCCGCGCCTCAACACCAGCTATATATAAGTATATACCGGGAGACTGGTCTGTTCCCTTTTCGTAGTAGCAGTTGGCAGACACAATATGGAGCTAATTCGGAAATTATAGAAAGAAAGAAGTGTGAAAGTGTTTCGGATGTTAGGCTAGGAGTAGGATAAGGTTTCACGAACCTCATTTGTGTGGCAATGGACACCGGGGAGCCTCCGACGTTGGATTTTCCGTCGGTTATCAGGATTGCAACTTTCTTGTAGCTGGAGGTTGCTTGAAGGAGCTGTCTGGCTACCTGGAGAGGGATGAAGTAGTGCATAGGAGAAATGTAGAAAAGCAATATGAAAGATTATTCCCTTTTCTGCGGCTTGCCTTTGGATTTAGCTTATATTTGGTAGTTAGGAGCCACCAATTAGTAATACAGCGATGCCCAATGGAACCCCCAGAAGTGAATCCTGTGTGGATCCCCACGCATGTGACCGGGCATACACTTCTGTCAAGAGAGTGCCACTAATGCAACCCTAGACCTGACTCGTCATTACAAGTTCAGGTTGGCCCTGAGTCGTTGGCTGGAATACTTTATCTTATCCAAAAGGCACCATGATATTTGGGAAGGGGGGGGGGGACTCCCGGCCACATCATGCTGCTCCGCGAGGGACAGAGCCTCTCTCGATAGAGAGCTTCTTACTGGGGTCGTGTCTTTTCAGGGACAGATTGTAACTTCTTGATTTGATACTTGATAGTGATTTTCATAAAAAGTTATGAGCAAAACCATTGAAAAGTGAATTGGCCAAAAACATGAAAACATAGAAAACAAAAAGTTTCGTAAGCGGAGGGCTATTCTGTTTCTAAGCAACATGAAACAGAAAAATGGCCAAGGCTAGAAAATTGTAAAATGTTGTCTGAAAGTGAGGGTGTAACTGCAAAACTGGGGGTATTTCTCATGCGATAACTATTTAAAATTGTTCAAATCTTCGTAAACAAGTTGCCGCCGAGTGAGCCATTTATTAGAATTTTTGATGCGGTAAAAAGTATGATTTTATGATCAATTTGCATTGGATAGGTGCAGGGAGAATATGAAATATTAATATTAATATTTCTTTGCCTTTGAATTGTTATGATTCCCTGCACACTTTCTCATGGGGCATGATTGACGGTGCTATGCAACATCTGTCATAGTTTTATAACAAAAGCTTAGAAATATTATCATCTTAAATGAGTAATAGTAATATGTATGACTCATACACATTACTATTACTCATTTCAGATGAGAAAATTTCAAAGCTTTTGTTATCAAAGCTTTTGAATTTTTCAAAGTTTCATGTGGCACGAATTGAGAGGTAACAGTATTCACCTCATGACACAGAATCACCCCGCAATCTTCTTACACGGCACGAGTGTATCCAGCCATTGCAGCCCTGTGTCTTACAAAATTATCGGATACTTCGAAAATTGTCCAATTTAATGTCTATTAAAACTGCTTTGCTGTACCATGGACTGAAACCACTCTGTCGCCAGTCGTGTCCGATGTTTTGCTTATATATGTATTTTTAAATTATCCTGTGTATCCTGAATTTAAAGTTTGTGTAGTTTAGCTAACAAATGCTTGTGAATTGTAATAATATTTGTGATTAGCAAATCTTAGCCAGATTCAAATGAAACCTTTTGCAATTTGCATCATGTTTGCTACGTGAAACTGCGTTTCATTGTTGTCTTTCGTTTGGGACTTTGGTCAGTGTTGCATATATTTGCATGTACGAGATTATGTTCTGTATACATGAATATCCTTATAGAGAACTTTATTTAAAAGAGCCCAAGGAAATTGTGAGAAGCAAGAGATTGAGAATAAGTTATTTGTTGTTCGGATATGGCCTAGCCTGGCGAGCTTAGTGGATGTCCTTGCTGAACGGCATGTTAAACAAGGAACTGAAGCTGAGAGGTTCCGTTCAGTCCGAGCAGCTATTGGGTCAAATGTTGGTATACCTACAAAGTGTGTTTCTCAACACAACCCCAGATTACTATAAGATGCCCCATGTCAGGGTTTTGACAGTTTTTTCATCATTTTATCCCTCAAATTCAATAGGCATTCATGATTTGGTGTAAGCATTACATAAATCATCAATTAAGACACTGACACAATCATTTAATAACATCCATGACCCAGCTGTGTCGACAAGCGTGACGTCGCAGTGTCGTGATATGGACACTACCAACAGAGAAGGCAATGACACTGATAAAGACGCTGATAAAGACACTGATAAAGACACCGGTCAGAGCCTGAGTAACGGATTCAGCAACTGTACGCCTCTCTTTTGGCTAGCTACCGCAGCGGCATCTGTGGGTTGTGGCTTTCAACATGGCTACGCCCTTGCAATCCTTGGCAACACTCTACCCATTATCAAAAACAGGTTCGATGTCTCTGACGTTTACATGAGTGGTATAGTAAGTGGGAATGCCCTGGGAGCTATTCTTGGAGCTGTGTTGGCTGGATATGCTGCTGACAGATTGGGCAGACGGAAAGCACTCTTTCTGAACAGCATCTTCCTCAATGTCGGTTGGAGTTTGATGGCTGGAGCCCCCTCACAACATTTCTTCTTGGTGGGTAGAGTGGCAGTAGGGTTTGGGGTAGGAGCTGCATCAGTCCTGGGGAACATGTTCCTATCCGAGATATCCCCAGTCTCCATCAGAGGCTTCATAGGGAACATGTTCACACTTGCCGGATCTGTCGGCTTTTTACTCTCTTTTGCTCTTAGCATACCACAAGTCATCGGCCATAAGGACATCGGCTGGAGACTGGTCTTTGCTTTTCCCATCCCAATGGTATTTTTTCAGGATGCGGTGCTCATAGCTTGTCCAGAAACGCCTCCTTATCTGGCTAGTATAAAACGGGAAATTCACGGGACATTGGCATCATTGGCAAAGTATCGTAAGGTTTTATCTGAACAAGAGGTAGAAAATGTTGTATATGGTGAGGCAGATGTAAATCATACAGGAAATCGTGTTCTGTTTCTCCGGGAAATCTTATCAGACTCCGGACATCGTCTTGCTCTCATAATAGGTCTGATCCTACACAGCTCAAGAGAACTAAGTGGCATCAGTGCTGTGTACAGCTACACCCTTCAGATATTTGAAGAAGCAAATGTTTCAGATCCAGAACTAGGGACAGTCGGGATTGGACTGATCACTGTATTCACAGCGGGATTGGTAGCTCTCTTAGCTGACAGGATTGGACGTAGATTCATCATGATATCAGGACTTGTGGTATTAATTGCTGCTCAAATTAGCATCGGAGTATCCCAAACGTGTTACAGAACTGGCAAATTACTGCTTTGGTCGTGTGGGGGAGAATGGACTGGGCCTGTTGCTTTGGTTTCCGTGTTTGTTTTCACAGCAGGCTTTGTCTCAAGTCTAGGGTCAATATTGTGGATCTATGTCAATGAAATAACAGCCCCAGAAGCTAGGGGCAAAACCAACCTTGTATGTTTTGCCATCCACTGGGGTCTATCCATGGTCGTTCTCTTTTCTTATGATTGGATAGACAAGAGTCTCGCTCCGTACACTTTCTTCCTTTTTGCAGGATTACTTACACTTTTCTTAATCCTGGTAGTGTTGATGATGCCCGAGACGAGCAACAAACCCGTACATCAGGTGTGTCATGAGCTTAGAGAGCAGTCAAAACGCTGGCCTCCAACTGTTGCTTTCCTTAAAAAGTGTAGCACTGTACATCCTTCCAATGATGTTGCTAGCGCAAAGTCACAAGTTTACTCCACTCCCTAATGAGTTACTACTGGGATTTAGAAGTTACTGGGATTTTGAAATTACTGCAAGTTTCTGATTTAGAAGTTACATAATTTTGCAGAACTTTCTTGCTTAGAAAATATAATAGACCGCAGTGACAGAATACAGAAGCGCAGAATTTCACTACTCTATTTGGTTGTCACCGTCTCAAGCATTATATTTATGATTCAATATTATGTATTGATTGAAATGCGATTCAATAACATTTGTCTTTATTAAATTTGTCTTTATTAAGAATTTTTATCCATCCGTGTATTTTTCCCTCCCCAACGCCTTTTTGTTTTACAAAAAGGCATTGAAGAGGGTTGGCAGAGATCGTGGTAAGGAAGGTGAGAAATCTGAAATAGGATTTGTGTATATGAGGTACAGATTTACAATAGAACTACTGTAATTACTGGAAAAGTGCCCGGATTGCTCCTTTATAATATCAGTCGCGAAAATGACAGCCGGTGTCCGTCCGTCCTCACCAATTTTCATGTTTTCATGATTCTTAAACTTGTGAGACTTGACTCAAACAGTTAGAGACTTGTGAGGCTTGACTTAAACAGTGAGAGGCTTGTGAGGCTTGACTCAAACAGTTAGAGACTTGTGAGATTTGACTTAAACAGTTAGAGACTTGTGAGACTTGACTTAAACAGTTAGAGACTTGTGAGACTTGACTCAAACAGTTAGAGACTTGTGAGACTTGACTTAAACAGTTAGAGACTTGTGAGATTTGACTTAAACAGTTAGAGACTTGTGAGACTTGACTTAAACAGTTAGAGACTTGTGAGACTTGACTTAAAACAGTTAGAGACTTGTGAGACTTGACTTAAACAGTAAGAGACTTGTGAGACTTGACTTAAAACAGTTAGAGACTTGTGAGACTTGACTTAAACAGTTAGAGACTTGTGAGACTTGACTTAAACAGTTAGAGACTTGTGAGACTTGACTTAAACAGTTAGAGACTTGTGAGACTTGACTTAAACAGTTAGAGGCTTGTGAGACTTGACTTAAACAGTTAGAGACTTGTGAGACTTGACTTAAACAGTTAGAGACTTGTGAGACTTGACTTAAACAGTTAGAGACTTGTGAGACTTGACTTAAACAGTTAGAGACTTGTGAGACTTGACTTAAACAGTTAGAGACTTGTGACGAGACTTGACTTAAACAGTTAGAGACTTGTGAGACTTGACTTAAACAGTTAGAGACTTGTGAGACTTGACTTAAACAGTTAGAGACTTGTGAGACTTGACTTAAACAGTTAGAGACTTGTGAGACTTGACTTAAACAGTTAGAGACTTGTGAGACTTGACTTAAAACAGTTAGAGACTTGTGAGACTTGACTTAAACAGTTAGAGACTTGTGAGACTTGACTTAAACAGTTAGAGACTTGTGAGACTTGACTTAAACAGTTAGAGACTTGTGAGACTTGACTTAAACAGTTAGAGACTTGTGAGACTTGACTTAAACAGTTAGAGACTTGTGAGACTTGACTTAAACAGTTAGAGACTTGTGAGACTTGACTTAAACAGTTAGAGACTTGTGAGACTTGACTTAAACAGTTAGAGACTTGTGAGACTTGAGACTTAAACAGTTAGTTAGAGACTTGTGAGACTTGACTTAAACAGTTAGAGACTTGTGAGACTTGACTTAAACAGTTAGAGACTTGTGAGACTTGACTTAAACAGTTAGAGACTTGTGAGACTTGACTTAAACAGTTAGAGACTTGAGACTTGACTTGACTTAAACAGTTACAGAGACTTGTGAGACTTGACTTAAAACAGTTAGAGACTTGTGAGACTTGACTTAAACAGTTAGAGACTTGTGAGACTTGACTTAAACAGTTAGAGACTTGTAGACTTGACTTAAACAGTTAGAGACTTGTGAGACTTGACTTAAACAGTTAGAGACTTGTGAGACTTGACTTAAACAGTTAGAGACTTGTGAGACGACTTAAACAGTTAGAGACTTGTGAGACTTGACTTAAAACAGTTAGAGACTTGTGAGACTTGACTTAAACAGTTAGAGACTTGAGACTTGACTTAAACAGTTAGAGACTTGTGAGACTTGACTTAAACAGTTAGAGACTTGTGAGACTTGACTTAAACAGTTAGAGACTTGTGAGGCTTGACTTAAACAGTTAGAGTTAGTCCGTTATATAATTCTGCATATCATGTTGGCATGTTGTATTAATTACCGACCATCAACAAGCTTCGAGCTAATGGACATACATGATAGGCTATAATGCTCAGCAATAAGGCAACACGTACGTACTGAGTTTTTTTAAAGATCATTTGACACAGCTATTATATAATTCATCAACAATTACTTTTTATAAGCCTCTTACGATGCATTGACGGCAGCAAGATTTAAATTTGCATGCTGACCCCACCCCTAAATCATTAGGGGGGGGGGGGTATAGGACACTACGGCTCAGGACTCTAGGGCACTGTACTCTACGGCACAGGACACTACGGCACAGGACTTTTGGGTACACTTTGGTTTCAGGGTGGACTCTGCGGCACATACAATTCAAGCACCACCAATTAATTCGTTAATACTACCGTGAATCATAGGTGTATTTTGGGAAGGGTCAAAAAGGAGGGCAAATTGGACCTAAAAGAGGGCAAAAAGAGGGCATGATAGGGCGCCCTCTCAAAAAAGAGGTCAGTTCGGAAGCTATGGCGGACGCAAACGTCTAATTTCCTTAACCACACAGTATGAGTATTCACCACACCGGATTTACTACACAGTATCCACGTGTAGGGGTCCTCATTATCAACTCACCTTGAGAGCACCGTTAGTGTTGGTAGCCCCCGGGCTGTATCTGATCTGGTTCTGAGTGAACTGGTTGACGACAGCACACATCGTGTTCTCGCAGCACGGATTGATGGGAACTGCTACCCGTGTGGAGTACGTCACCACGCCCGAACACACCGTCACGCCCTCGTCAGCGGCTTTGATGGTCAGCTGGGTGCGATAATTGTAGAAGAATATCGTCAATCTTATCCAGGCTATCTGATGTTCAAGCAAGGTAGTAATCACTCATCGATTATCATGAATTTCATCGCGTAATAAAGTGATTATCTATGTTCGGTAATAGGTACTATATAGTTCATGGAGCACATAATACCCAGGATTTCGAGTAGTGTCTTGACGAATCCGAGGGTTGTAAGGAAGTTCTGGTGGCCGACACTGCCCGAGGAGTCGAGGACCAGAGCCAGGTTGAGGTGGCACTTGACGTCCGGACACGCCGCTATGGTCGGCACGTTGTCGTAGTTGGAAGGTCGGTAGTAGGACTTCTGAGCGGGCGCCCCCTGGATGCTCATCCGACTCAAGTCCGCGAAGGAGTACTTCCTGCTCTTGCTCTTGCCTCCTCGAGCAAGTTCAGCCTTGCGAGCATGGGATTCAGTTATTGTTTTGACTTCTTTGGATATTATGACTTGGGGTAATTTTTAACTGCCTATATATGTGCCAATTCCAGGGGGTGTTTTGAATAAAATTTTTGCCAATGAATGGGCAGGATTCTGATGTTTTTAATTAATTGATGATTTATCGGGGGCGATCGCAGCAGGCGAAAAAATTGGATAAGCAATGATGAACAATTTTCTTTCAACCAATAAAGTATAAACACGCGTTGTATGCTCAACCAACTTGCGAGCATGCTCTACATCCGAATAGACAGCTTCTGGTTCTGGCTCCTCTATTCCCCCGAATATCGTTTGCTGGATAGCACTTGCAGCAGCATACTGATCACACCTGTAATGAGAGCGAGGACTTCAAACACAAGGAAATTATATTTATATTCGACGTTTCATTGCGGTAACATTCAATGCAATGTTATGCCCTCAAAATCATTGCTCATTTTAACTCTTTAAAAACTTTAATATCGCCAACAATTTTACCTGGATTGCTCTAAAACGAGTAGAACTATAAACACGGAAAACAACATCTTCGAAACGAACATCTTGGCAATGAATTAACATCCTGGTTCCCTAATAAGCCGTGGTCATGCTTAATCTAATTTAACGTATTGGCCGGAAATTTGAGAAATCTGATACTTGAATTTTATCATTATACTTATTAGGGATATTTTACTACCAGCATGCCACTAGCGTTTACATTATCATAGACTAATGAGTGCGGATGGGCGGGTGACGTAATCTTTAAAATCGAACAGAGAAAACGAAAGGCAAAATTTGTAGATAAACATTCCGTTGCTATAACTTGAAATTATACCGAAATTTGAATCTTGAAATTAAAATTTAAACCTTCATAATGGAACTATCACGTGTTACTTCAGCATTTTTTGGCAACTACCTCCCTCCCTTCCGTCAGTATTGGTAAACCACCTCCCTTCTTCTGACGTCAGTAATGGCCAATTGGCCAAATCCTATTCACGAAAATTCAGATTTTTGGATAAAAATCTCGAAACTTTCGCTGACGCCTGACTTCAGCTAAGTCCTTCCTCCTATAAAAAAACCTTCCCCTATCAGTATTTGGAAGCCCCTTCCATCATGTAGTCGCAAAATAATAATAGGTATGTGACAGCTCCAATATTTTACCTTTTTCTTGAGACTATGGATCAGTCTTCAATCATCTCTTCGCGACCATCTCTTTCAGGGGGGGGGGAACAGCCGTTGACGAAGCCGCCCTCTATTCCCTCGTCACAAATCCCTCTGGAACCAAAGCTGACAAACGATACAACGAACTCCATTGACCATTCTACCAATAATAATTCTGCCTATAGTAATAATGAAAGCATTATATAGATTCATAATAAGAAGAGTATTAAGCACGATAACTCAGATATTCGTTCCACTCTTTTGAATAATTAATTTTATGTGAAATTTCATTTTTTCATAGAAGTAAAGGTAATATATTTTCACGAGTCATGAAATTATAAGCGTAATGCCCATTATACTACATGAATAGCAGATCATTTGAACCTAAAGACGAAATCAATGAGCAGGTATATTTAATTATGTCATTAAATTGATCAAACTTTAACAAATTTGGCGTTCGAAGCTATCCAATTTATCGATTCATAGTCTCATGCGATGTATGGGGTTCGATATTGAGTTCCTCTCGTCTAGGAATTTCAAATAATGAATGCAAATTTTTGCTACAGTATAATCTTGACACATCCGATCCCATGGCTTAAATCTGCAGAGTCGCATTCCAGCAATTTCTGTATAAGGGTCACGTTTAATTTACAAATGCTGTACATCATCCACCAACTTCTTCAGACCCTTTCAGCTACCTTGATAGCGGTCTGGCACCCCAGTTTGATGACCTTGGACAGGAGTTTGTACTGTGGCGCCAGCTCGGCACCGTGCTCTATTCCGGTGTCATGATGCTCCAACTCCTCGTCCCTAAACTTCTTAATGATCTGAGGGGGAGTATAATTTGAGGGGTAGAATTAGTGGAGTAGTGGGGAGTAGAATTAGAGGGGGTAGAATTAGAAGGGGATTAGAAATAGAGGGGGGAGTAGAATTAAAGGGGAGTAGAATTAAAGGGGAGTAGAATTAGAGGGGTAGTAGAATTAGAGGGGGATTAGAATTAGAGGGAGTAGAATTAGAAGGGGAATAGAATAAGAGGGGGAATAGAATTAGAGTAAGCCCAAGTTTGATATTTTCATGTTATTGAGATGCGTGTAATCTACAGTTAGAACAGTTCTTATGATTGTCATTGCCCACATAAAACTGAACAGTTTTCGCGGTATTGATTTCATTTAGTTAATTTTGTTTAAGTTTCATACACGTTTTGACTGCATGAATGATACTAGAAGTTGACAAGCTGAAGATATTAAATTGATGTGTTCAATGTCAAGATTGGAGTTAATCATATTTCAAATATATTTAGAAGCCCATTGCGGTGCCCTTCGGGGTTTTCAATCATAGAGGGGGAGTAGAACTAGTAGAATTAAAGGGGGGTAGAATTAAAGGGTAGCAGAATTAGGGTGGGGAGAATTAGGGGGAGAAGAGAGGGGGTAGAATTAGAGGGAGTAGAATTAGAGGGTAGTAGAATTAGAGGGGAGTAGAATTAGAGGGGAGTAGAATTAGAGGGGGAGTAGAATTAGAGGGGGGAGTAGAATTAGAGGGGGAGTAGAATTAAAGGGAGTAGAATTAGAGGGGGTAGAATTAGAGGGGGTAGAATTAGAGGGGGTAGAATTAGAGGGGTAGAATTAGGGGGAGTAGAGGTGGGGAGTAGAATTAGAGGGGAGTAGAATTAAAGGGGGTAGAATTATAGGGGTAGAATTAGAGGGGAGTAGAATAAGAGGGTAGTAGAATTAGAGGGGAGTAGAATTAGGGGGAATTAGGGGGTAGAATTAGAGGGGAGTAGAATTAGAGGGGAGTGAATTAAAGGGGAGTAGAATTAGAGGGGGTAGAATTAGAGGGGGTAGAACTAGTGGGGAGTGGGAATTATAGGGGAGTAGAATTAGAGGGGAGTAGAATTAAAGGGGGTAGAATTATAGGGGGAGTAGAATTAGAGGGGGAGTAGAATAGGGAGGAAGTAGAATAAGAGGGAGTAGAATTAGAGGGGAGTAGAATTAGAGGGGGATTAGAATTAGAGGGGGATTAGAATTAGAGGTGGGGAGTAGACTTAGAGGTGGGGAGTAGAATTAGAGGTGTGGGATTTAGAGGTTGTGGGGCTGGGTTGTGCTCGGGGGAGAGGACGGGGTGGGTGTCCACTGAGTGCTTGTTACCGTACTCTCCTGGTGGATTAAAGTTAGAGGTGGGGAGTAGAGGTGGGGAGTAGAATTAGAGGGGGAGTAGAATTAAAGGGGGGTAGAATTAAAGGGTAGCAGAATTAGAGGGGAGTAGGGTGGGGGGTAGAATTAGGGGGTGAATTAGGGGAGTAGAATTGGAGGGCAGTAGAATTAGGGGAGTAGAATTAGAGGGGGAGTAGAATTAGAGGGGGAGTAGAATTAGAGGGGGAGTAGAATTAGAGGGGGAGTAGAATTAAAGGGGAGTAGAATTAGAGGGGGTAGAATTAGAGGGGGTAGAATTAGAGGGGGTAGAATTAGAGGGGGTAGAATTAGAGGGGGTAGAATTAGAGGGGGAGTAGAGGTGGGGAGTAGAATTAGAGGGGGAGTAGAATTAAAGGGGGGTAGAATTATAGGGGGAGTAGAATTAGAGGGGGAGTAGAATAGGAGGAAGTAGAATAAGAGGGGGAGTAGAATTAGAGGGGGAGTAGAATTAGAGGGGGATTAGAATTAGAGGGGGATTAGAATTAGAGGTGGGGAGTAGACTTAGAGGTGGGGAGTAGAATTAGAGGTGTGGGATTTAGAGGTTGTGGGGCTGGGTTGTGCTCGGGGAGAGGACGGGGTGGGTGTCCACTGAGTGCTTGTTACCGTACTCTCCTGGTGGATTAAAGTTAGAGGTGGGGAGTAGAGGTGGGGAGTAGAATTAGAGGGGGAGTAGAATTAAAGGGGGTAGAATTAGAGGGGGTAGAATTAGAGGGGGAGTAGAATTAGAGGGGGAGTAGAATTAGAGGGGGAGTAGAATTAGAGGGGGAGTAGAATTAGAGGGGGAGTAAAATTAAAGGGGAGTAGAATTAAAGGGGAGTAGAATTAGAGGGGGTAGAATTAGAGGGGGTAGAATTAGAGGGGAGTAGAATAAGAGGGTAGTAGAATTAGAGGGGGAGTAGAATTAGAGGGGGAGTAGAATTAGAGGGGGAGTATAATTAGAGGGGGAGTAGAATTAGAGGGGGAGTAGAATTAAAGGGGAGTAGAATTAGAGGGGTAGAATTAGGGGGGGTAGGAATTAGAGGGGTAGAATTAGAGGGGTAGAATTGGGGGTAGAATTAGAGGGGAGGTAGAGGTGGGGAGAATTAGAGGGGAGGGGTAGAATTAAAGGGGGGTAGAATTAAAGGGTAGTAGAATTAGTGGGGGTAGAATTAGAGGGGGTAGAATTAGAGGGGGTAGAATTAGAGGGGGAGTAGAATTAGAGGGGGTAGAATTGGAGGGGGAGTAGAATTAGAGGGGGAGTAGAATTAGAGGGGGAGTAGAATTAGAGGGGTAGTAGAATTAGAGGGGTAGTAGAATCAGAGCGGGTAGAATTAAAGGGGAGTAGAATTGGAGGGGGAGTAGAAAAAGAGGGGGAGTAGAAAAAGAGGGGGAGTAGAAAAAGAGGGGGGAGTACAATTAGAGGGGGAGTACAATTAGAGATTTTTGACATCACACCAACCTGGAGTAATTCCGTGTAATCCTCCTCCTTGCCCTGCTCGATTATCTCTCTGATCTGGTCGGTATAGTGGGTCACTATTGTATCCTCCACCGCTACCGTGCACGCCATAGCTCCCTCCTTACCTGCAAGGTGGAATGTTATGACCTTGGGGAGCCTTTAAAAAAGGAACATTTCAGAAGGCTTCATTAAAGGTACATTTCTTGATGAAATGCAATTCTAAACAATCAATGAGCATTTCAGCTTCTTTCAAATAACAAATTTGAGTTGGACGTTTTATAAACGGTCACCATGTTAATTTTCATCTCCCTATCCATTATCCCTATCCATTATCAAGGAACAATAAGCTAAGTCTTCCTACCCAGAAGAGCAGTAGATGCGCCAAGTACGAATCCAGCCGTCCTCCAGAAGGGAAGGAGTACGGTGGGTCTCACTCGGTGGTCTACGATCAACTCGTTCATCTTATCCCTGTGGACTTTCTCTTGGTCCCACATGTGCTGAACGAGGCACGAGGGAGTGAATCAAGGGATGGGACAAGGAGGAAAAAACCAGGTTTTGGTAGAACGATCCTGACACTTCATTAAAAAACAAAAAATATGTCAAAGAGAGATGATCAAGTTTTTATTAACAATCAGCTCAACTCAGGTGAGGAAACTTTAACATAGATTTCTCCATTAAAACACCTCAAAAATGTGAACCAACACCGGCTCTGTACCTTGATGAGCGGTGCCACATTGGAACGGCCCAGGACAGCCATTTGTCCAGCGTATATGTCATTGGCCCCCACTTCGCCAGCGTGATCTACTCGCAGAAAACGCTGGATCATCTCCTCCGACCTTTTGTACTTGTCTGAAAACAGTTGTTGTGGAAAATAGCCAGGACCATTGGGCCAAATGGATGGAATCTTATGATACAAAATAGGCAAGACTAGAAAATTGTATCTACATCCAGTATAACTGAATAAGTAAGCTAGTAAACGTTTAAAAAACCTCAACTTGTCTGAAGGGTACTCCTCTACGTAATCTTCCTCTTCCTCCATTGAATCACTTGCCGCTCCATTACTCTCTACCGTAGATTCAAACCTTGTACAGCAGCGCCTGCAGGCTACGATCCTCCTTACGACTCCTCGAGTTAACATGGTGGCTATAGATGAGAACGATGTTGAGGAAACTGGTTTATAAAACCAAGAAGCTCGCATTGGAAATAAAATTCAGAATCGCTTGAAAAATTCGTGCGTGCGTGATTTCGTCCCAGATCTATCTATCATTCAATCAATTCGCGCGCGTAAGGCGCGCCAACATGTCATTTAAAAGACTAATGCGTTTTCCAGATTTTACGATCCCGCAAATCAAATTTGAGGTGGCACTTCCATTGTCCCAGACTGTGACATTCGAGAAATCAACTCCCTATGAAGTGTGTTATGGTCATTTCCAAAATATTCTTATATTTTTCAGTGGGAATGGTGATTGCTGCAATGTTGCAGTACCTTTGTCTCTGAGCTGGTATTTCATGGGCTGAGCGTATTTAGTAACTGGAACGAAATCATTGTACCTATAATTGTACCTTTAACTTATTCCTTACATAGAATAAGGCTACACTCATGGAATATAGTTAACATCACAAAATAACAATTGAAATTTACATTTACAAAAAAACAGAGCAACATTTGATTACGTTGAGCTTAAACTATACAATAAGTTATGGTTCAGTTCTAAAATTTGATAGTAGCTAAACGAGATTAAGTTCCTTGATCTGACTTACTCAAAATAAACAAAATTGAAAGTTTGACAACTTTCAATCACAGCCAGATGCCATGAGTATAGTTCATAAACCATAGAATCACAGTCAACAATGATTTGATGGAAGGGTCACGACTCACGATAAAAAGCGATTAATTAATGAAATAAAACAGTGACAATAATCACTGCAAAATGAAGAGACATAACTTAACGCACATACTAAGCACTGAAAACTGACTACAACACACCAACACACATGGCCTATCTGACTCTTGCCTCGTACTCCTTCATTTCACCTGCATTATCATAGCTATTAAACAGCTCCCAGTCCCTAGCAATAGGAGCAGACAACATCTCCTCTGTAATGCCGAAACCATCAGCCAGGGCTAGCGCATCCGGTGCTATTTCCTTGATAAGTCTATCGTAATCGTCCCTGAGTGAGGACGCCCCACGGCGAGATATCAGGTTATTGGTGAGGAAGAAGGCGATGTTTTCCTGAAGTACGGTGATCAGGTACAAGTTGTACAGTTTCTGGAGAACTGGTTGTAAGGTTGGGTCAGCAGAGCGGATTTTCTCGTGACAGATGTCCGAGATAAGTTTCTCCGAGTAAGCTCGGCCTGCGGCTTGAACCAGATCCTGGTGCTGTTCGGACCACATTTCAAACCGTTTAGCTCGGAGCACTGACTTGTCCGCCACCTTAACCGCCATTTTCTTAGCCACGTTGATAAACAGAAGCTTTTCCCTGAGATCAATGATACGTCTCATGTACTCGATGTCAGAGCCAGATCCCGCTTTTCCCTTGCGTAACACAACGCCGGGAGTGTAGGCTGGCGCCATTAATCCTAGGAAAGCTGGGAGGTTCTTAGCGGGGTTCATCTTAACCGCCATGTCAGCAAGGTATTCCATCACTACCTTCATCATCAGCACACTGTTATCTCCCTCAGCAGTCATGCTGGAATGCGAGCCAGCGATAGCCGGACCGAACCTGTTAGCCGCCAAGTACCCCTGTCCACCACACCGCTCTCGCGAGATAGTGGCGGCGTTGTTAATGTGCCACCCTGTGATGGCTTTGATAGCGCAGCACATCATCACTATCTCCCTGTGTGAGACCGTGTAGACATCTCGGCCAGGGACTGAGAACTTGGCGTACATAGCTTGGATCTGCTTTAGTGCAATGTCGAAGATGTAGGTTTTAGCAAGGAGGGGAATAAGGGCGTGTTGCTGGAGCTGGTAGCCTAGGATGGGGTAGTCACTCTTACCTGCAGGTCCGGCAGTGAGTCGCGTAGCCGAGTACTTGAGGGCTATTGCCATGCACGCCTTACTCGCTCCTTGTGACATGGAGGGATGCTCGGTTATCATCAATTTCCTAAACCATGTCTCGTGATTCGTGAACTGGATGTTTATTTATCACACGAAATTAAGAAACTCCTGATTTTAAAAACATATTTCGTATTGGGGGGCCAACCCCCAAAACCCCCCAAAATTAAGCCCCCTATTGGAAATTTGTTATATCCACCAGGGGGTTAAATTAAACCCCCTAAAATTAAACCCCCTATCGACAGCAAAAATTAAGGGGGGGATGAAGCCCAAAAAAAACCAAAAAAAACCAAAAAAAACCTAGCCCAAGAATCGGAAAAGTAGGGTGGGCCTTGGTTTTTTTGGTTTTTGGTATTTTTGGTTTTTTTGGTATTTTTGGTTTATTTTGGGTTAGGTTTTTTTCAAAAATTTTGACTTTTTCATGCCAATATGGATTGTTGATGCTATTAATGTGTTGTTATTGATATTACTATATTTTCAAACAATATTCGTTAGTTTTATCGATGTTTTGGGTGATTTGTGGTGTTTTATATGACATAATCAGTATATTAAGGCATTGTTTTGGTGAACTATCAGCAAAGCACTGCTCAAGAGTTGCCGAGGGTCAAGCCAGCATGATCAGCAGGGGGTTAATAGTGGTCAGACTTGAATCACCAGGCCAGGGGGCCACTCAGTGCTGAAATAAGGACATAGGGGCCCTGCAAACTGCCAAGTGCTAGTGGACCAGGGGGTTTCTTAGGGCTCACTGGTTTGCTCATGGCTGATTAAGTTCAGACTAGTGTCATCTGAGATCAACAAGGTGTTTTGGAAAAGTCACCATTTCAAAGGATAGCCAAGGGTCGCCAGGGAGACAGTCACTTATGATTGTCCAATATCAAGGTACTGTAATGGTCAGAAGGAGCCAGGAGTTAGACAAGGTTAAGCAACGGGTCGCCATGCTACTATGGGATCAAAAGGCTTTTGAGGGAAGAAGTTGAGTGAGGACAATCAAGACATCAGATAATCACTCATTCAGTTGTTATTAAGGGACAGCCAAGGTTCAGCATGAAGTCAGCCAATGGTCATGAAGGGACCACTATTGCAGTCAGAAGAGGCAAGAAGGTCACTCAGGTTTTAACTTCTTGCTAGGGGTAAGTGAAACGTCAAATAGGTATCAGGAAAAGGTCAGTCAAATTTTCTCTGGGGTTGGTAAGGGTTTGCCAAGTGCAGTTTCGCCCTTGATTCACCTACCCTCCAAAGCAAAAAGAAATATTTCCTGTGTGCTGGCGGTATATAATATGCAACTTATGTCCATGCTGGAGTGGAGAGAACCTACATGTCTTTAATGAGCCATGCAGCTAGGACATCCACCACATTCAGCCAGGCAAGACTCTTGCCTGGCTGAATGTGGTGGATGTCCTAGCTGCATGGCTCATTAAACAAGGAACTGAAAACCGTAGGGCTCCATACAGGGCTAGCGCTGCACCTTCTGGTAATAATGTTGCGATGTATATGCCTTTAGTTATAATATGCTCAAAATTAAGGGCCAGAAAAGGTTCTGTAAAGTATCCCCAGGGGTTAGGGTCACTCAGTCAGGTAGTGTTAGGATATGATTGTCTTGGTTCAGCAGGGAGGAATGTTAGGCCCAAAAAAGGTCTTCCAGGACTCAATAAAGCAGGAGCAATAAAGCTGAGGATCAGCCTAAGTATGTACATAAAATACAATTGACAAGAAGCTCAGATAAGCTCATGACTCTATAATAAGGACCATGTTCAAACAGCTTTTGATAAACATTTATTATTTAGAACAGTAATATGACCCCTTAGGCTAAGCTCGATTGGACCTGACCTGGAAAAAGTACCCACCAGACTCCAGTGTAAGGAGTTAAGGACCAATTTCAGAACGATTAGATGAGTGAAAATATTCAATTATATTCAGTAACTTACACAATTATAGGTCGTTTAGGCTACATACCAAGCTCCTGTGGATCTACAGTCATATGGTAGACATCATAAAACAATCGAATTTTAACCTAAAAATCGTTTGGAAAGGTGCTAGAAATTAATAAAATGTAACCCAAAAAACCAAAAAACCTAAAAAAACCAAAAAAAACCTAGCCCAAGAATCGGAAAAGTAGGGTGGGGCTTGGTTTTTTTTGGGCTTCATCCCCCCCAATTAAACCCCCCAAAATTAAACCCCCTATCGACAGCAAAAATTATTTTAGTATGATTCAAAAAAGCACCAAAATGAAGAAACAAAAAAGGTACCATTTGAAAAAGTTGCCAAAAATCACGAATAAAAAAGGTACCATTTGAAAAAGATGCTGAAAATCAGAAACAAAAATGGTACCATTTCATAAAAGTTCCAAAAATTATAAACAAAAATGGTACCAAAAACCGGAAACAAAAATGGAACCAATTCCAAAAATCGCCAAAAATCACGACCAAAAATGGAACCATTTTGAAATGGTGCAAAAAATCAGGAACAAAAATGGTACCATTTCGAAAGGGTGCAAAAAATCAGAAACAAAATGGTACCATTTGAAAAAGATGCTGAAAATCAGAAACAAAAATGGTACCATTTCGAAAGGTTGCAAAAAATCAGAAACAAAATGGTACCATTTGAAAAAGATGCTGAAAATCAGAAACAAAAATGGTACCATTTCATAAAAGTTCCAAAAATTATAAACAAAAATGGTACCAAAAACCGGA
Organism: Beroe forskalii; assembly: GCA_011033025.1. NCBI lineage: Eukaryota > Metazoa > Ctenophora > Nuda > Beroida > Beroidae > Beroe > Beroe forskalii. The sequence continues at coordinate 727,025 of WFMF01000014.1, forward strand.
AACAAAATGGTACCATTTCTAAAATTCATAAAAATCACGACCAAAAATGGTACCATTTTGAAATGGTGCAAAAAATCAGGAACAAAAATGGTGCCATTTTGAAATGGAGCAAAAAATCAGGAGCAAAAATGGTACCATTTCGAAAGGGTGCAAAAAATCAGAAACAAAATGGTACCATTTGAAAAAGATGCTGAAAATCAGAAACAAAAATGGTACCATTTCTAAATATCGCCAAAAATCACGACCAAAAATGGTACCATTTTGAAATGGTGCAAAAAATCAGGAACAAAAATGGTACCATTTGAGAAAAAAAATTCCCCTTTTTTCACTAAGAATTAAGCCCCCTAAAACCCCCTAAAACCCCCCAAAACCCCCCAAAATTAAACCCCCTATTGGCGATTTTTTGATATCCACCAAAATTGAGGGGGTTGGCCCCCCCCCCCCCCCGTATTGAATAAAACGTTTGCAACATACCCTCAACAGTACCTACTGTATGAAGGTGATATTAATGATCATATGACAGCCAGCAGAATGACAGCTAACCTTGTGACATGGACGCGATACAGATCCTTCCAGATAAGAGCTGATCTGCCACCTTGAGGAACCTGGCCCTGTTGTTCCCACTGATGTTTGTCACGTACTCGCCACCCTCGTGAACCTGTAGTGGAGAGACTGTTTAATGGAACTTGAAATTGTTTTCGTGCGCAACGCCGCAACATGCTTTATGAAACAAATCGACAATAATAATGGGGATAGGCCTTTTATTACCTATCTTATCGAGACAACTAAAATTGTAGTAATGACGGTTAGAAGCTTGACGTACCTCGCTATCTTTGTTGAGTAGGTTTTCCCTTGGTACCCGCACATTATCGAAAGATATCTTGGCGTTGTCAATACCGTTCAAACCCATTTTAATACCCATGTCATGTATCGTAACACCTGTGGCGACATTTAAGTTGGATATATCTCAAGTGTCCATCCCAAGAACTAAGATTATAACTTGTGAAATAAAATAAATTGGCATTAGGTTTTATCAACACCACATAACTCGATGAGACGTTACTCTTATGTGTACCCATGGATCGATCGTCGATAAAAATGCGTAAATTTCGATAGAAATTTTATGAAAAATAAATTGCGCGCACTGTAAAATGCGTTTCTTTATCAACCGCTTTGCCGATCTATGCACGAGCACAGTGTATCTTCCTCACCAGGCATGGTGTTTCCCTGCTCATCCCTTATCTTGACCAGCACGCCATGTATCCCATTATTCTCCTCCCCCGTCATCAGCTGTGCAAACACCACCATATGGTTAGCGTGCACTGCCCCGTTCGTTATCCAGTACTTCTGGGCCTTTACCGACGGCGTGTGGATCACGAACTCGTCGGTTTCCGGATCGTAGGTGGCGGTCGTTTCCATTTCTACGGCGTTGTTACCGTACCCCAGCTCGGAGAGACCGAAGCAGCCGATGTTGGTGAGACTGTCGATACCGTCCAGAACTTCCTTGTGACGGGCAGTGCCGAGCTTTAGTACAGTGCCTGGGAGGGATGGGGGTGAGGGATAGACAATCAAAACGTGATTTCAGACAATTTATAGGTTCTGTATTTATTTAACAATAAAAGCTTTGGAACTATAAACAGACTGAACACTGTTGAAATAAAAAAGAAAATAGTGAATAAGAACTAAACGTAGCATTTAGGAGTATTACAATTAGGTATAAAGATTTGATTTCGAGTTACCTCCGAACAAATTGAACTGCACTGTCATCTTCGTAGCCGTAGCACCGTCAACAATTGAGGTGTTTTCATGAGCAGCAAAGATAGCAGTGGGATTAGTTGAGAAGAAGTGAACTGAAATGAACTTCTCATCGCACAAAGCTTTCAATCTTCTCAATGCCAGTTCTCTTTCGTCTTCCAAGCTTAGATTGTATTGGGGAATGAACGATTTGTCATTACTCAAAAACTGTCGCATTTTCGTGTGCAATTCTTGATTTTGGTCATCGATAAAATCTGTCATTTTGTTAGGATCAAAGGATGGATTAGGATTCCACGAATCTCTCAACTTGGCAAGATCTGAGAAGCATCTGATAGCCGATAGTGTGCCACTGTGATTCAGAGCCAAACTTCTCAGTCTTTGGACAAGTGCCATCCCACTGTAAGTGTAAGCAGATTAGATTTATCATGTGAGCAGACAAAATTTTGAACAAATTAATAGATATGCACTACAGATGTATTACGTAACTTCGAGCTAGATTTAGCACTTCTCAAGTTCTACAGAACAGTCGAACTATATGCAGTAAATTTAATCAATTTAAAGTTAGAACTTTAGAACATACACAATGTTCTTTTAAATTATGAATCGCCAGAAACCTTCGCCTCAGAGAACTCAGTAAATTAATAGTCTGGAGTCAGATAAGATAAAATGGTTAAAGTATATCAATATTCGAAAATATAAATATTATGATCTTTTATGTTAAACGTGATGAATTAAGCCATCACACTTACAATTTAGATTCATGACTTTCAAGTAAATTTAACTTTGATAAAACCAGCAGAAAAAGCATGATTAGGACCTAAGTAATCTCAACATCTACTAACAAAATGTGAATAGCAATGTGTGACCCATTTCAATTTGATCATTGCATACTTTTAAATGTTACTTCAATTTCAACCAGTGGCTCATAATTTTATCGTCAGTTAACATAATATATTAATTATTTTGGTGCAATAGTTCTGTTTGTCTTCTTTAGCACAAGAACAAATCGTGTGCTCTAAACATCAGGCTTAGCCTCCTCTTCTTCAATTGGCTCCTCCTTTATTTTGACATCTGCTGCACTCTCGCCACCCTTGACATCTCGGCTACCCTCTCTGTCCCTGTCTCGCTCATCAAACCGCTCCTTAACATCAGCATCTCTGTCCTTGTCGTCTTCCCTATCCCTTCTCTGTCCCTCTCACCGTTCCTATCTCCTCTGTCTCTATCCCTGTCACGCCGGTCATCACGATCTCGTCTGTCTCTCTTCCTGTCTCTGTCACGGTCGTCATCCCGTCGTTCACGCTTCCTATCCCCATCTCTGTCCCTTCTACGATCTGAATCATCCCGATCCCGTCTTCTGTCATCATCCCTGCCCCTTTCTTCCCTTCTGTCAGAGGAGCGAGGCATTCTTCTGTCCTCCTTCCTGTCTTCATCTCTTACTGACCGGTCACGGTCTGAAGATCTTGCTCTTTCAGATTTATCTCGAGATCGTGATCGTTCTTTAGATCGAGGCCTCTCACTCTCATCCCTCGTGTCAATGTTCAGTAGCCTCTCACGCATCCTTTGGGCTCGTGCCAACTTGTCCTGGTATTGGCGTGGGTCCACCCGTCCTGAGTGGGTTACATTCATTTCAGGTGCTCCAATACGTGTCCCGCCAAGACCACCTCCGAATCGCCGTGGCTTCCAGTTCTTCACAGTTCTTCCCCGTTCAATGTCAACAACAACCCGTTTACCATCGATTTTTCTGCCATCTCCATACTTGAAAGCAGCCCTCATTCCCTTTTCAGTTTCATATTCAATGAAAGCATAACCCCGGGGTTTACCCGTCCTAACATCCCTTACCATGTGGATTTTACGTATGTATCCAAACTCTTCGAATTCTCGCTGCAATTTGTCCTCTCTGGTATCATAGTTGATCCTAGAAACAAAAACTGTCTTAAAAGCATCACCAGACGCATTAACATCATTATGCGGATCCCAAGATTGCATCTTTTGCTCGATCAGATTTTTCTGGAGGTCCTCTTTTTCTTTTCGTTTAGCTTCACGTCTTTCTGCCCGAGTGGGTACCTTTTGAGGAGTGGGTGTATCGGCAGGATCTTCAAACAAAGCCAGATAAGAACCAATTCCAGTTAGAGTGCAAAGTTCATTAGAATGTTTAGGCTGAGGTGGGGGTAGATATGGCAAAGGATCCCTTGGTGCAAACAATGCCAGCAGATTCCCTGGCAAGAATTGAGTCATTGCTACCTCAGATGTTAAACTGTTAGAATATAATCTTAGTATGTATATTATAATGCGTGTTGCTACTATGTAGGGCAATACTGTTTTCAAGAAACAAAATTATTTTTTCATGGTGTTATAACTAGTCAAAAAATATTGAGAAAACTTCTGCATCCACCCTGAGGGGTGGGAAGGCCAAGCCCTTGGCCTTTTTAGCAGAAAATAGTAAACTTTCGAATTTTTTCAAAATTCCTCTGCTATCAAATTGCTAAATTGCTCATGATGAATGAAAATGGGGGGGTCCACTGGCCAACAGCCACTGGCAGGGAAATTACTGGAGTGCTTTTGAGGAAAATCTATTCGCAAGAGGGCTCCTTAATTCTGATGAACAAGCTTGTCACAGAGTCCTGTAGGGTATAACAGGACAGTAGACACTGGTGGGTGATACTGCCTCTCCTTCTGCAAAACTTGAAGTGCCAAGAAATCACTTACCCCAACATTGGAGCTTAAGTTGGCTTCCCAGAACTCTGTGAACTCTAAGGCCCTTACAGCCAGTCAAATCCATCTCTGCTCCACCACTAATTTACACCCTTCCACCATGACTATCATCACCTCTTTCAACACCAGTGCTTCACCTCCTGCCTCCCTTCTTCCATCCACCTTGTTTATTTGTTTCTATTACAGGCCTCTTTGCCCCTATTGAGCCCAGAGGTGTCTGCATAGACTTTGGTTGATCAATCAAATTCACTATAAGTGCAAAAAGTGGTCAATTGCAAGTGGTAATGCAGGTTCTGCTATGTGTTATCATAACTTTGAAAACACTTGCAAGCATATTCACAATACCTTCAAATCCACTCTCTTTGAGGGAGGGGGTGGCACTGACCTGAACTTACGATAAAAATGGATTGGAATAGAGACAATTGGGACAAATCATATCATACAACTGCCTAGATCTCTAGAGAGACTATCTGGACTGGGTGCAATGGCCTGAGTAGGTATGTTCCAACTTAGTGACCAGTAACTTTTTTATACCAACCCAAAACTTCTTTTACTAGTACAACTAACCAACTTGAAACTAACAGTCTTATTTCCATAGCAACATTTATGGCACATGAATTCTTCAAACAATTACCAAGTCATTGGCAAATATCATCAATATCAGAAATCAGCTGGTTATGTCATTTTTTGTAGGATGTATTAGTCAGTGATGATGCCACACCAATTTAAAGTTAAGATTCCTAATCATTTGAATTTAAAAGAAATCTTTCTTCAAGACATCAATCTGCAAGACTTTTCTCCAACTCCATACTTGAACACCAACATGATCCCTTTGGGTAATGCAAGGTGGAGAGCAGTAGGATCTCAGTGAGTCACGCCAAGATGAGTGGTGTGCAGATATCCTCAGTCCAATACCTACCTCAGCTTTCAGGGTGTTTAAATTGCAAGAGCTTTTTATGAGGTAGGCCCCCCAGCGGCCCAGCAGTCACCCCCCTGGTACCAGGGTAAAGCACCATCAAGTGCAGTGACCACCTGCTTGAATAAAACTGAAACTAGCTCTTTGTTATTACTCCAAGCATCAAGAAATTAAGCAACACACTTAGTGAAGAGAAGTAGAGGACTGGTGGATGGATCTGGGTAATTTGTGACCTTTTACCTTGGACATTAATAAAATTAATGAGAGTGGCATGCATCCTGATCCAATACTCCATCTTGAGAGATGCTTCTCCTGAAAATCAGGGTTAAAATATATTTGAATTAAAAAGAAATCTTTCTTCAAGACATCAATCTGCAAGACTTTTCTCCAACTCCATACTTGAACATAGGGAAAAGAAAAGGAATTATCTTGTTTTGTATTTTAATTGTATTGTAATGTTGATAAAAATAAATTTCTTTCTCTAAAAATTTCTTTCTCTTTGGGTAATGCAATGTGGAGAGCAGTAGGATCTAACTGAGTCACACCAAGATGAGTGGTGTGCAGGCATCTTCAGTCCAATACCTACCACAGATTCCTAACTCATAATTAAATCAACTTAAGAGTGCTAGGGGCAGCTGAGAAATCTACATTCACCATCCAAAATTTCTGGAAATGGGAATTTTTTGATAAAACTATCACAAATATTGACGCAAATTGAATGGATTTACTGCATTCAACCCTAAAATATATACCATACCCCAAAATATATACAAAATGCCGCTACCTGGTTGCCAGTTTGAAGGACCCACCCCATTACTCTTTAATGTGATGCCATCCATGCCACTCCCAGATCCAAGAATTTTATTATTTAGGTGCTAAATCGTGGAATAATTCCCCATCAGAACTAAGGAACATCAATGACCCAAAGGTTATCACCAGAATATACAAAAAATAAACTTCTGGAATCTGCCAAAGATGACATCTATAAGCTTATAGTGTAGAGTTGAATTAACACTTAATCTTCTGGTCCTAGAATGTTAAAGTGGACCATTGCTAATTGCTAACTGTACCTAATTTAGTTGAATTTCTTTCTGGACTATTTTAAATTCAATGTCCTGTATTAGATTTTTATCCGGTAAATTCGAAATATAGGAGACACTTTTTTCCTTTTTTTAAATGTATTTCTTCCAACTTTTCCACGGGCAAGTATACTTGGTACTGATGTGATCTGACCTCAGCAAGTCATGATACTGCAGCCTTATTGACTTTTTCAATATAAATATGTTCAGTATGTTATTTAAACAAAGCAAGTTAAAGAATAAAGACAGCAACAAAGAAAGATTTCAAAAAATATACTACGAAAATAATGACATGGACACTATTTCACAATGCAACGTTTCGATCATGTGATCAACATGCCATGTTCATTACTTGCGCACTTGCCATATGCCATGCTATTTGTCCCTGTTTGTTCGCGCAATCGCGCGCGCTGCGCACCTTTTATTTAATCGCGCACAAAAACACTTGTCAGTTCCTAAGCCCGCGTAGGTGTGTGTATTCCTAAGCCCGCAAAGCTAGGTGCGTGTACGCGCGCGCCGCGGCGCTTCCCTGGGGAAGCGCAGCGCATTGCGGAAAAAATGGCGTGGCGGAGGTTAGGGTAAAATCCTTGTCAGGCGTTGCCTGACCCCCTCGCGCGCGCGAAGCGCACGCCGCGCCGCGCGCCGCGCGCCACGACTCCGTCTGACAAACAGCGCCTGGATAATAAGATAAAAATATTAGTATATTTTTTTTTAATTTTTTTCTAATTTTGGTCGTAGGATGCAGATGTTACCCTACCCGCGCGCGCGGCGCAACGTTCCACATTTGGACGTCACTTTGCAACCAAATAGTCAGCCACTTTGCAGCCATCCAGTCAGAAGAAATAGACGGGGCAATGCAACGTCCGTCGAAATTTTGGTGATTCCTAAATAGACTTCTAGAATTAGGGACTTTTAGATTTTATGATTGAAACTCAAAAATTAAGTTTCATCAAACTGAGTGCAGTAAAGAACATTTATCTGATTTCTATGTACCATTAGTTTTGTTACGGATGCGGATTGGAGTAATAGCTTTATTTTTTAGTTACAATTATTGGTCTACTTTATACTCTATAACTTGCAATATAAGTCAGAACTTGCAATATAAGTTAGAACTTTTCCATCATGATGAAGTACCTTATCAAGATCAACTTCTGGCAAGAAATATCAGTACCAAGGACAGGATTTGAAATCAGGATAATGGATATGCAAAATTTTTCCAGGTTGAACAGATTTTCACAGTTGGCAGGGAAATTAAACCTCATCAGCTATTGGATATTTTCTTAACATTTGGTGCTATACAGCATTGGCTATGTTACAGCACTACTGTGTAATACTTATTTTTGATGAAACACTTTAAAACAGTACATTATAAGGTATCTTACACATATGCATGCTCATCAGTCAAAACCAGTGATCATCATTATTTCAGAGTTAACTGCCCTTTTAACTGCCCTTTTTACTACCCTACCTCATCAAATTACTACCCTACCTGATACCTCATTGAATTATTACCGAGTTTGAGTATAACATGGTGACTTATAGCATGATGATTGATTGTGTTGAATATTGTTCATCGGGCTCACAATAAGGAGCAGGTTATACCATGTGGTTATAACTAAGCAGAATTATTAATTAATTAATTACCTCATCAAGAGGGTAGCTTAAAGGTGTAGTTAAAAAGTTTCTGTATCCCAGGGGGCAAGTTTAGAAAGTTTTCCTTTCAGGAAAATCTGTTTTATATCTATCTGAAATGCTGGATGCTGGGACAAAATAAATCCAATGAAAGCTTGTAACATTTGAGCTCACATAGCAATAATGAACCATTCAATTCTTAGGAAATGGGAGATAGTTGGGATGAAACTAGTTTTGATGTGAGTGAAGCAGATGCCAAAAGTCTTGCAAAGCATGTAGATTCAGATGGATTGGATGATGAAATTTTTGGTGGACTGGGTAAGAAACCTGCAGGAAATCAGTCTTTACTTAAGGCAATGCAACAGTCCACTGGAAAAGGAATATTTGATGATGATGACAATAAACCAAATATGAGGAAACCAGAGATTACTATAAAACAGCCTGAGATTAGGAAACCTCAGAATCAGCCATTCACCAAAAATGTAACAAAGCCCTCTAAGAATGATGAAGATGATATATTAGCTGATTTGCTTGGAGATTCTGACTTATCTGACCTATCACAACAAAAAACAAAGTCAGTGCCTAGTGTTCCTTCAAATAAACAAACTGGGGGTGTCTTCAAGAAAACCCCTGATCAGTCAACCCAAAGACAGGGACCATCTCAAATGAGTGGAAAATCAAAAATTAAGAATGACTTATTTGATAATGACGATGATAGTGATATACTTGGGATGTTGGATGTCAAGAAAGACTCAAAGGAAGTGTCTGATAATAGACATCAAACTCCACCAAGACTAGAAAAGTCATCCAAACCAACATTTGATGATATGATCAGCCGGACTTCCCTCATGAAAAGTAATGAAGAAATAACTCCAAGAAAGTTAACCTCACCAACTGATGATTTTGCAAGTCCTGCAGGTTTCACACCAAGGTAATTTTGTTATTATGTCCAGCATCCATTATAACATTTTTATAAACTTTTCCTCAGGGGGCATGGACAGGTTTTAAGAAAGGGGTCAGCAAGTTACATTCAAAACCTGTTTGATTTCGTATTTTGCTTGGCTCCAAGTTCTGTCAACCATTAGAAATCTTTCGCAATCTCTGTCCAAAAAGGGGGAGGCAGTTGCCTCTGTTTTCTTCTCCCCTGGCTATGCACCTGCTATTTCTACTGCCATGCCACCCACATCAGGAACTAAATATGTTCTATTCCATCTCTCTCTGGCCTCGACTGCCCCGCCAAGTACAACGGACAGACCTACCGCCCCCTCCTCGACAGAATGAAAGAACACGAGAGATGCTACAGACTGAATAACGCAGTTGACGACACTACAGACAGAGTGAAATCTGCTCCAGCTCATCACTCCCTCCCCACCGGACACAACATTGCCTGGAACGACATCCACATCCTCAAGTCCCTCCCCTCCCGCTCCCACCTAGACCTGACAGAACAGGCTGCCATAGCCACTAGGAAACCATCTATGAACAGAACAGACAGCGCTCCAAAGTGCAGCACCCTGTGGAACCCCATCCTCCCCAAGATTTCCTCAACCTTCAGACCTACTGACTCAGGAATCCTCTTCCCTAACTACTGACACCACTTTTCTTGTTTATGTTATTAGTGATATTGTATTTGATTATCCCGTCAACTGATCACTCACACCCACCACCCATCCCCCACTCCCTGACACCACTCATTTCATTTATAAGCATCCTCTCACCTTCCATCTTCAGCTGACGACGATAATCATCACATGATTTTCAGCTCCTGATTTAAAGTTTATCGTATCATTTAAAACGTTTTAACTTGCTCTCTAAAGTTGTACCCTGATACGTCACACCCTCTCCCCATGGATCAGTCTACAAACGATGCAGTATCCAGTTCTACACCTACATCCCCTCAGCATCAACACCTTCGCCTCCCTCAACCCTCTACCCCTCCTTCAACGACAGCCTCCTCTCCCTCTTCGGACCTACTGCCCCCTCCTCTCAAGACAACCTCCTACCTCATGCAACGACTAGCCACCTACTCCTGCCACATATCCTTCCTCAAAGCCTGCAGGGACCACTCCTTCATCCCCAAAGGACTCCGACTTACCTCCCCTATCGCCTCAACCCGCGCCACAGACATCATGACCAGAGCCTCTACCTCCCTCCTGACAGAACGTCTCAACCACTATAGACAACGCTTCGCCCACAGCAAGCAGAACTACGACGACAACCTCCGATCCCTACACCTCCTCCTCTCCCCCGAATACTACCAGAAACTCCTCCACCTACACGTGAAGAAGTCTTGCTACACCCACAAGAAGCAGCTTCTCAAACACAAGAAGAAGTTCGACGCCCTCCTCGCCGAACGACACTCCCTTCCTCTCCCCCCTACGCAGCTCTCCCGACGTTCGACATCCACACACCCACCTTTCGAGGACCTCTCTTCACCACCAAACCTATCACCAAGGACAACACCACGAAGACCGTCATCAACCTCTCCGACCATCCCTCACCACGGCTCAGACTGAAGTCCTCTCCCTCGGGCTGAAGTTCGTTCCTACCCCCACCACCGACCCTACCCCCGACTTGGCTCCTCTCATCCAGAACGTCACCAAACAACTCGGAGACGGAATGGAATCCTCGGTCACACACCAGGTTACCTCTGTATTGTCTGACTATGACCCACAACGTGACACTACCCGTGACAATTTGACTAAACAACAACGTTCTGCTTTTGACATCACTCAAGAAACTTAAGTCTGACCTTCGCTTTCTTCCTGCTGACAAAGGCAACGCCACCGTTGTCTTGACCAACCAGCAATACATTGACAAGGTTAACGACCACTTATCTTCAGGAAGCTACACTCTTCTCTCGTCCGACCCTACAGCGTCCATCACCAACAAACTTCACAACGTCCTCAAGAAGCTGCTCAAGGAGAAGAAGATCGACGCCTCCCTCTTCAAACAGATGCGGAACCTCCACCCCAGATGGCCTCAGCTCTACGGTCAACCGAAGATCCACAAACCTGGAGCCCCCATCCGTCCTGTGGTCTCCTTCTACAACACCCCTCTCGAGGCTCTCCACAAAACCCTCTCACATCCTGAAGCCCCTGACGCAGAACCACCTCCGCCTCAAGGACTCCCTCGACTTCCGATCCAGATTCCTAGCATCCCTCAACCCTTCCTACCCCTACCACTCCTCCCTCGACGTCCAGTCCCTCTACACCTCCTGTGACATGCGCCTAGCAATGAAGTCAGCCATCTCCTCCTTCGAGCAGAACCCCTCCCTCCTACCTTCCAACCTCTCCTCCTCTACCATCAGGACTCTCATCTCCTTCTGCCTTGACAACTCCTACCTCGAGTTCAACGGCTCCTTCTACTCGCAGGATGTTGGTGGACCCATGGGCTCCCCCTCACGGTGCAGCTAGCAGAAATCCGGGTAGCAGAAGTCGAAGACCTCGCCCTCTCCACCTCTCCTGACCCTCCCAACTCCTACTGCCACTTCGTCGACGACGGCCTTGGCTCCTTCAGGGACAGACAACACGCAGACTCCTTCCTCAACTTCATCAACTCCCTGACGGACGACCTCACCTTCACCCTGGAACACCCCTCTCCCGACGGAACCATCCCCTTCCTTGACGTCCTCATCCATCCCGACAAGTCCACATCGGTCTACAGGAAACCCACCCACACCAACCTCTACACCCGCTTCGACTCCTGCACAACGACTTCCTCCAAGGACAGTGTCATCAGATCCCTCACCAGACGGGCCCACAACCTCTGCTCTCCTCAACACCTCGACGCGGAACTTCAGACAGTACGACACACCCTCCTACAGAACGGATTCCCTCCCTCCCGCATATCCTCCATCATGACAGAGGTCTCCCAGAAGTTCAACAATCCTCCACCCACCAATCTCGCTGCCTTCAACAGAGACATCAAACCACGACCCTCCTTGAAGACCTTCCTCCCCTTCCATCCCTCCCTCTCCAAACCCATCAAGAAGATCCTCAACGACCACGACATCGACGTCACCTTCTCCTCCAACACCTCCCTCCGGAACCTCCTCACCAAGACAAAGACTACTCCTCCCTCCTCCCAGACTCCCAACACCATCTACGAGATCAGCTGCCTCGACTGCCCGCCAAGTACAACGGACAGACCTACCGCCCCTCCTCGACAGAATGAAAGAACACGAGAGATGCTACAGACTGAATAACGCAGTTGACGACACTACAGACAGAGTGAAATCTGCTCCAGCTCATCACTCCTCACCACCGGACACAACATTGCCTGGAACGACATCCACATCCTCAAGTCCCTCCCTCCCGCTCCCACCTAGACCTGACAGAACAGGCTGCCATAGCCACTAGGAAACCATCTATGAACAGAACAGACAGCGCTCCAAAGTGCAGCACCCTGTAACCCCATCCTCCCTCAACCTTCAGACCTACTGACTCAGGAATCCTCTTCCCAACTACTGACACCACTTTTCTTGTTTATGTTATTAGTGATATTGTATTTGATTATCCCGTCAACTGATCACTCACACCCACCACCCATCCCCCACTCCCTGACACCACTCATTTCATTTATAAGCATCCTCTCACCTTCCATCTTCAGCTGACGACGATAATCACATGATTTTCGAAAGCTCCTGATTTAAAGTTTATCGTATCATTTAAACGTTTTAACTTGCTCTCTAAATCTCTCTGGCCTCTTCCAGCACAGAACCATGCTTAGTGCTACTTTTCTATAATCTTTATTTCTTATCTGACACTGATATAATCTCATCTAAAACTTAATTCTGATTGATTGTTTTGTCACCACTTGCTGTTGATGATATGATATAAGTCAACTGAAAATTTGCAGCAGTGGAGGTAGAGGGAGACGAGGTTTAAGCTCCGGATTACAGACGCCAAAGACTGGTTCTGGACTACAACCTGATGATACTTTTGACTTGTTCATGAAAGATGATGACAATGAAATCTATGCTCCAACTCCAGCAAAGTCTGCAAATGTTGAAGATATGTTCAGGTTAGCTACCCATGTAGTTCAAAATTAGCTTAATTTAGTTCAAATAAGCTTAAATTTATTTTTTCTGGACTCAGACTTGAAATTTCTGTGCTCTGAAATTTCTGTGCTCATTTCATCTGTTTCAGAGTGGATCAAGTGAGAACACCTCAATCACAGAGCCGCACACAAACTCCTGTCAACACAGGAGCTCGTGGTGGACAGCAAAACATGACTTCTACTCCTGCCAAACCTTCCAGTATTGAGGATATGTTCAGGTAAGAGCTACTTAGTGACTTAAGAATTTCATGGGCTAATTTTTGTATCACCTATGTGTTTCATGTTGTTTGTGTTGATAATCCATGAAATCTAAACTCTTGATCACTTGTAAACATCCCCTTACAGAGTTGACCAGCTGAAGTCCCCACCATCTGTAAGTCGAGCACAGACACCAGTGAGCACTCCACCAGTAGCTCCTCGGCCTGGAGGTGGTGCAGGAACTGCTGCTCCTAGTCCTGGCCCCCAAACAAGGGAGATGCGACCTCACACTCATGATGGAATTCCTGGTATCTGACATCTTGACATGTTTATATTTCATCTTAATACTTTAACTCTTTGATACTGTGCAATTTCTAGCAAGAACGCAATATTTGCCTTTGGATAAGAAATAATTAGTATCGTCCACGTCAGACGTTTTTTGACCCTCGTATTTCGCCAGGTCCTGCTGCTGGGGAGACACCAGTTCAAAGCAGGCCGCCATCTGCTGGACGACGAGCCAAGACGGCCCTTCCCAACAGGTTTTATTTCCCTATCATTCAGCTATTATTACTATGCAAAGTTCAGGAATAGGTTACCTCTTTGGTAGTGTTTCAAGCAAGAGTGGTATTAACCTATCATATCGCAGAGGTGGCGGAGGGACAGCCCCTGGGACCCCACAGAGAAGGAACTCTGATGCAGCTGACAGTCTCTTTGCTGACGAGGACATCCCGAACAAGTTCCTGCAGGCAGACGGCACTGCAGCTGCCTTACCTTGGGATAAGCCGGAGTCTATGCCCGGTACACCTCCTGTGAGAGGGGGAGATGACATGTTGCCGTGGGAGAAGCAGTCAGTACCTGGCACCCCGCCAACAAATGGAGGAGAAGGTCCCACTCTGCCGTGGGATAACAAGCCACAGCCAGCCACTGCTCCTCCAGGGGGCAGGGCACCTGCAGGACTTACCAGCCCCCTGCCTTGGGAGAACAAAGCCCCCTCGGGGGATTCTCAGGTAACTCCTGGCGGCTGACTTGGTCTATGATATCTATCATGTTTTGATAACGTTTGTAGATACCTCGAAGGTATTCGTCACCACGCTAAAGATATGAAAATTTCACGTACCTTTTCTCCTATGGTCTATAAAACTGTTAATATACCTATTTTCAGGTAGGTGGTGGCACAGCAACTCAGATCATACTGCAACAGAACGCTGTACTTGAGAAGAAGATAGCAGAGATTGAGGCAGAGAAAACACAGCTCCAGAGCAAGCTCTCTGACTCCGTGACGAGTCACAGTGAAGCGAGCAAAGCCCTGGAGAAGGAAGCTGAAGATTTGAAGGTTTTGGTGAACGAACTGGAGACTAAGGTTAAAGCGAAAGAAAAGGAAGTAGAGACAACTCAAAAACGGTGAGATAACTTTTCAAAAGTTTTTTGCTGAAATTTTGACTGTGTTAAAGGGTGGGTACTGGGTATTGGGTAGCATTTTCTTCCCCAGGCGTCTGATTTAATCCGTCTGGCTTTGCAATGCTGTGAACATTCGTCGCTGGTTTCGGGTTGTGTTGTCATGTCCATATCAAATATCTGTCAGATTCAATGAGGCCAAGGCAGACGTCGACCTAATAGAGCAGAGAACAGAGAAAAAGTACAAAGATGAGATGGAGATTTTAGAAAAGAGATACAAAGACCAAGTTAACCGACTAAACGCTATGTTGGAGGAGAAGGAGAACATTATCCAAGATGAGGTCAAATCGGCGTCAAAAAGGTTCGTGAAGTTTTAAGTAGAATTAAGGCACCAATAAATAATTGATTGAACAAATCGGTAAAAACAATATCGTTCAAGATTAATTTATTGAATAATGGGTAAAAACAATATCTTTCAAGAGTTCTCTTCCGCCTCTCTCTGCCGTCTGGTATTTTGTTATTTTGTATTATACCCATACCCTGCAGACCATCCTGCAGACTAAAAGAAAAGGAGGAGGTGATGTTGAATGAGAACCGGGCACTTCTAGCCAAATGGGAGCGGAGAGTGGAAGACACGGAAATAAGATACGAGAAGAAGATCAATGACATGTCAACAGCACATGACAGTCTCTTATCAGACATCAAACAGGTCAGGCAGGATATTTAATGTGTTCTTGATAAAACGCAGTTTAGATGGAAGTTCCAATTTCGAGATGAAGCTGAGTGAAAGGTGGCTTGCTGGTTATCTGGTTTCCAACGCTACAACTGACTAACTGAGCTTGCTTTTTCTGGTTAACATGCGTTGCCATGGAATTTACAATGACTGCTTTGTTATGTTTGTTGTCAGTGGTTTTTGGGTTGGCGTTGTACACTGCGCAGCGGATAAAATAGGAGAAAGTCTATTAATTGCTTTATTTGTCATTCTAATCATGGTACAAAAGGGGTGAACTAAAGTTTGGCATATTTCCAGAAGGACATCTAAGCATTTAGTCGCTGCTAATTGAGTAATTATGCAATTAAGGATACATTTTATTGTGTACATTTATCCCCGTCACAACTACAGCTCTCCAACATTTGAGGCACATTCACTAATCACTTTAGATGTTGGAGCTGAAACAGGATGAGTCTTGAGTGTAAATCTGTGCCAAAATGCAAAGTTAATTTGCATAATTGTATATTCAAGACTCAAGTTGTCTAATGTTTCCAATTCCTCAATTTCACATTGAATGGCTCCGAGCCAATAAGAAAAAGTTCCGCCTCTTAAGTTGGTGCGCACTTATATTAATTATTGCGAGTTTATTAAACTCTCGCTTATTGCTGACTCATTCCCTGCTGACACCACTCACTTCATCCTGACACCACTCAAATTCACTCCTGACACCACTCATCCCCTCTTGACACCACTCACTCACTCCTGACACCACTCACTCCTGACACCACTCCTCCTGACACCACTCACTCCCTCCTGACACCACTCACTCCCTCCTGACACCACTCACTCCTGACATCACTCACTCCCTCCTGACACCACTCACTCACTGCTGACACCACTCACTCACCCACTGCTGACACCACTCACTCATTCCCTGTTGACATCACTCACTCCCTCCTGACACCACTCACTCACTGCTGACACCACTCACTCATTCACTGCTGACATCACTCAATCCTTCCTGACACCACTCACTCACTGCTGACACCACTAACTCCCTCCTGACACCACTCACTCCTGACACCACTCACCTACTCCTGACACCACTCACTCCCTCCTAACACCACTCATTCCCTCCTGACACCACTCACTCCCTCCTGACACCACTCACTCCCTCCTGACACCACTCCCTCCTGACACCACTCACTCACTCCTGACACCACTCACTCCCTCCTGACACCACTCACTCACTCCTGACACCACTCACTCACTCCTGACACCACTCACTCACTCATGACACCACTCACTCACTCCTGACACCACTCACTCACTCCTGACACCACTCACTCACTCCTGACACCACTCACTCCCTCCTGACACCACTCACTCACTCCTGACACCACTCACTTCTGACACCACTCACTCCCTCCTGACACCACTCACTTTATCCTGACACCACTTCATCCTCTCTTCAGCAACACGGAGAGGAGCTAGCAGAACAGAGACGTATCAGGAAAGATGAGCTGTGTGCTGTTCTCAGTGTCCAGCAGACTACGACAGCACTGAAGGACCTTACAGAGAGAGTACAGCTCAGTGCTGAGGAGATCAGCAGCTTGACTGCCAAACTCGACAAGAACAGGTGATGACATTAGTATGGTCGCATAAAGATCAAATAACGCGTTTAACTTTTAATAAACATTTCCGGTAATTTTATATCTTAATCAATGTATTCAAAGCCCTAGAATCACGTCTTGGATTTAAGGATTGCTTGTTTACTTATTCAGCTCCCAAACCCACGACCTCTCTTCTTTGTCTAGATCGTATCCCTCTTCATCTTAACTCCACATCCCCTTAGTCTCGGAAGAAAAAATACGTATTTTTCTCTTTATCTAACTCCATCCCCTGTCACTTTAGAGTCCATGACAATAGTTGTAAATTCGAAGCAAAGTTCAAAATTGAAGGAGAAAAAAAGTACGGCAGTTTCTGCCATCTAACTCCATCCCCTGTCTAGATCGTATCCCTCTTTATCTAACTCCATCCCCTGTCTAGATCGTATCCCTCTTTATCTAACTCCATCCCCTGTCTAGATCGTATCCCTCTTTATCTAACTCCATCCCCTATTTGTTCAGATCTGCTACACTAGAGGAGCGTGAGAAGGCTGCTAAAGTCATGGGGGAGTACCTGCACGACCTAAAACACTCCCTCGAGCGTCAGGAGAAGGAAATCTCTCATGAGAGAACCCGGGTCCAGGTAACTGGGGTGTGATCAGGGAAAACTGAAGATCAGGGAGAAGTAGTGTAGTAAGTCTAGTAGAGTCTAGTGAGATTACTGTCTTCCAGTGAGAGTAAAACCTTAATTAAAATGCATGCATCGCGGTCATTATGTTTCAATTTTAAATCATTACCGCAAACATTAAAGACTTGCGTCAATAAGCCTGTGAAGATCGTGTGAGATAACGAGGAAACCGTCGTTTCCCCATTTTTGAGATAATTGTCGCTGAATATGACTATTTAACATTGTTCAAAATTATGTTAAATCTCACATAATAAGATAGTTTTGATATGACTTATGAGATTATGGGTATGACATATGAATTATGACTTCTGCATCATGCCGTCATGGGAACTTGTAGAATTTTGTCAAGAATGTGAATGTGTGTAACAATTTGATGTTTGAATATTGCCTCCTGATGTAAACTGCTCTGCTAGTCGTGACCGTGTAAATATGTGCGTCCGCCGTCCGTGCTAGCAGTTGCAGTATTGTAACAGTCATTTCCTGACCTAGCACGCCATATTATGACTCATGAGAATATCACTTGTCTCTGGAAAGCACCACTACTCGTTTCAGGATCTGGTGTCTAAGATGGAGAAACATCTGCGTGAACAAACGAGGATATCAAATGCTGCTCATGATAAGCTCATTGAGGAGGAGGCCCGTTTCCGAACAATGCAGGTTTGTTTTAGTTCAGTGGTTTGTTGAGGAGGGGTTTGTTTTAGTAATTTGTTCAGAAGCGATTTTTTTGTCCGCGAATTTGTTAAAAAGGATAGTGATCAAATCTTAGCTGCATTGATTCGTGCCTAATCATGGACCATGCGGTCTTGGACAAGTATCATTATGTATGCTATCCGGTCCGTGTATCTTACTTCTTTCGAAGCCCCCTCGTTCAGATTTTTCCGTAGAAACGAGATAAGACCAGTGTTAGTTGGTATCATGTCACAGATAATTGAAATCTCAATTAGGTTACACGTTAGATATGGCCCTTTGTAATGAACTGTTAATTGAGATTATTAGGGCCACAGCCAGATGAAAAGGAAATATATTAAGCGAATTACGCTGGGTTGTAAACCGGTAATAAACCTGAAAACTCTAAACCTGAAAACTGCAAAGCGACTGAAGTCAAATTACCAGAAACTGAAATTAATCATAAAAATTGAACGATGGATTTTGACTGATTATTGCAGTCCTAAAAATACTGCAATTTTTAGAAAAAAAATTAACGTACTATTGCCGTACTTTAAAAAAAATACGTATTCAAATACCTTGCATGTCGATGAACCATGACAATTGTAAACTTAGCAATTGAAAGAAGCAGTGTCCAAAGGGTGTTGTCGGGTTCCCACTGGTTACGATCTCTATTGAAGTGAAGCTAGGAGGCAATGTTAGGTCCAGAGAATCAGGGATCTTCGTGCATGGCAGAATAACCATATTCTCAGAGCATGTAACGTTCTGTGTATCCGAGTAGTTTGCTGCTTCCACTCCGAAGTAGGAGTGGCATCTGATCAGCAGCTTACTGCCCGGTAAGTAGAATGGCACGGCACGAGGACTCTCAACGACAGCGTTTTCCACCACCACGTCTCTACAAGGCGTGTCTCGGTAGTCAGCCCGCCAAATTCGTACCTTCAAACCCAGATTTATTTGATAAAACTGCCTTCCTTTGCTGCCGTCTCTGTCAGATAAAGTATCGTCGTCTCCTAAACCTTTGATGATGTGGAACTTTGGCCGTTCCATTTCTTGATAAATGACGAATGCCTGCTGTGGTGTTGAGGGCAATCTGTCCTTAATTTGCTTACCTGATAAAGGCTCCTCCATAGTTCGACCAATAGTTAATCCGTTGGACAAACCTGATGTAGCATACTGCAGAGCATATCCTGGTTTAGAATAAGATAAAATACTATTTGCTAAATACAAGCCTGGCACCCCTCTGACATGGATCCTTTTCAATCCCATCAGGATCCACAAACTCGACTTTGAGCACTGCCCCCACATGACCATTGACTTATTACCCACTTCCACGGAAGTCAAACACTTGGACCAAGTCTTCTCATCAGTGATAAAGACACCATCTGACATTTCATACCAACCGCTTGAAGTAATATTTCCGGCAAATAGCTCGTTAAGAGGCGCAATGCACACCATACCAAAATATGGATTATGTTCCCCAATCCTCTCTGGAGTAAGTTCCAATTCTATTACTGTAGTATACGTGGCTGCCAAAAGAAAGCATCTATTGGATTGGGTGGAGAAAATAAAAGCCTTGCACTTCAAGCTATATATGCAGTACAAGTAGCACAGCTCAATACTGTCCACTTCGTAATATGGTTGGTTATTCACTGCCCTATTTTTCGCGAATTTCCGGCAATCTTTTTTGTTTCGGAGTTCAGTTGAGACAAGGCCTAATAAACGTTCGTGTGTGTTTTGACGCTCTTTGGTGCCAGCATGGTCTGTGATTGCTGAGTCGTCTCGAGATACGATGCTGGATATACCAAGAAACATTACTAAACATGACAAAATGAACATCATATTGATGAAATAAGTTCATGCATAAAAGATTGACCTTGTATAATCTCTTATATACACTCCTCCATTGTCACGAATTATAATCAAATTCGTGATTGAAAGACGTCTTTGTTTTTCTATAGAAGTATAGAAAAGGTAAGTTTTAAAATGAGATTATTAATTAACTCATTAATGAGCATTGTGTGACGAACCACTATAATAAGGGAGCTGTCACATATTATAACGTCAGCCCTTTTTTGGTCATTCTTGACCCCCTCCCCCCGCCTGTCAACATTTGAGTTAATACAATATATTCGATTATGAAATTGAGATTAGAATCTTTTAACCATTTTTTCACAGGTACACCTCTTCCACCCACATGCATCTTGTAAGAATAGGGAGGTTTTGCTTAAGAGATTCAACCTCAAAATACATTGTATTTTATACATATATTTCTTCTGTTTCATCATTCTGAATGACTCAGTTAATAAGTTAATAGACCAGTTAATAAACAAGGGTAATAAATTAACAAATTAGTTCATATCTGGTGATAACTAATATCGCAATAGTATCTGCATACAAACAATAACTAATGTCAAATTGTAAAATTCAGCTTTCCCAAGTTTTCGGCATTTCATAATAAATATGGTACACTGTCCATGTCCTGCGGTATCTCATGTTGCTTCATTAAGTCTTATATTGCTTCCCTCGGGCCTCAGTGTTGCGACTTTCAATCTAGCACGTGCTGTCTAAGCAAAATTTCCTTCAGTCGTTGTTGTTATAGCAACCCCACACTTCAGTATCTCTTGTCACACAATTCTGTATCTCTTGTCACACAATTCTGTATCTCTTGTCTCATGACAACCTCGCTGTCCCTCATGACAACAGTGGCCGTGCCTCCTCGTCCATTACTTTTCCCTTGACAAGGACTCGTAGTGCCACACACAGGAATACGGAAATCAGGCAGAATGCAGCCAGAATCTCCGCCATGTCTGAAATATAGAACGCTTTAAGCGCTGATAATGTTCCCATAATCAGCAGTGTCATTATCTTAATAGTTTGTGATAAATTGAGGTAATTGATCTATGAATAATGTCAGTGATCATATGATGTAGGTGAGGCGTGACTTGCCATGAATTGTTAGATATCATTGACATCATGATATAAAATCATGCTGATAAGAATATCTCATTTTTCTAAACACGTTGCAACACTCTCATCTACTTACACTATTAGCGTATTAGTGAGCATGAATACAGTGTGCAATGCTACACATACTTAACGACATGCGTCAACAAGCAGCAATGCTCGAAAAATAATGCACAAAAGCTACGGATTTATTGGATTTGCCGTATTCGCAACTTCGCTATGAAATTTAAATGTATCAGAGAAAAGAAGAAAAGTTTTTTTGAAAAGATGTGTTGAGCATGTTACTTTGGTACAGTATTGTTGAAAGTATCAATTGCTCTGGCCGCAGAATCGGCAGGACAGTGACGAACATGATAGGGTTTGTGTAGATTAGTTGAATTCATCTGAATTTAAGTGAAATTTACCCTAGAAGATTGTAGTATGTACCTTCCTGGATTATTAACGATCATATGCTCATAACGATCATAAATCAGTGCAAGGTTCCTGAATAAGTGAATAAGTGCAAGGCCCTAAATCAGTGCAAGGTACCTGAGTAAGTGAGGTTGTCTGTCAGTACACCAGCCAAGAAGGATCCAGAGTAGTAAACACCCGAGTAACCGATAAGCCAGATTCCGGTGAGCCGGGTCACACATCTAGGTGTTAAGATTCCCTTTCTTTGGAGCTGAAAGAGTTAGCATTCTGAAAAGTGCATTCCGTCGCAAAAAGTCGACATTTATGTAGGTATTTTTTGCAAATCTTCAGAGGTTTGGAAATTCATAGTGTCCGTTTTCCTCTTTGCACGACCCGCTTCATGAAAAGATGAAGCCCTCACACTTTACCTGCATGTCATATAGAGCCCTGAGCGTTGAGATGGTTATCATAGGAGCTCCGAATCCGGACAAAAAGACGCCAGGAAACGCAAGGATTGGAGCAGTTCTGTAGATACTTGGGATACGATCCGAGGGGAAAGTGATGATGAGTCCCAAACAGAGACAGGCCGCACCGTACGCCATGATGCTGAATTGGTGGAGTATTTTGTGCTGCAGGAGGATGCCAGCCGCCAAACTCCCCAGCGTCATCCCCACGGAGACCATGATAAGGACAACACCACCGTAGGAGATACTCTTGTGGAACACTTCTTGGAGGAAGGGGGTCACTGAAACCTGGGTGAGGTGGTTGTCAATAACCCGGGATAAATGCAGTTCACTAAACCTTGGGAATAAGCTAAACAACGACACAGTTACTATGAACCACTGGTTGGATGAATTGGTCGATTTACATAGCAAATAATCAACAGATATTGACGGAATTGAACATTGGAATTACCTGCAAGACACTCCGAAGTTGAGGTTGATGATCATACAAGCGATAAGAGGGAGTATGATTACTTTGCTGAGTTTAGTGCTGGGATTAACCAGTTTCTTGGTTGCCAGATCTGTCTCCCCTTGAGAAGCAAGGTAAGTCCCGGAAGCGGGGATACCGATAGCTATGAAGAAGGTTGAGAGAAGGGCCATGCTGGATGAGAAGAGGAAGGGGTAGAGGTAACCGTACTTGTCGTATAGCAGGCACCCAAACACCTCCGCCATGCCCATCCCACTGAAATACCCCATGTTCAGCAGCCCATTCACAAAGTCAAACTCCGAGGAGAGTTTAGCGTTGATGAAGTCCACTGCCACCAGCGGACACCCGTAGGTGATGACGCCTTGTAGGACCCTGAGGACGGTGGACACGATGATAACCACCGTGTTGTCCTCTGAGAGGTATACGATGCCGGTACACAGGGAGGTGACTGCGTAGCCCCCCGTTATCAGCATCAGGAGACACCGGCTGTTCACTCGCTCCCAAGTTAGCAGCTTCTCAAAGCCTCCCACCAGGTAGATGAAAGCGAAGCCCAGGATCATGCTGCCTTCCACCATGCCGTATATAGTTCCGGAGATGTGGCGGGAGAGGAAGGCGTCAGCTAGGAAGCCGTAACGGATGGAGCAGCAGATGGAAGTGGCTTGCCCGTAGAACACCAGGGCTATCAGCTGGAGAATCCTTAACTTCTGATGGGAGAGCCCTGCCTTGAAGCGGGGCTCTTCCAATCCTGTGAGCGGGATACAAAATGTCAGAGGAAATCTGATTATTCCCTAGAATCTAATTCAAGAATCAGGTTCAAATCATATTCAACAATATTCACTTTCAAGTACAACTCTGAAAAGTTTTCAAGACTCCTTTGACTTACCATATTGCACTTCTCCAAGCAAAGCATCGGAACTCTGAAAAAGACTCAAAACCATGTTGATAACAGCAAAATGCACAACGCAAAGATGAACGAAGTTTGATTTGGTTGTTCATCCTGGCTTCCAGTTTAAATAGTTCGGTCACACAAACTGGTTTACGGTGCCAAACCGTGGCCAGGCCAGCAACGCACCAAATCAGGTTTTGACTTGTTTGACACTACACTGACCGCACGTAATTTATCTGGATCGTCAGATTAATTGAATTATTCTGAGGGCACTTGTAGATAATACGGTCGTACCTTCAGCGGTTGTTAAGATGGTAATTTGAACTGGATTACAGTGGCAAACGTGACCCGCCATAATGATGAAATCAAAGAAACGCTGTGATCCCCAGCTTGGTTGAAAATTCTGGGGAATTTATACTAGATTCAGTTGTTTTTTTTGGAATGGTTCCAAAGATGATATGCTGGTAGAAAGGAAGTTGAACTTTCTTATCAAATTTCAGTTTTTATTCCTGCATGTTCGGACAATAATTCACGATTGGAACGCATTTAAAACTAGTTAACCCAGTTTTGTAACGCATATCAAACTTGTTAACCTAGTTTTGTAACGCATTTAAGACTACTGACTAGTTAACCCAGTTTTCATCGGCATGAATTGGTCCAAGGGTCAAAGGAATTAATAATTATGGTCAGATACAAGACCAAACTTTGAAGAAATGTAACATTTGCTCATTTGTTTTATACTTTGAACGTCAGGATGCCTTGTGAGTTGTCACAAGAAAAGATATGGAATGATCTTCCATCAATATCACCCAAAAATCGATTTCATACATACATACATTTTGATACTTTTTGAAGGGTTTAGAAGGGATCGCAGTTGGGATCAGTGATGTCCACGTACTCCATTTCCTCGTTCACAGCTCCAGTCGAGTAAGGAGTTGCTGTTTGGAGGTGTGTAACCCGGAACCGGTGGCTTATCCGGGTATTGTGCAAGGAATTCTCCCAGGGCTATTTTGAATGCCTCTAGCTCCATAACTGAGTTGACTTGCTTATGGAGCAAGTTCCAAAGGCGAGCAGATTTAACCCCAAATGAATTGTCGTAAGCAGTGGAAACCGAGCACTGTGCCTTCATATCGGAAAAAATTTAAAACTGTAAATGTATACTTCATAAAAGTACCGACTTTATTCTGAAATTTCAAACGACTTAACTCTTTATCTGGAATGCTGGGCACTGTGGGACACTGACGCGCACGGGTAAATTCCGTGACAAATTGTACGCCGCGCTAGCGCGATTGTACATAAGCACACAATTTCAGCAGTTAGTGTAGGTTTTTAATTAGCCAGCAGCTCAGATCAAATAATTAAATCAACTTTTTCATTTTGCAACCTGCATACATGCGTTGCTTGCTTATTCATTTAATTATAGTTGCGATAATTTCAGTAAGTTATGACATTTATTTCTTAACAAATTCAGGCTGCTTGGGAAGCTGACAAATCAGAAGAGGAACAAAAGTTGGAACGGGCCAAAGACATCTTTGAGAAATCCAAGGCTACGCTACTCAGCGAACGAAAGGAACAGTTGGAATCATTCTACAAGGAACGAAAGGAAATAGCTGAGGAAAAGAGCAGGATTGCGTCCGTATCACAGAAAGCTACAGAGAAAGTAGCGAAAGGTTATTTTTTTTTTTTGCATATCGAGGAACTCGCCATATAGGTCCGGGGTTACCGAACGTTTAGACAATGTCCTTGGTTATGGGACACACTCAATGTCGAACCAAGTCATTTCTCCCCGACACCCAAAAAAGATTTGCAGCATATACTGCGAGTGTGTACCATTTCCAACTAACCTCAAGTGGCTAGTTGGTTGTGTTGTAGCGGAGATTCCTTGGATGTGTAGGTGGTGGGAAAAAGAAAAAAGTATCAATTGAGATACATAACTGCACCCTGTATGAAGGCAATCAGCTTACTGCAGCGAAAGGCTGCACTATGAAAAGTCAAGTGGGAAGCAAAAGCAAATTTATTTAATTTACTAAAAGATAAAGGCAAGATATAAATTAAGACACTTTCAGCATAATATTAAAGGTTAGTAATGCTGGGGGATCTGGAGGGCTCCCAATCAAATTGGTCGTCTGCCGCATACATGAAGTAAGGAAACAATAACACTTCTAGTGACAAATCGGTACGGGTGACTCCATTATCGAGTTGTTATTGAAAGGACCTTATTACATATTTCTTATATCTGTGTAGGATGTAGGTATAGTGTAAATAACTTAGAGGTACCTAAGTTTTACAGCTCAAATTCTGTTGTCCCTAGGTGCTGTAAGACAATTGGACATAGAAGCACAAGCTAAGGCCATGTTAGACCAAGCTAAGAGAGAAGTGACCCAGATCAAGGCAGAAAAGCAAAATTGGGACAATGATCACAAGACAAGACAAGTCATGGTGGAATCACTAGAAAAAGAAAAGAAGGATTTGGCATCAGAGAGGAACAGGTTAATTTATGTTTTAAAAGATTTCAAAATATCACCGATCTTTGAAAATGGATTTTCTTATGTTGATGTTTCATTGACGTGATTTCAAAAGTTCAAAGACAGATCCGAATTACCAGCCCTCTACAATATTCTCTATAACACTTTTACAGACTATCGAAGTTGGCAGAGAAGCTATCAGACCGTTCTAAGGAGACAGAAAAGTACACTGAAGCACTGCAACAAGCCCGTCAGGAGTGTGTCACTGTGCAGCACCAGCTAGCTAAGCTGGAGACTGATATTAGGATGAGGGAGGACGAGATCAAGATCAAGGAACGGACACTCAAGGTGAGATCGTGATTCATATTGTGAGATGGTATTCAGGTATTGTCAGACGTTGTCTGACCCCCTCGCCTTAGGCGACAAAGGTTGTAGTTATTAAACCTTGTAATCTTCGAAAATTTTCACACTGACACCCCTCACCCAGCTGCCTAATTACTTAATCAATTTTGATTATTACCAGGAAGCTGCAACAGCTCTGGCAGCTGAGAAGGAGCTCCTGAAACAGGACAGGGATAGTCTGAACGCAGAGGGAATCCAATGTCCAGCCTGTCAGAAGTACCGGCCTAGGAGCAGGTCACATGATCCCAAGGGCATTAGGTAAGTTACATCATCCTAAGGTTATCACTTATCAGGTAGGTCAAACAGGTTAAAAGGAAGAAAGGAGAGCATGGTATTCAATCTCCTTATCTTCTAATGATTTCACGGATCGGGTCGTTGAATAAGAGTCGCATGATGACACCATTGAGTCAAAAGAGAATAAATCAATTACTCATCAATTATCTTTCGTTGCAATATTTTCATTGATATTTGATATTTTATTTGATTGCGACATTAAGTTAAAACTCTGCATTTTTCGATAAAGAACATAAACACTCATTCGCTACAGGTCCAGCAGCCCCATAAGACGGGATCACGACATCCCCTCCCCCCTGAGGAGAAGTGTGAGTCCGCTCAGTCCTCTCAACCTGACCTTCCAATCCAACTCATCCCTCCCCGGATCTAGGTATTGCTGCGTTCAATATATTACATTCCCATGTTTGATATCCTGTTATCCTCCTTTTAATTCATTGTTAACTTGCCCTAAACCGTGCCCTGCTCATAGATAAAGTTGTTGAATGTTGACCGATAGCCATGACATATTTTATTTTGGAATATTTTCAGATACAAGTACCCGAGTCCCCGAGTGGTTGAGCTAACTGGGAGCTTACAACGTCTGAACGCTGTCTCTGACCTGGACAAGCAAACCCTCCAAATGCAGCAAGACAAACTAAACCGCTTCAAGGAGATGGACTGGAAAATCCTGAGCAGCAGCTACTCTTGATGTCACGTGACCAACCACGTGATCCGAATAAAGCACGTGATTAGAATAAAGCACGTGATTCGATTTCGAATAAAGCACGTGACTTTAGTGGAAATGTGCCAGTCAAGTGGTATGGTAGGCAAGTAAACGCGTGATTATCGCCTAGTTCTTTTATTTAAAATTAAGGGATCGTTCTCATATTGCATAATCACCTAGGTAGTAGGTTGGTGTTGTCAATGTCAGCAGTTTCCTGGCCCCCTCGCGCTCGGGTCAGACAAGAGTGGTGAGGGGTTCCAAACAAATACAACTTAAAAAAACTTAATTAAGAGGGGGAATCGGCCATAAATTGATTTCTTAATATGTGAACGATCCCTAGGAGGCTGGCGTCAGGCGTTGTTTGGCATGGCCTTGGCATTAGTCCAGAACCCGGTTCAAGCCATGAATGCGGGAATAACAATATTTGATGTAATATCATTTTCATCCCATGAGTTGCTATATCTCTATTAGTATTTAAACAAATTCAGACTTTAGGTAGGTACTACGGTTACTTTTTTCGAAGTAATAGGAATAGGATTTTACTATTTCGCCTGCAGATACTCTTTCCATCCCTGGAACTTCCAGATAGTTATCAAGACGATCTTTTAATTTTGTGTAAATTGTATGGTTGTATGTAAATACTGATAGTCCAGCTTTAATCCGGTTTTAATACGTATGTGAGCTCATACTCATAGGTCGAAAGGTAGGTTGAGAGGATTATGGAGTGCTATAAAGAGGGCAGTACCATTATTATGCATTCGGACAGTTTTTCTCCGGGGTTCATTATATTACCCTTCACATCTTTTGAAGATTGGGACTTCATTATATTACCTCTAACACCTTTTGAAGATTGGGACTGTTTCACTGTACCACGATGTGTGGCGTTCGACTTGTGAACACAGACCAGTTACTTAATAGTTACCAGTTACAGGCACCTGGCACGCGCTGATGTGCGAATAAGGGGCCATCCAAAAATGAGCTCATCAAAAATCGGCCTTTTTTGAACATACATACATACTACCTCATCACTACCTCATCATTTGGAAAAGATACATACATACCCCAACCTCATCTCATCATTTCAAGATTTATGTTACGTAACTCATCCAATATGAAAGGCTGAAGTGGCGTCACAACTGCAATTTTGTTTAGATCATCTAACTTATTTATTCAAAATTGAAAATGGTCCCGTGCTACATTTAGTGTACCGGTATGGTCCAATTTTACAACGAGTGGTTGATGTCAAAATTTCCCTGTAAGTGATGAGCTCATCATTTTGCAAACCTACATACATACTACCTCATCATTTCCAAAACATACATACATACCCAAGTGATGAGCTCATTTCTGGATGGCCCCTAACTCGATGGGCGAGAGTTTGGTTTTATTCAAAATTTCCACCATATTTGATAAGACACTTGTCAGGATGAATTTAAAGATGTCATCATATACCATGATTATTATTCCTTTTGAAATGCCAGAGTTTCAATGCAGCGTTCACATAACATTAATTAAGTTATCAGCAAAATAAAATGGGATATTTGAAAACGACTGTGAGGCGATTATCGGATGGTACAATTTTGTCGACCACATCAAAAGGAAATAAATTCCCGGCTACCTTTTTGGCCTTTATTTAACTGGCCCTTAGGCGCCCGTAACGTTCGTCGATCGATTGGAATTGGTCGATCGATCAAATTCATTTGATCGAATGATGTTTTTTGAATAGAAAATGTTTGAGCTAGTAGGAAAACAACTAAATATTGATCATTTAAACACGATTCAAGTCATTAGGGACCAGTAAAACACATCATTAATTCAAATGGAGTTGATCGATCGACCAATTCCAATCGATCGACCGTCAAAAATGAATTTGAGATTTTTAAAAGGCCGGTTAAAGTGAGGCCGGTCAATTTAGTTCAAATAAAACTCTTATGACTTGCTTTATGCAGTGTTAAATTCTCTTGAACGTCATTAAATAACACGATAATGACCTAAATCATCATATCAGATAGGGATCTGGGTTTTTGGTGCAATTTATTTAGTTTAAATGGGTTTTAATGGCCATTTTAGAGCATAATATCGTTGATCTGGTGACCACTATAAAAATGGCCAATAGTTTTCAAAAATGATTTGATTTTTTTCCAAAAAAGTGCCGGTCAAAAATTTCGGCTAAATAAAGGCTAACTGTGCACAGCATGAATCAATTTGAGTTTCGGACCGAAAGTGCTGCGCTCAAATTTTGACCATTTCCCTCATAAAACCATTAATTGTGAATTTCCAATTGATACCAAAACTTGCAGGAATATAGTTTATGGTATAAGACAGCGTCTGTGAAAATTTGATGTATTTTCATCAACAAAGACGAAGACATTGCAAAATGAAGTCAGTTTCGGTCGAAACTGATCCATGTTGTGCAAAACATTTGCTCGATCGATCGAAATAATGTGTACATACCGTACGTTGCGTACGTACGTGCGAGATCTTTTGAATTTTATGCAGTTTGTTGAGAAGAACGTAAGCCGCGCGTTACATAACAGAAGATGATTCCGTGGGTTGGATGCAAATTGGGAAAATCCGCGCGCGCTCGATATATGCGATTCTGTAATTGAAGTTGGGAAAATTTTACCAATTTCTCAAAAGTGACTCAGACTGATTGAATATGATTGGATAGACGGATTAGAATATAATTGAATAGATGATGGTTGATTGGTAAAGCCAGATTGAGGCAAAATACCGAAAACATTTACCCAATTTGATTTGTATCGACTAAAATTTATTCAAAGAGCTCTATAGAAAAGGTCCGTGTATTTCCAGCCAAAATTGAATCATTTCACTTTAAAAACTTGGGCTGAATATTGCTTTATTTTTCCCAAAAATGGATGATCCAAGTGCGAAATTTGGTCTGAGAAAAAGTGGATGCATTTTCCCAAAATTGGGAAAATGGCTTTTTAGCCTGTTTAATGCACTGAAAATGATTCCAAATGGTTGGAATATGTTTGTATAGCTGATACACGAGTCCTAGGACCGTTTTTGGAAAATTTGGCCATCATTGGGAGCCGATATGGGCGAAAAAGGCCGAAAAAAGCCGAAAATCAAAATTGCTCAAAATTGATTTCTATCGACTCAAATGTGTTTATAAACATCCTAGAAGTCATTCTGCGTCGTTTCCCCGGGTGAAAATTGGTTTATTTTTCCCCAAAAATGGATGCATCCAAGTGCGAAATTTGGTCTGAGAAAAAGTGGATGCATTTTCCCAAAATTGGGAAAATGGCTTTTTAGCCTGTTTAATGCACTGAAAATGATTCCAAATGGTTGGAATATGTTTGTATAGATGATACACGAGTCCTAGGACCGTTTTTGGAAAATTTGGCCATCATTGGGAGCCGATATGGGCGAAAAAGGCCGAAAAAAGTCGAAAATTAAAATTGCTCAAAATTGATTTATATCGACTCAAATGTGTTTATAAACATCCTAGAAGTCATTCTGCGTCGTTTTCCGGGTAAAAATTGCTTTATTTTTTCCAAAAATGGATGCATCCAAGTGCGAAATTTCGTCTGAGAAAAAGTGGATGCATTTTCCCAAAATTGGGAAAATGGCTTTTTAGCCTGTTTAATGCACTGAAAATGATTCCAAATGGTTGGAATATGTTTGTATAGATGATACATGAGTCTTAGGACCGTTTTTGGAAAATTTGGCCATCATTGGGAGCCGATATGGGCGAAAAAGGCCGAAAAAAGCCGAAAATCAAAATTGCTCAAAATTGATTTCTATCGACTCAAATGTGTTTATAAACATCCTAGAAGTCATTCTGCGTCGTTTCCCGGGTGAAAATTGGTTTATTTTTCCCAAAAATGGATGCATCCAAGTGCGAAATTTGGTCTGAGAAAAGTGGATGCATTTTCCCAAAATTGGGAAAATGGCTTTTTAGCCTGTTTAATGCACTGAAAATGATTCCAAATGGTTGGAATATGTTTGTATAGATGATACACGAGTCCTAGGACCGTTTTTGGAAAATTCTAAGCCATCACTGGGAGCCGATATGGGCGAAAAAGGCCGAAAAAGCCGAAAATTAAAAATTGCTCAAAATTGATTTATATCGACTCAAATGTGTTTATAAACATCCTAGAAGTCATTCTGATGTCGTTTTCCGGGTAAAAATTGCTTTATTTTTTCCAAAATGGATGCATCCAAGTGCGAAATTTCGTCTGAGAAAAGTGGATGCATTTTTCCCGCAAAATTGGGGAAAATGGCTTTAGCCTGTTTAATGCACTGAAAATGATTCCAAATGGTTGAATATGTTTGTATAGATGATACATGAGTCTTAGGACCGTTTTGGAAAAATTTGGCCATCATTGGGAGCCGATATGGGCGAAAAAATAGAAAAAAAGAAAATCAAAAATTGCTCAAAATTGATTTCTATCGGATGAGGAAGACGAGATCAAGATCAAGGAACGGACACTCAAGGTGAGATCGTGATTCATATTGTGAGATGGTACTCGTTAGTCGTTTTTTAGTTGATACCAGATTGTAGTTATTAAGCCTTCTAATCATCGAAAACAGGATTTTTCACTCTGACGTAACTTTCCCTGCTTGATTTTAACCAGGAAGCTGCAACAGCTCTGGCAGCTGAGAAGGAGCTCCTGAAACAAGACAGAGAAAGTCTGAATGCAGAGGGAATCCAATGTCCAGCCTGTCAGAAGTACCGACCTAGGAGTAGGTCACATGATCCAAAGGGCATTAGGTAAGTTACAAGGTTATCACTTATCAGGTAGGTCAAACAGGTTAAAAGGAAGAAAGGAGAGCATGGTATTCAATCTCCTTATCTTCTAATCTTTCGTTGCAATATCTTCATTGATATTTTATTTGATTGCGACATTTTAATGAACTCAAAAATTTGGGCAATGCATAGGCACTGAATTTGATTGCGACATTAAGTTAAAGCTCTGCATTTTCGTTGAAGAACATGAAAAAGAATATTCTACAGGTCCAGCAGTCCCATAAGACGGGATCACGACATCCCCTCCCCCCTGAGGAGAAGTGTGAGTCCCCTCAGTCCTCTCAACCTGACCTTCCAATCCAACTCATCCCTGCCCGGATCTAGGTAGGTACTGCAGCGATCAATATAACATTCCCATGTTTGAAGTCCTTCTTTGAATTCATTGTTAAATTGCGAGGCTTATAGATAGAGTTGTTGACCGATGGCCATGACTTATTTCATTTTGAATCTCTTCAGATACAAGTACCCGAGTCCACGAGTGGTTGAGCTAACTGGAAGCTTGCAACGTTTAAACGCTGTCTCTGACTTGGACAAACAAACCCTCCAAATGCAGCAAGACAAACTCAACCGCTTCAAGGAGATGGACTGGAAGATCCTGAGCAGCAGCTACTCTTGATGTCACGTGACCAAACACGTGATTAGAATAAAGCACGTGGTTAGAATAAAGCACGTGACTTCAATAGAAATGTGCCAGTCAAGTGGTATGGCGGCAATTAAACGCGTGAACTACGTCTTTATGACTATCGCCTAGCTCCATAGGATGCTGGTGGCAGGCGTTTAGCATGGCCATGGCATAGGTATAAACCCAGTTCACGCCATGAATGCGAAAGTAACATAATATTTTGTGTAATAACATATTTGGCGACTGGCGTAATAACATTTTCGTTCATTGATTTGCTATAAACAAAGATAGACTCTATAGGTAGGTACTTCAGTTACTTTTTTTCGGCGTGATAGGAATAGGATTTTACTATTTTGCCTGCAGATTCTCTTTCCATCGCTGGAACTTACAGATAGTTATCAAGATGATCTTTTAATTTTGTGTATGTTTGTATGTAAATACTGTTAGTCCTGCTTTAATCCGGTTTTAACACGTATGTGTGCTCATAGGTCAAAAGGAAGGTCGAGAAGATTATGGTGTGGTATCAGGTATAGAGGGTAGCGCTGTTCCAGCGCCCTTGTATTCGGACAGTTTTTCTCCATTTTTTCTCTGGGGTTTATTTACCTTGATGATGATTGGGACGTGTGGCTTTCGACTTGCAGTTGCTGCGAACACACAGACCAGTAATTAATTACAGGCACGCGCTTATTTGCAATTAACTCGATGCGCGAGAGTTTTAAATGGTTTCGTTCAATATTTCTACCATATTTGATTAGACACTTGTCAGGATGAATTTAAAGATGTCATCATATATCATGATTATTATTCCATTTGAAATACCAGAGTTTCAATGCAGCGTTCACATAACATTAACTAAGTTATCAGCAAAATAAAATGGGATATTTGAAATTAACGACTGTGAGGCGATTATCGGAAGGCTCAATTTTGTCGACAACATCAAAAAGAAATAAATTCCCAGCTACCTTTTTGGCCTTTATTTAACCGGGCCTTAAAGAAAAAAAAAATGAATTTGAGATTTTTGTCCAAAGGGCCGGTTAAAATAAGCCGGTTAAAGTGGGGCCGGTCAATTTAGTGCAAATGAAACTTTTATGACCTGCCTCATGCAGTGTCAAATTCTCTTGAACGTCATTAAATAACACGATATTCGATAATGACTTGCCACATGCTATGTCATATGTGTCCCTGTTTGTTTGCGCGCGCGCGCCTTTTCTTCGAACACGCGCGCTTCTTCTGAACACGCGCGCTTGCGCGCGCAAAATAGGTCCTACAACGTAGGACAAATAATGACTTAAACCATCATATCAGATCGGGATTTGGGTTTTTTGGTGCAATTTATTCGGTATAAGTGGGTTTTAATGGCCATTTTAGAGCATAAAATCATTGGCTGGTGACCAAAAGGAAAATTTTCACCGACAGTTCAAAAATGATTCGATTTTTCCAAAGGACCGGATAAAAGTGGCGGTAAAAAGGCCGGCTAAATAAAGGCTAACTGTGCACAGCATGAATCAGTCTCAGACCGAAAGTGCTGCGCTCAAATTTTGACCATTTCCCTTTTATTTGTGAATGTCCAATTGATACCAAAACTTGCAGACAGCGTCTGTGAAAAGTCGAAGTTTTCTTCATCAACAAATGACGAAGATATTGCAAAAATGAAGTCAGTTTCGGTCCAAAGCTGATTCATTTGTTGGATCGATCGATCGATATGTACGTTATATTATTACGTTAATGCGGCGTACCGTACGTCGCGTACGTACGTGCGAGATCTTTTGAATTTTATGCAGTTTGTTGAGAAGAACGTAAGCCGCGCGTTACATAAAGTTGTGAAAACGAGACTTGCTCGGGCACAGGACCGTTAATTGGCCTCGTAGTAGCATCATCACTTGCACTTGGTAATAAGTTCACATTAAATCACATTCTGGGATATTTCAGATAATGACGCTTGATTATGATTAACTAGTAACAGGAATACTCAGATCAGAATACTCTGTTGATTTTTTCAATCATTTCACGGCGACTTCCACAGTAATTTGACGAAATTTTGTAACCATCCACAAAAGCTCTTTAATCCGAGGCATTAGGTTCGCACCTGAAACTCAAACTAATTTCTTCACCAATATGGTATCCAAGTTTGCTACTCCCGTCCATCTCTTTGTTGGGAACCCCGAAATCGGGCCTCGCTCTTTTATGCTTTAATGGGTCAGGTCAAAATTTTATTTGCTAAAATTAGGCCTGGTCTTTATAGGCAATATTGGTCATACGAGCGAATTACTGTAATTCGCTCGTATGACCGCAATATTTGACCCAAAAAACGATTGCCGATGTCTATGTAGAAAGGGAAAGTGAAAAAAACATGATCTCATGCGTAACCGATTGAGCGAGTAGTAGTGCAGGACTCCATTTCAAAAGGGATACATGTTGGGTTTCTCATAAACTTTTGATGTAGCTGGGGTCTATCGTAGCATAAAACTCTCATCGGACAGTGGACAGAGTTGAGCGCCTACACTGGTGTCAGTGTAAACTGATGTCAGAGTAGACTGGTGTCAACGTGGACTGCCGAATGGTGTCAGAGTAGAGTGAGGTCAGGGTGAGCTAGCGGCTGAGTATAGTGTTGTCAGCATGGAATGTTGCCTCATTGGTGCACTGTCAGTGAAGACGGCCTCATCTAATGAAGCTGAACGATACTATATGGTCACGTTATTAACTGAGACTCCCGAGAATATCATTATTTTGAATTTTAAACTTTTTTAGGCACCTTGTCACTCAACCCGTGGGAAACGGATTCTTATGTGCGCACTTGTCGGTAGGCCCATGGCAACATGATTCATTACACAATTTATTGTCAGAGAGAAATAAAAGCATGGATTATGTTTTTAAATTTGACTATCATAATTATAGTTTCAAGATACTATCAT
Organism: Beroe forskalii; assembly: GCA_011033025.1. Taxonomy (NCBI): domain Eukaryota; kingdom Metazoa; phylum Ctenophora; class Nuda; order Beroida; family Beroidae; genus Beroe; species Beroe forskalii. Next base: position 762,791 of record WFMF01000014.1, read on the forward strand.
AATCCGCAACCTGCTTCTGTATGTAAGTAACCTGCAAGATTTGAACCTGTGGATGTGTTCAATAATGTGAAGAACACCACGTTCACTGTGGGTAGGAGAGAAGTTTACTGCCTTAGAATCAGTAAGTTAATAACATTGCTATCCAAGTGAAGCTCAAACTTCTACTTTTTCTCAAGAAATGCATCAATCAATCACAAGCAAATCTATAACTAGCTGCAAGACGTTACTTATGTAATTAACAAGAAGGCACGGATCGCAATTTCCATCGCATCATCTCTGACTGATTAGCAAGCATTATCTAATTTCTGCTGGAAATTTAATGAAGACTTGTAACTGTTGATTCCTCCATGCGTTGCAGTCATTCTGACAGCCAAACACACTCCAAAAACCCACATGTTGAGTGATGACATAAGTTATGCGCGGCATGTTATGAACTATCGCAGGAACGCCGCCCGATTCAAAGCTGACAGCCAAACGAAGTCGACCTGACAGCCAAATAAGTTCGTCCTGACATATAATAGTCTGCACGCTGCTATCATTTCCATTCAACGCTCCGTTATTTGCTACAGTCATTTTGCCGAAGATTATTCAACCTTAGATCATCATACCGCTCCAAGATGTTGGCTGATATTGAAATAGAAGTTGAAGGAACCGCCCGAAACTCCGAGAACCCCAACACCACCAAGATGAAGACCAGGGATGTCTTGACAGCACTATACACCATTCTCCTGCTGTGGACCTACGCCATCCTAACGCAGCTTATCCCAACCCGGAAATTCCGTCTGGTCTCAGAGATCCTTCGACGAGTTGTAGAGTCCCGCAGGGGTGGCACTAGTGCAGCTGGCACTGGTGCAACTGGCACCCTAGCTATTGGAAGTACTACCACCAAGCCACTGAGTGTGAACTACCACTTCACACGGCAGTGCAACTACTCCTGTGGCTTCTGCTTCCACACCGCCCTCACCTCGTTCGTCCTGCCCCTGGACGAGGCTAAACGAGGACTCCGCCTCCTCGTCCAGGCAGGGATGAAGAAGATAAACTTCTCAGGGGGCGAGCCTTTCCTCGTCCGGAAAGGGAAGTTCCTCGGGGAAATGGTGAAGTTTTGTAAAGCTGATCTCGGGATGGAGAGTGTAACGATCGTGTCGAACGGCTCTCTGATCACGAGGCGATGGTTTGAGGAGTACGGTAAATACCTGGACATTCTGGCCGTGAGTTGTGACAGCTTCAACGAGGAAATCAACAGGAAGATCGGTCGGCATGCCAAAGGGAAGAACCATATCGAGATCTTGGAGAGAGTGCGGGGGTGGTGCCTGGATTTCGGGGTCCTGTTCAAGATCAACTCTGTGATCACAGTACACAACTACGACGAGGACATGGGTAGTGTGATCGAGAGTCTGGATCCGGTCCGGTGGAAGGTTTTCCAGTGTCTGCTAATAGACGGGGAGAACGCAGGGGAGAACGCCCTCAGGCGAGCAGAGCAACTCACCATCACTGACGATCAGTTCGAGGAGTTCTGTCAGAGACACGCCCACCTGCCCCAGTTCGTTCCGGAGTCAAACGACAAGATGAGGAACTCCTATCTCATTCTGGACGAGTACATGAGGTTCCTTGACAACACGGAGGGGACCAAGAAGCCCTCCAAGAGTCTCCTGGATGTCGGGGTGGAGAACGCGATGAACCACGCGGGGTTCGATGAGAGGATGTTCTTTAAGAGAGGTGGTAAGTACCACTGGAGCAGGGGGGATACGAGAATGGACTGGTGAAGGGACTTGGTGCATCGAGCTGATGGAATTCAGGACTGGATTGTTTTGGTAATTTTATATAGTTGATAAACTATGTTCATTTATATGTAAACCAAAGTAAACTAGCTTTATTTATGATGACTGATTGTTTGATAAATTGTTTTACTGTTTTAGTAGGTATGATATTGTTTTAGTATGATACGATTATCGATATCATCTATGTTGCAGTGTTAAAGCTTTACTACATTATTATGTAAGAGTGTATTTCTCGATTCGATAAAAAGCATTGGCACCCATTTTATATGTACTTTAGAGGCGTAAGACGAACACGCAGACAATATAGAGTCCTGCGCGAGCAGGGCTCTATATAATATTTAAATGTCGACAGCGAAGCTGGAGACATTTAAATGATTTAGAGTGTGAGGCGAAGCGAAGCTGAGCCGAGTGCTCTAAATCATATTTCTGCGGTGAGTTTGAGCCTCTAAAGTACTATAGTAGTCGAACGGTGTACACAAGACACACCCTGTACACAACAAGCACACATTACCTTATATGGTAATAATAAAAAATGCTTGTTTACACAAAACATAAAAGCGCATAACTCAGCCGTTTTTTTGAGCAATTTTGATCAAATTTTCAAGGATATTACAGGCAAGATATGACCAATATAATCCTGGGGTAGCTAAAATTTTGACCTCAGAAATTGAGATATGACAAATAAACTGGTGTTTTTGTTTTAAAGTTACCGCTCAATAAGTGGCTTTTCGGTCATAACTCCGCTTCTGGAGCTCAAAAATGAATCTAAACTTCACTGAGATATTTGCTTATATCTAGCTCTAAATATCCTGAAAGTTTCATCAAGTTTGCTCAAAAACCTCGGAGATATGCACGTTTTGTAACGCAAATACAAAGGTCGCATAGATTTACATTTAAAGTTGTAAGTCATAACAGACACATGATATAGAACGCGTGTAGAACACGACTCTACGCATATAGTACTACCCTTTAAATCGGTCAAAACTTGTCGTGAGACTACTATAGTAACTTATTATTTACAGCATGTTATAAGCGGTTACATGTCGAAGTGGTGACCGTATACCGCAACTTACATGGTCGAGGCGACAGCCGAGACTGTGTAAGGTGGATAATGGACGAGGCGTGCCGAGTTCATTATCGAAGGTATACGGTCACAGCTGAGATCATGGAACCGGATTATACCCGACCGGAAACAGCTAGGACCAACTATTCTATGACCAAACAACAGTATTTCTTCCTACTGGGTCTGACGACCCTCGTCCGGATTCAACGCTTAGTAGATTTTTGAGTGCTCCTTTATAAAATCAAATTTCATTTTCAGCTTTTTTTGCACTGTAATTCAATGGAGACCGTATAACCAAACTTATACGGTCGCCAAAACAAGCTTGGGAGGGGTATAATGCATATTATTCGACGTAATTGAGTTGTTTTATCTATTTTCATAACTGGATCTCATTTCGACTATTCAACCAACGGAAATTTGGAATCAATTATCTATTCTGCTATTGTTATTTGTACAGCCAAAAACACCAGAAATTAGCTTGAAACTGCATGAAAAAGTGAGAGAAAATGTGTTATGGGTGTAATGGGAGGGAATGGAAGGCCAGGGGTAAAAATGAAATGTGAGAAGAAATCGTTGTATCATGAAATGTTTATCCATTCTTCTTGAAACACTAACTACTAAATACTAGATATTCCTCCTTACAATAAACCCGAACTTTAGTACATATCTCGTTCACTCGATTATTTCTACCCGGTATCCATGGCAACGGTCGTTTAGAGAATATGTGTACTATCTCTCATCATATACTCCCTTGAGAATTCGGCATGTCATCACTATTGGCTGGTGAGTAGCTGAGTTAATGGCCATTACAATATACTACGTGCATTACACAATGACCAGGCGTCGAGATGTAATTAACTCACCATTGTATGCATTGATAATGATGTAATTATTCGATACACAATACATAGAGCTAGGTGATAACCGATGATTATTGTAATCAGCTAATGATAATGATCATGCTATGAAAGTTTACAACTTTATTTACTTATTTAGTTCCTTCAATAATCATGACATTAATTTTATCTACATACCAAAGTGTTAGACGAGCCATTTATTCTGATTGGAAACTTGTTATAATTATGATTCATAAATAATGATGATGTACGATTTAGAGTTAAAATTTTAATTTTAATTTTTTTGGCTTTTTTTTTTTTTCGCCCCCACCCCAGTGGGCCAAATTTTTTAAAAAGGTCCTGGACTTTTTTAATTATAAAATTTCCAACCATTTGGAATCATTTTCAGTGCATTAAACAGGCTGAAAAGCCATTTTCCCAAAATTGGGAAAATTTTCCCAATTGCATCCTGCATCCAATTTGCATCCATTTTCACGGAATCATGAACTCCCCATATAAAGTTGTGAAACGAGACTTGGTCGCTAATAGACCGTTAATTGGCCTTGCATGGCATCATCACTTTGCACTCGGTGAGGCGTCACATTATAACACATTCTGGGATATTTCAGATAATGACGCTTGATTATGATTTACTAGTAACATGAATACTCAGATTAGAATACTATGTTGTTTTTTACGATCATTTCACGGCGACTTCCACAGTAATTTGACGAAATTTTGGAACCATCCACAAAAGCTCTTTAATCCGAGGCATTGGGTCCGCACCTGGAACTCAAGCTAATTTCTTCACCAATATGGTGTCCAAGTTTGTTACTCTCGTCCTACTCTATGTTGGGAACCCCGAAATCGGGCCTCGCTCTTTTATGCTTTAATGGTTCAGGTCAAAATTTTTATTTTCTTAAGTTAGGCCTGGTCTTTATAGGCAATATTTGGTCATACGAGCGAATTACTGTAATTCGCTCGTATGACCGCAATATTTGACCCAAAAACGATTGCTGATGTCTATTTTCGAACTAAATACTTCTATGACGTCATATGGCAACGCCCATTTTGAGCGTGGGAACATTCTCGGAAATTTAGTTTCAGCAAACATGGGCAAATATGGGAATCTATGACTAGGTATTTTCGACCCAAAAAACTATTGCTGATGTCTATGTAGAAAGGGAAAGTGAAAAAACCATGATCTCATGCGTTACCGATTGAGCGAGTAGTAGTGCAGGACTCCATTTCGAAAGGGATACATGTAACTGGAATCTATCGTTAAACATAAAACTCTCATCAGACAGTGGTCAACATTACACAGTAATGAGTACTCTTCGCTTGCGAAACTGTGGCCAGATTTGAGCGCCTATACTGGTGTCAGTGCAAACTGATGTCAGAGTAGACTGGTGTAAACTGATGTCAGAGTAGACTGGTGTCAATGTGCACTGCCGAATGGTGTCAGAGTAGATTGAGGTCAGAGTAGACTGGTGTCAATGTGGACTGCCGAATGGTGTCAGAGTAGATTGTGGTCAGGGTGAGCTAGCGTCCCAGTTAATTGGTGTCAGAATGGAACAAGCATTTTTTCCGAGTTAATTGGTGTCAGCATGGAATGTTGTCCCAGTGGTGCAGTGTCAGTGAATACGGCCTTATCCAATGAAGATGAGCAATACTATATGGTCACGTTAGGGATCGTTCACATATTACGTAATCACCTAGGGGGAGGGAGGGGGTTCCCGAATGATCACGTTACATGTTATTGTAACAAATAAAACTACTGTAAACTTGTGTACGAGGGGGGGGGGGGTTAAAATCGGGCAAAAATTGATAACGTAATAATTAACTAAGGCTCCGAGAATATTATTCCTTTGAATTTTAAAACTAAACTTTTTAGGCACCTTGGCAACCACTAAACCTGTGGGAAACGGATTCTTATGAGAGCACTGGTCAATAGGCCCACGAAAACTACGTGCCATGAGGATGGGAGAGAAGTTTACTGCCGTGGAATCAGTAAGTTTTAATGACATTGCTATCCAAATGAAGCTCAAACTTCTACTCTTTCTCAAGAAATGCATCAATTAATCACAAGCAAATCTATAACTAGCTGCAAGACGTTACTTAAGTAATTAACAAGATGGCACGGATCGCAATTCCCATCGCATCATCTCTGACTGATTAACAAGCATTATCTAATTTCTGCTGAAATAATGAAGACTTGTAACTGTTAATTCCTCCATGCGCTGCAGTGATTCTGACAGCCAAACGTACTCCAAAAACCCAAATGTTGAGTGATGACATAAGTTATGCGCGGCATGTTATGAACAACCGCAGGAACGCCGCCTGATTCAAAGCTGACAGCCAAACGAAGTCGACCTGACAGCCAAACAGAATTGCCCTGACATATAAAAGTCTGCACGCTGCTATCATTTCCATTCAACGCTCCGTTATTTGCTACAATCATTTTGCCGAAGATTATTCAACCTTAGATCTACATACCGCTCAAGATGTTGGCTGATATTGAAATAGAAATTGAAGGAACCGCCCGAAACTCCGAGAACCCCAACACCACCAGGATGAAGACCAGGGATGTCCTGACAGCACTATACACCATTCTCCTGCTGTGGACCTACGCCATCCTAACGCAGCTTATCCCAACCCGGAAATTCCGTCTGGTCTCAGAGATCCTTCGAAGAGTTGTAGAGTCCCGCAGGGGTGGTACTTGTGCAGCTGGCACTAGTGCCACCGGTACTGGTACCACTGGCACCCTGGCTATTGGAAGTTCTACCACCAGCACCAAGCCACTGAGTGTGAACTACCACTTCACACGGCAGTGCAACTACTCCTGTGGCTTCTGCTTCCACACCGCCCTCACCTCGTTCGTCCTGCCCCTGGACGAGGCTAAACGAGGACTCCGCCTCCTCGTCCAGGCAGGGATGAAGAAGATAAACTTCTCAGGGGGCGAGCCTTTCCTCGTCCAGAAAGGGAAGTTCCTCGGGGAAATGGTGAAGTTTTGTAAAGCTGATCTCGGGATGGAGAGTGTGACGATCGTGTCGAACGGCTCTCTGATCACGAGGCGATGGTTTGAGGAGTACGGAAAATACCTGGACATTCTGGCCGTGAGTTGTGACAGCTTCAACGAGGAAATCAACAGGAAGATCGGACGGCATGCCAAAGGGAAGAACCATATCGAGATCTTGGAGAGAGTGCGGGGCTGGTGCCTGGATTTCGGGGTCCTGTTCAAGATCAACTCTGTGATTACGGTACACAACTACGACGAGGACATGGGAAGTGTGATCGAGAGTCTGGATCCGGTCCGGTGGAAGGTTTTCCAGTGTCTGCTAATAGACGGGGAGAATGCAGGGGAGAACGCCCTCAGGCGAGCGGAGCAACTCACCATCACTGACGATCAGTTCGAGGAGTTCTGCCAGAGACACGCCCACCTGCCCCAGTTCGTTCCGGAGTCTAACGACAAGATGAGGAACTCCTACCTCATCCTGGACGAGTACATGAGGTTCCTGGACAACACGGAGGGGACTAAGAAGCCGTCCAAGAGTCTCCTGGATGTCGGGGTGGAGAACGCTATGAACCACGCGGGGTTCGATGAGAGGATGTTCTTCAAGAGAGGTGGCAAGTACCAGTGGAGCAGGGGGGATACGAGAATGGACTGGTGAAGGGACTTTGTGCATCGAGCTGATGGAATACAGGACTGGACTGTTTTGGTAATTTTATATAGTTGATAAACTGTGTTCATTTATATGTAAACTAAAGGAAACTAACTTTATCTATGATGACTGGTTTTTTGATAAATTGTTTTAGTAGGTATGATATTGTTTTAGTAGGTATGATTTAATTACCGATATTATCTATGTGTTAAAGTTTTACTACATTTTTATGTACGAGAGTAGTTCTCAATAATATGATAAAAAGCATCGATAAAAATATTGTGATAGTTTATTATTTTCAGCATGTTCTGCATATCCGATTATATCATAGAGTTGTTTTTATCCATTTTCATAACTGTGTCTCTCATTTCGACTATTCAACCAACGGAAATTTGAAATCAATTATCTATCCTGCTTTTGTACTGTCAAAAACACCAGAAATAAGCTTAAAAGTTGCATGAAATATTAGCGAGAAAATGCGTGAGGGGTGTAATGGGAGGGAATGAAATCCTAGAGTCAGGGGGTAAGAATGGAATGTGAGAAGAAATCGCTGTATCATAAATCATTTATGTCAAGAACATCATGAATCATTAGAGGGGATGAAATGTTTATCCATTCTTTTTGGAACTCTTACCACTAGATACTAGATATTCCTCCTTACAATAAACCCGAACTTTAGTACATATCTCGTTCACTCGATTATTTCTACCCGGTATCCATGGCAACGGTCGTTTAGAGAATATGTGTACTATCTCTCTCATCATATACTCCCTTGAGAATTCGGCATGTCATCACTATTGGCTGGTGAGTAGCTGAGTTAATGGCCATTACAATATATTACGTGCATTACACAATGACAAGGCGTCCAGATGTAATTAACTCACCATTGTATATCGTGATAATGATGTAATTATTCGATACACAATACATAGAGCTAGGTAATGACCGATGATTATTGCAATCAGCTAATGATAATGATCATGCTATGAAAGTTTACAACTTTATTTAGTTCCTTCAATAATCATGACATTAATTTCATCTACATACCAAAACTTATTAGACGGGCCATTTATTCTGGACGGCGACCAAACGGGTTAAGTGAAATTTTATGATTGTTAACTTGTTATAATTATGATTCATAAATAATGATGATTCACAATTTAGAGTTGAGCTTTCTTGAAACATAGATCTATTCACGAACTTACGGCTCAGGACTCACTTTGTACATGTATTAAAGTATCAAAGAACCATGGACCAAATACCAATGACTATACATTGACGACTTACTTATAATACCGCTGGACGAGAAATGAATATAATTTTGAAACTTCCGAGTCGCACGGTGCTATTTATCACGTACGACAAATTATGGCGATTATGCGGGAATCTCAGTCGCTCTCAGGACTTGTGACATCTACATCGTTTTCTTGGAACTGCATTCCACTCACAATCTTACTACTCACCTTGTAGTACGCCTGACACCATTGACTATACATTGACATAATATAATAATCTGCATACCTGCATATTACCTCCAAGTCAAGAAAAATGATGCTATGATGAACATTGAACAACGAATCATCGTTCATGGTAACACTTCTGTCATAAATCATACTTCACCATGAAGTACTTAGGTTAGATAATAATGATCAACTCATAATGGCAACAATATGATGACATCATACTACACGAGTTATGTGTGTTGTCATTGATCATTTGGTCCTTATAATCAACGATTCCTCACAATAATGATGACATCATATTAAACGAGTACCTTAGTACCAGAAATATAGGCGACTAATAATTAAGGCGCAAGATATTAAGGTGACAAGATATTAAGGCGATTTTTTCCTAGAGTTCAAATTGAAGTTTTTTTTTTCGAAAATAAAAGATTCTTTTTTCAATTGAAATGGCTATGAAATGACTATAAAATTGGACAAAAATACAGAAAATTTCTTGTTGAGTGAGCCCTTAAAATACAGTACCTACATCAGATCCTGAGATTTTTAAACCGGTCAATCAACATTCTAGAGTCAATACCGGCATCTTTACATCAGATGAAGATTTCCACTAAAATAATACTTGAATAGGTATTTTAATTTGTTTTTGCTGCTAATTGCACTGATAACTGGCTATCAAGTGATTTATTGTGTTCCTATATTGGAAAAGTCGTTTGTGGAGAAAAATAACTGAAAATAAATTCTTTTAAAAAATTAAGACGACCATATATTTAGACGACCAGATATTAAGGCGACAAGAAATTAAGGCGATTTTTCCAAAATCGCCTTAATTTCTTGTCGCCTATATTTCTGGTACTAAGGTAATCTAAGCCGTAAGTTGAGTATACATTGCTGATATATACAACTTATTATATAAGAGGCGATGTCATGGTTGGTGGTATGTACATTGTAATGTGTCTGTGAAGGAAGATGATGTCACACCATGTCATTATATGGTGATCTGTGCCAAGGTGTCGGAAAGGAGGCATGTTATAGGAATGACATAATGCAGGTGTCTGGGGCTCAATAATGGTGGAGGGTGGCAAGGAGAGGGGTATTTAATGCAGCAAAGAGATCCGAATAATATGGTCTGATACATACCATTGTAGGTTATAAATATCATCATTATCTGTACTCTATAACAAATGAAAGAGATCATGTGCACACACACACACACACACACACACACACACACACACACACACACACACACACACACACACACACACACACACACACACACACACACACACACACACACACACACACACACACACACACACACACACACACACACACACACACACACACACACACACACACACACACACACACACACACACACACACACACACACACACACAATGATGACACACATTTAACACACACACACACACACACACACACACACACACACACACACACACACACACGAGGCACACACACACACACACTACACACACACACACACACACGTCACACACACACACACACATGTTACACACACACACACACACACACACACACACACACACACACACACACACGAGGGGGGACACACAGGACACACACACAGGAATGACATACACACTGGTGTCTGGGGCACAATAACACACACTCACACACACACACACACACACACACACAGATCCGAATGGTTTGAAACACACACACACACACACACACACACACACACACACACACACACACACACACACACACACACACACACACACACACACACACACACTGTCTATGATCCTTGTAGGGTTCACTGTTCATTTACCAAAGAGTGGTTATTACAACAAGAGGGGGGTATACATCGCAACATTATTACTAAGTTACTAGAAGGTGCAGAGATGAGATCGTCGTGAAATGAGGCATGATTGATTGCTTGAACTACAACTGTACGGTTTCAAGTGATTTATACACGATGAACTCTTCTGTATCTTAATTTCCACTCCGGTAGTGTGGTGCCTATAATATGACATAAATACAATTATTCATCAGAGCTCTCTAGAATGGTGAAGAGCTCGATTCTGGAGAAAAAGAATTTCAAGTAGTTACTTGATTGTTGCGTTCCAGCGCACAAGATTCCAAGAAATATTGCCAAAAAAGCATAAGTATTAACATTTCACAATCTATGACGTAGTAGAGTTATTGGTATTGGGTCAGGGGCGGAGATGCCATACTTCTGTTCACACCAAATTGTGAAACTACAAATCAAACAATGGCAGGTGCCTATAATATGACATTAATACAATTATTTATAAAGCTCTCTAGAATGGTGAAGAGCTCGATTCTTGAGAAAAAAGTTCAAGTAGTTACTTGATTGTTGCGTTCCAGCGCACAAGACTCCAAGGCCCAAACAATATCGCCAAAAAGGCATAAGTATTAACATTTCACAATTTATGAGTATGACGTAATAGAGTTATTGGTATTGGGTCAGGGGCGGAGATGCCATACTTCTGTTCACTCCAAATTGTGAAACTACGAATAAAACAATGGCTGGTGATTTTGGATTATATAATAATTTCAACACCAGGAGAAAATAACACAGTGAAGCCAATATTTTAACATTCACAACTTGTGAGACATTATAGTTGACCTCATTATCATAGGTTAAAACATTGAATTGATAACTTCAAAACGCATATTTATACAAACCATGTCAACACCAGACATCAGCAACATTGTAGAGATTAGAGTGCACAGTTCGTTAGTCCAATTAAAACTATTTACTGAAACAATGAGTGGTATCACACGAATTCTCTTACTTTTAGAGACTCTGGATTATTACTGGATCATGCAAACACTCGTCTACATGGTCCTACTGCCTGAGTTTCTGGTTCCAGACGCACATGTTTTCAAATTATAGTTCATACCAAACCAGTCCCATATGAATTGATATGCCACCTCTTACAGAACTCGTTCCTACCGTTATTCGTGCAAATGATTAAACTTGATGAAGGAGCTCGAGGATGATTTACATTTTACAGCTGGAGACTTGTGAGTGTAAATTGTAAATCAGTTGTTCTAATTAGTGTCGGTGAGAGATCAAGTTACAACTCTCTCTCTAGATCAGGATGTTCCTGGAGTAACATTCACAGTAAACACAGGAGCACAGTCTCGACAATGGATAGGAGGTTGAGAATGACGTCGTTATCATGCCTTACAATGGCAAATAGATGACGCAGGGATCGTCTATTACAAGGAACATGGAGCATAACACAGAGACACCGCTCAATCCAGTGTATACGGTAGTATGTGGTGTCGCATCTTTTCCAACCTCACACAAACACTCCATGAGTTCTGTGAGTTAATCGATGGAAGACAAATTCTAACGATCTGGTTTACGAAGAATGTACTTAATCATGTTGCCAGTTGATTTCCGTAGATAGGTAATCAATAACTCATTCTCAAACATAGGGGGCCTATGACATCATCGCATTAAATCATTTGAAGTTTGAAGCTGTTTGATGCATGAAACATGTAACATGCCTCGTTGATCATGTAGATCAACAGATCGAGATAAATACAAAGATGCACCACTTTCCTCAACTCCAAAAGTTCAAAGCACACTTTTAATGATTTGATATCTACCTAATTTCAGCAACTTCCTCGGCCTCCCGCCTCTATATCATTGCTTCAAATGGAAATTATTTGGTATACAGTTGAATTAATACAGTTACTTCATTACACTTGATAATATGTGAACAGTATATTTCCTGCTGGAGCAGACGCCTAAGATTGTTTTAAATCATTTATATTCTTATTTAGTTATTTATTTCAGTGACTCATTTTGACTGAATAAAAGTACCAATAGAGACTAAAGAACTTACTATTTATCACCAAAATGGCACCATTCATCATCTTTGGAACGTTCTCCGTAGGTAGGCCTCATACCATGAACCATTGTTTATCCTGCCATAGTCACAACACGCATTCAAGATTCACAACGACCATGAATTATCGGTCAAAGACCTCAGTTGTTGAATAACATTGTACTATTGTAATAGCTCTGCATAACACAATATAACCTCATTAATAACCTCATTAACGGCTCCTTTCACGATGATCTTGTGTGAGAGATAGCATATGATGATAAAAATAACGGATAATTTTACAAGCAGCGAAATAATCCCCAGGACAATGTTATTGTTGTAAATCATGCAGCACGCAGCAGCTACTCATTAGTACATTGTACATTGTACATTGTACAACGTCGTGATGCAGCCACATTCCCACCTTTACATGCCACACGTGGTAAGATGAGAGAGTGACGTCATTATCAGGACTTAGAGTGGTAAGTTGATGACGTCAATATCAGGCCTTAGAGTGGTGAGTTGATGACGCCATTACGTGGGACTACTGACTAGAATATTGGCCAATTTTAAGATTTATAGCCTCATAAAGACCCCAAGTTTTGACCCTGACATGGAATTTTTGACCATAAACGTATAAACTATCATTACTGAAGACTGATTTTTCCTATGTGACAGCAAGCAGAGACTCCACTCTAACCAAATTGTGTTATTGTTGAAATATAATATTTGAATGTAGTGGTGGGATTGTTTTGACTGCATTTGGTATTTAACTTTTTGGGGGCTAAAGAAACAAGAAATTAAACACGCAATATCATCCTTTATAAACAAATTATAATGTACAACTATCACTATATCAAATTTTATCATAAGTAAAAGAAGTTTCATTCGTTACCCACGTTTTTAAAAATACTCCGACAGCCACTCATGCAATCAAATCATACCTAACAACCGAAGTCGGGAATATGAACGTCCAACACTGAATTTCCACGGAATATGTGCAATGTGCATCCATGCCGTCAATTGCACACAAAAACTATGATAACGACGTCACTTTCAATCACTTAACGTTTTTGCGAAATCCATAGTCAATACGGTGGAGCTTTGTGCGAACAAACATTTAATTACTAACCAATATATGCATAGGGTAACCCGACACTATAATTTAACATTAACAAGCCCAGAACTCTAACGGACAGATTGAAGGTTCAAATTTATCAAAATGTAAAGGATTTAAATTACATTTTAATAATTTAATATTAATATTGGTTTTAATCTTATGCCTTATAATACACTTGGGTTCGACGTTCAGGAAGCTTCTCTATTATCCTACTTGATCGAATGTATCATATTGACCATAAAAATTTAAGTTTATATATCCAAAATATATAATGTTATCAAAAATATATATTGTTTATTTAATCATATTATTGTAGCATAAAATCAGCAAATTTCAAAAAATATACCATATACATATCATCATAACTATATCAGGTATCACATCCTCTCAACTGTATAATCACACGTAGCGCTAAACAAGACACTAATTTACCAGCACAAAACTTCATGGGGTGCTAATAGGAAATACACACCGAAATGTACAATGTACAATGTACAATGTACATTGTAGAAGAATGCGTACAAATATACATGATGCACATTCTGAAATGGACTTTCGAAAGATTCTGTTCATAGATTTGAGAGTAGTGAGTACATTGGATAGCTTGGAGTTTTTTTAAATGTTAGCAAATCGTAGCAGAATATCTATATTGAGTATATATTCTTCAGCATTGAAAACAAAAGGCGATGTTATACTTCATGTAAATAATTTAATTTCAAACAATCTTGATAAGTTCTGCAATCTGTTGAATTTAAATACCAAACATTTTAATCTGTTTTCAAAATATGAGATAATCAAGCCGCATTTGCAAAAAACAAAGATCGTATACGATTCGTTTTTACATCTTTGTAAGAAAATGAAAATGATTAAACACTACAGATCATGACGTGTCTAAATTTGTTGCACTGAAAAAATCACGATTCATCTAAAATTTAACCATTTAAATTACATAGTTTATGACTGAAAAATTAAATTCCAACCCCAGCTATCTGAATCCATCAATAAAAAGTGTAATTCCGGTTTCCTTCAAGTATAACATGATGGGATGGTTTTTGGAAACTCTAATTGTGTAATCACATTCACAACGTCACCCAAAAACAACAACAACAATAAGGTAAATATGCTAAAAGAGCAAGAATGGTAAATACTTTATGTTCGTGCGCGCGAGAAAGGGGCAGTTAAGCGTCATCAATGCAAGTTAAATGAAATGAGCTCATCGTACATACATACCCCAACCTCATCTCATCATTTCATGATTCATGTTACGTCACTCATTCAATATGAAATGCTGAAGTGACGTCACTTCTGCAATTTAAATTAGATAATCTAAATTGTAATTAAGGTCCAACATTGGTCCAATTTTCCAACGAGTGGTTGATGTCAAAGTTTCACCTCTAAGTAATGAGCTCATCATTTTGTAAAGCTACATACATACTACCTCATCACAACCATTTAAATACATCCAGTATAGCTCATTTCTGGATGGCCCCTAAGTGATGCGGCCGAACTACCTGCATTCAACCATTTAAATCTCCAGTATAAGTACAATAAACATCCTTCGTATGTAACAACTTAACAAGAAATAAAATATTACATGTATTCCGCATATCATTGTGTAGCCATGCTGTACATACTTACTAGACTATTACTTATTAATGCTAATTCCTATGTCAAATACATTTTATATGTTACAAGATATCAGGTGTTGAACAACACGTGACAGCAGTTCTGAGCGTCTATTGGTCAGATTCATCACCTTGGCTGGATGCCAAGTTCATACTCCGACAGTAAAATGTAGTTCCCATGTGTTATCATATAAGCTTGCCCCGGGGAGGATTAATTTTAATCGTCTTTTAGATTATATTATGTGGGATGCATTATATGTATATACCTTGGAAATTACACTAAAATTGTAAATTTATATTTGTGTCTGTACACACACACACACACACACACACACAAAGCGGATCCAAGCAGAGAAGGGGAGAGAAGATAGAGATATGCGTTACTGATCAGTGGAGGAGTCTTTGTCTGTGTCCTATCAGCAGATCTGGGTGAGAACAACTGTCAAGTGTCAAGTGTGAGGGAGGTATACAATTGAAAATAGACAATAATAGCACCTGCTGCACACAACACACACATAAATTAGGGTATAACGTCAGCAATAATCGTATAGAATTCAAATGACATCAATCATAATTTATCAATGGTGTATCAGGATGAGAAATTTCTCGATGAATTTTTCATTTCTAATCAGCAAGTTAATTTGCAAAGGAATAAATGAATGTGGGATATTCATTGTAGGGAAAACAAATTACAAAATTCCTGCTCTGCTAATTCATATTGTTATGAATATGCGTTAATATATCCGCACATGTTGAGATAACAATTACAATTTACACTTACAGTAAATTTACACCTCTTCAGTTCTTCTACACTGCACACGTAGTACACGATTATGTTACACAAGTACAAATTACAAAATGTTTCAGCATGTTAGTATGAGAACCTTTGACTTACATCAAGCATCACATACATCAAATATCAAACGCCGCTAACGATTACGTCAGTAAATTTTAGCGCCATGTGATAGATATGCCCAGAACTGAATATAAAATGGAACTTTTTATCAACAGAACAGCAGAGAAGAAAGGAAGAATGACAATAGATGTTTTTGGCACTTTGCGATACTTTGCACAGTAGAGACTCCATTTAAACAGTAGGTAATCTGAAGGCCCTGAAGCTACGCAACACACAGGCATACATTAACACAATGGAAGTTTATTACTGGAGGTAAATGTGCGGGTATAATAACCTTAGTACATTAATAACAAGATGATGTCATCTTCTAAAACCCATGCTATTCCCCAGATCCTCGCACCTGGGTGAGAGCACCTCACAGCAGTTCGCACTTTATCTTCCTCCGGTTCGGCTTGGCAGGCTTCCCGCTCAGACTCATGTACTGGTTCGTCTTGCGGACCAGCTCCACGAAGAGCTCCCGCACATTGGTATCCGTCTTAGCGCTCGTCTCTATGAAACTGCAGTTCCAGGATCGGGTAGCCAGCTGATCCGCCTGTGAAGAGATCGTGTGAAGGTGCTGATTAACGATTCAGAGTATATAATGATGGCAAATGCACGAGAAATTAACAATGATTTGTAATAGATTTAATATTTCATTTTCAGGCGTACCAACGGAATATAAAATTGCGCTGCTCCAATTATACTATTTTTGACATGCATCAATTGATTCTAAACGGTTGAAGTTCTACAGTTCCCTAGAAGGTATATTAGAGGATCTTCCCGATAAAGTGCTTCTTGACAAATTGAAAAATGGTGCACGTTACTACACTTTACCATGGTCTAATGTAGGCTTCAATATTCAACTTTTACATATTTTCACAGAGTGGGCAATTTGAATTTGTATATAGGTAAGTATAGGTATTCACTGATCGAGACTTAGATATTACCTCAATAATACCTCAACACTCATTTAGAATTACATGAAATTTAAAGATCGACCAATAACCATTTAACCATGCTAAAAGTGCATCAAACCTGTTCTTTGCTGACTTCTCTGTCCATTTCCATGTCGCACTTATTGCCAACCAATACCATGGCAACTTGACTCGAACTCTTGACATCTACTATTTGTTGGTGGATTGTCTGAAAGAAAAGAAGAATTTCAGCTTTTTCTAATTTTCAAAAACCAGACCATCAAATCTTACTATATATAATTCTTCATCATATATATATTTATCTATGTAATAATGTTTGCCTGGCGTCTGTCCGGTCTGACACCACTCATGTATCAGAAGACGTGAAATTAGACCCTTGACACCGGTTATCTAGACTATATGGATTGTAAAGCACTGTCTCATCAGCAAATTCACAGTATTAATTAAACAGAATTAGAATTAAACAGAATTAAACAATTTTAGTCCAAAGAAGCACTAACACTTCTGTCTGGACGGATACATACATCAACAAATTTTCATATTTCAACCTGTCACAAAATCACTGAAAAAGCGCGGCAGCAACGAGTTCACGTATTAGCGCCATTTGCTTTGATCTGCAATTTAGCATCAATTGCCATTGCGCTCCTAAGCAAGTCCTCGGCAGTCTTTTTGCCAGCCTTTTCGCGAGCAGCGGATGGGCGAGTTGCAGAAGTGGGAGCAGTCTTAGGGGGTGCTGTAGGAGCAGTGTTAGGGGAGGAAGCCTGTGCAGGTGCAGAGGGGGCAGCAGGAGTAGATGTACGGGCTGCAGTAGTACAGGCAGTGGGTGAAGTCATGGTGGGAGCAGGAGGAGAAGGTGCATTTTGAGCATGACTCCAAATCTCACCTTTGAAGATGTAGAAGTGCTGCTCAGGGCTGGCTCTCTTCTTCGCTTTCATGAGGTCCACAAGTTTCTTCCGTTCTTCTCTCTCCTCACGAGTCAGGTCTGGTGCTACAAAGACCCTTCGTGTAGTTGGGATTTCTCGTAATCTTTTCCCACATTTACGAAGACGGACAGCTGCATCACTGTTCGTTAGGCACACTTTGATGGGGCGGGGCTTGTCAGTAGTCTTCTTCCCCAACCTCTCGCAAAAGCCAATGTGAGGCTTTTCTCCAACTCTGCTGAACACCTCACTCACCGTCTTCTCTGTCTCAATGCTGGGATCTTCTGTAACGCCATAGAGAATGATGTTCTTGCTCCTGTCCTCCGTTTTCACCACATTCTTGACAACACCAGCAATGTCCTTGGTGGAAACAATCGGAACTTGGGTACTGAAACTGGAAGCAACAACATCACTGTAACTTTTCAGCTCTGATTTCAGCGTTGTTTGGAGTTTTCCGACAGTCTCACTCTGACTTTCACGAAACTGATTCATTTGGTTCTTAAGCTCTTCATTCTGCAGTCTAATAACCTCCTCTTTCAGCTGATCAATCTTTCCCGTTGACACTCTCAGGACATCATAGCATAATTTAAGTTGCTTCATAGTCTCCACAAACCACATTGAGACACCTTCTTTCTTATAATTAGCACCAGCAAACACATCAAGAGGAATTTGATTGACATCAGAACATTTCGTTTGGAGACAAAACTCATGTAACATGGTAGAAACATCAAACAGTACATTCTGAGCACTTTCCAATGAATACTGATCCATGGTGACCGGAGATATAATTGTACAATCTTATACACGGTAGCTGTATTCCATGTATATCATGAGCAGGTTAAAAACGGTGTGTGATGCGCTTATCAGTTATTGCAGAGAGATAAAAACGCAACGAAATGCAAATTGCAAATGAATGTGTGTTATGAATAAGGTGTCAGGTACTGCTTTCTAGCAGGACCCAGTCCCTCAGGTCTCACATAACTCGCAACCCAATCGAGCACCCGACCGGAGGTCGTGGGTTTTGCTAGTAATAATAATCCTGCATTACGGTGGCGTGTCGAACTCAAATATGCGCGGCTTTTCAATGCGCGGCGTAATAGTGCGCGGCTCGCTGCCTGTAATTAACAGGCAACGAGCCGCGCACGATTACGCCGCGCATGAAAAAGCCGCGCACATATGAGTTCGACACGCCCCTGTTACATTATATCTGAAACCTTTCAGAGGAGCTAGCAATTATATGATTTATGGTAGATACTGCATACAAAACATACCTGAAGCTCTAAGAATGAGGCTTGGCTGTCAATGGAATAGACGAGAGCAAAAGCATGACCATTAGCAATGTAAAGCTGCCTCATGGCAGCAAACTGCTCTGTACCTGCTGTATCTAGGATTTCCAGGGTACAGGGAGCTCCATCCACCTCAATATTTTTCATAGCTTAATTAACGAACTGTTACATGCAGTTCATAAAATGTACTGGGTGGCCCAAAAACACTTATTACTTTTTCTGTGTTTGGAGCATCTTTATCAAATTTTGAATACAATATTTATGCATGGTAATTTTTGCACCAAAAATTTGAAGTGCTTAGCTCAAAAAATGTCCTAGAAGTTATCGCTGAAAGACAGGTTTTTGGACACATTTTCACACCTGCTCAACAATGAATCTCATATACTTGGCGGATTAAAGATGTGCCAGTTATGTGCTGTCACCAAGCAATTTCAAATGTTGCACAGATGACATAACTGGCACAATTCAAAAGCTCAAATCTGTCAAGTATAATATATGAATTTTGGAGTGTCAGAAGTTTAAAAACAGTTTGTCTCAGAAGTTGAAAAAACCAGTACTTTATTAATAACTTAAACATTTTAAGAGACAAATTTCAAATTGTCTTATGTGCAAAAACTTACAAACCATACCTATAACATCCCAGAATTTTATTTAGAAACTTCTAAGACAGTAAAAGTTGTTAATCTTATTACAGATGAAGCGTTTTTTGGCCACCTGGTAGTCTGGTACATGCACAAATCTAAATACCTCTGCCCAAAATTCATACAAAGCTATAAAATTAGAAAACTTAATGAATATCTGATAATGATGCTTTGAATCAACATACTTTATGCATTTCTCTTGAAATTTTGAATTGAACATTTTATTTCTGCTCTAATAGATAGCTGTACATAAAGGGTTGGTTTTAACTTCTTTTGTTGCTGTCTCTAAACAACCATAGTTTGTTCCTATTATCATTATCAAAAAAATTCTGGCATGTAATAATGAATAATACCTCAATTTGATGACGATAAAAATCTTCTATAGTTGGATCATACTTTTCCACAAACACTCCTTGCACAAGTCGCATAGTAAGAGCTGATTTGCCCACACCTCCTGCACCAAGGATAACCAGTTTGTACTAGATCCAACT
This sequence comes from Beroe forskalii, assembly GCA_011033025.1. Lineage (NCBI taxonomy): Eukaryota > Metazoa > Ctenophora > Nuda > Beroida > Beroidae > Beroe > Beroe forskalii. Next base: position 783,366 of record WFMF01000014.1, read on the forward strand.
GAAACAAATATGCATGGTGCCATTCCTGTTAGATTGAGTGCAGAGCATGATAAAGTAAAAATGTTAATTTAATGGAGAAAACTCTCCATTTGAATCACATTGTTAAATCTCAACATTTTCGTGATTTATTGAATCATGATTTGAAGTAAATAATGTAGGTATAGGCATAGTGAGCTCTGGACCACACTTGTGCTTTAAGTGTTATGTTCTACTGATTTATTCACATGGTGCTGCACAATCAGAAATTTAAGAACCATTTGCATATCTCAAAGTTGTGAGACATGTGTTTTGGAACAGTTTCTAAATGAGTTTTAAAGAGTAGCCTCGCATTTCATAATTTTATCAGTTACTACTGATCAAATATTTCACATAGCATTCATTTCAAGATTTTCCATTTAAAGTTAATTTGTCTCCTTTTGAAAAAAGCTGTTGCCAATATTGATGAAATGTCCTGCTCTCAGTACCCAATCATTTCAGAGCATGATAAAGTGCCTTTCAATACCCCTGCTGTTGGGTGTGCCTTGGATGATACAAAAACAACAGCTCTCTTGAATGCTGCAAAGGAAACAGCTCAACAAAGTTTGCAAAAGTCAGATGTCATTGCTATTGTAAGTCATTAAACCTATACTGTGCATTGTGCATATTGCACAACAATATTCAAATTTATAATGTACTTTAAAGGTGTAAGACAAACATGCATTCCTGATATATATACATATACCCGCAGCCTCTAGGGCTGAATTTCATATCGCAAACATTTTGATATGAAAATATATCCCTCGAGGGCGCTAGCCCGAGGATATATATAGCACGCAGGGCTCGAAGAGCCCGAGTGCTATACGAAATTCAGCCCATGAGGCGAGGAGTATATGGTATATATCCACTGTGAGCTTTTTGGGAGAATGGCATATCTAAGATGAAAAAAGTTGAATGTTCAAGTAAATCCTCGAAGATTTGAACACACAGGAAGTTTTTGCAACAATAAATTGAGTTTTTTCTCTAATTAACAAAAATTAACAAATGCAATACAAACACGCTTAAGCACCGTAAGTATTTGATCGAAGGGGTTGGTAAAGCTTATGTAGAAGTTATGAGCCCGAGGGCCCGAAGGGCCCGAGGGCGAAAATTTTAAAGGTGAATCGAATCTAAGCATGGATCAATCTCAAAGGTCTTGCAATCGAAGGATTATTGGCTAAAAATGTGGTTAGATGCTGTTAATTAAACTTAAAACACTAGCAATCTTGGAAAAACAAACAATAATTGGAAAAACAAACAAAGGGGAAAATGGTTGCATGTCACTTTGTGAAACGCATCAGTTACAGCAGAACTTGAAAAGAGATACAAAACGATGAAAGAAAATGGGTTAAAATGAGCGTATTTACATTTGGTGAAACTCTGCAGCACTGTTATAATAGACAAATGAGAATGACGTAATTACCATGGTTGAATATGGTAAGTCAATAGAATAAAGTGTCCCTCAAAATTTTTCTCATGAGAAGTTGCACTATGTATCAGAGTGTCGCGGTAATTAGGCGGCATTTATTTTACATCGTATCCGCTGTGTGTGAGAAAAATAATGCACTATTGTTACTAATGATAATGACGTATTGCTCTCACTCACCTCTTGCTATTTCCGAAGAATGTGTAACCATGACAACATGGCAATGCAATTAATGATCAACACAAATGCAAATTCTAACTTTATTTCATGATATTGTATTTCATTCTCTCGTTTTTGATTTTGTATCTTTTTACTTCTCTTTCTCGGAATGATTGCTTTTACAGAATTTTACAGAATTGCTCTTATCACTGCTTTCACTGCTATCACTGCAGTTCACTGTTTTCTCTGCTATTTGACTCGACTTTTGTCTACTGTTGGCCACATATTTTGCTGAATATTTATTAATTATCGATACCTATGTTGTTTTGCTGTGAATTTTATCCAATTCTATTTCGAAGTTGAACTACTTCTCATAATTTCATGATTCAGTAAACTGCTGAACAATGATGAATATCAGTTTCAGTGTTTTGACTCTTAACTTTCCATCGCCTCGATGTTTTGTCGATAATCAACTCCACAAAAATCCTTCTATTTGCCAGTTTTTTGCCTCATGATCGACATTTTGCTGCTAAAATTGTTGTTTTGGACACTTTCAATGATCTCAGCCAGTTTAGCACCAAAAAATATTTTCTTCCAAGAGGCGGGCTATATTGCAACCGGCGTAGAACTGCTCTCGCGGGCCGGGCTATATCCGGTGGGTATATCAAATTTAGCGTGCAGATATTTTACCGGGCTATGCGCGCCCGCTACCTAAAATGTCTTCAAAAAGCGCACGCGAGTGGATATAATACACCCTGCAAGGGCTAATAGACATTTTAATAAAACATTTTAAACTTTAGATTTCGACAGTGTAGCAAGATATAGAAACGTGTAGTTGTAAAATCGGCTGTCCCCATTACCCTCAATATTTAAGATATTTATGACCTGTATTAGTATTATTTATTCATTGTTATTGAAAATTTTGTCTGTGGCCTTAGGTGAATGGTGACAGCAAGAAATCAGATTCGAAGATCAAAATTGCAATTACCAGCTACACAAGGATAGGTGAGCTTTAATTGATAAGGTAATTTCGTAAATAGCTAGTACATAGTAACAGGTATATGGTAGGCGACCTGCCATTGACCTTTTCATTGCTGTTTTTACTTACTAGTTACTTGTGCAGAAGTTTTGTAACTTTGCATGAAATGAAGATAGTGAGTTGCAATCATCGAAACTTGGAAGTAACAAAGTCCCCACCAGGCGAAGGGTACAACAGTTACATTGTGTACACAGTCCAGACATCGGTAAGTTGGGACTTTTAGCAATACCGTACACCCCCTCAGCATCATCTAGCAATAACTAAACATAGATTTATTGTGAGATTGCAATTGGTTACTGGTAACGTGACTGTAGATATCTTGAGATTGTGTAACCTACCCACCTAATTTCTCTACAAATTTCATTTTTTATCCAAAGGATTCAAAGGATTCATAATACATATAATACAGTTTATCTATTTCTGGTAGGTATGTTGTCAACACTTATTAGCAATTGAATTATTAAAAAGTAAAGCTCCAAATCTCACCTATCTTCAGGGTGAGATGACGCCTGACACCACAGTCCAAAGGAGGTTCAGTGACTTCATCATCCTCCACCAGCTTCTCATGGAGAACTACCTGCCAAGGGGAATCATCGTCCCTCCTGCTCCCGAGAAGAACTTCATGGGTGAGTTCCGAGTTTATAGTGCTGGAGAACTACCTGCCAAGGGGAATCATCGTCCCTCCTGCTCCCGAGAAGAACTTCATGGGTGAGTTCCGAGAGTGCTGGAGAGCTACTTAGTGCTTTCACACTGGAGAGTTTAACACTGGTGAGCTTAGCACGATAGTCAGGCCCTGGAATCGAACCGCCAGCTTCTCAATTAAAAGTCAGATGCCTTAATGACTGCGTTACCTCGGTGCCAATAACCTTATAACCCCCTCGAGATACCTATTATTCACCTATTCCTCGAAATGTCCAAGGGTGACTCATTCTTAAGTTTGCATCATGTTTCTACAAACCTATTCTAGATACTGCTTCGTGGAAAGATTCAGAACTATTATCTTAATTTGTGGGCGTTATGATATAGTATCTATAAAATTTTCTATTTTCTAGCCGTAAATCTGGCATCGCCCTCACGGGGGTGGTTTCAATCAATCAACCAAATGCTTTTCAGGCACAGCGAAGGTTCGGTTCGGAGGGAACAACCAGTCGACAGAGGACCAGAGCCACTTCATCAGGAAAAGGAAGGCAGCGCTGGAGCGCTACCTCAACAGACTCATGAGACACCACCTGGTTGTGAAGGACGAGACCTTCAAACGATTCCTCCAGGAGGAGGAACCCCCGCGACCCAACCCCAACGCTTCGGGGATCAAAGGTGCTTTTTTATTTGTTCGAGTAAGGTTTAACGTTTGATAGATATGCCCCTCTTCTTCTGTCATTATTAAATGCCATGTTAAATGTTGCCATGTGTTACATGTTGCCACGTCACATGTTATCATGTTACCATGTTGCCATGGTAACACATTTTAAATGGCACATTGCCAGGTTTTATGAAGAACATGGAGACGATGGTTTCTAAAGCCACAGCTCGAATAAACGAGGTGGATGAGTGGTATGAGGACAAGCAGCAGCACATTCTAGGTACCTTATTCTAAGTACCTTATGCTAAGTACCTTATTCTATGTACCTTATTCTAGGTACCTTATTCTAGGTTCCTTATTCTAGGTTCCTTATTCTAGGTAACCATGATTATTAAGTGCGATGATGTACCTATCCATTACTTATGAACCTTCCTCTGTAATCACTAATCAGTTATTATGATATTATGTGCACTCTCCTGTATCTGTGTAGATGTCAATGTATATGTCAATGTATCCATGTGTTTCAGAACTAGAAGAAACTTTGAAGAAGCTGCTGGTCGTGGTAGACAACATGGTGTGCAACAGGAGGGACTTAGCCCTCAAATCCAACTCCTTCTCAGAGAATTGCTCCCACTTAGGCGAGTGCTCCCACTTACTTAATAAGTTAAAACAAGAATTGCGCCTGCAGGCTCAATTCTTGTTTGTCCCGTTGCCTCGTTTTGCAGGCGCTTTATTTCCCTCTCCAACGTACTTGAATTAACGCGGGCATGTAATGGCACGTGGGCGAATTCGGTCCGATACACGTGCCAAATCATTGCGCGCGCTCCCGCCAATTCGTAGAACTCTTTGTAGATTTGGCCATTTTGTTTGCGCGCCGTTTCATTACGAATATCGCCATTTTTGTTGCGCATCACATTTTCTTTGATGTCGATATCGAATGACAATCCATTGTACAAGTGTTGCACTTTATGGTTTTTTGCTTTTCTGGTTCATGTTGCATCACACCGTCCCTTTACATGATTATATGAAGTCAAGACATGGAAATGATTGATGAATTGATAGGTGCTTCATTCTGTTAAAGATTGACTTTTCTGATATGGTTATCGAGACAAATTTTTCATCGGAAGCCATGGTCATCATTGATTGTACTCAAATTGCCCATTGTCAATTGTTTTGAGGCTACAAGATCACTTGAAATCCAATAAGGTATTGATGAGGAATTCCGTGACAGTTGATAGATATTTCACCCGACTTATCCACGGGCCTGGGCCACGTCTTATCATTGAAATTCATAAACCAAGTTTTAAATACTCAAAAAGGAATCAAAATTTTCAAGGTCAGGATCACCGGAGCATTGAACCCAAATAGCTGTAAGCTAGCTGCTGTGAGAACTGCACACGATGCCACTACACCAAACTGAGAAACTACACCGGCGCGAGTGATTTTATAAAGGAGCAGTTGGTGAATGCACCTTGTGCCTGTAATGGTACCTTGTTGACGAAATCTCCTTCAAATATGTGGACATCTCCTCAAATTTGTGGACATCTCCTCAAATTTTGTGGACATATCTCCCTGGGACTTTCCGGGCACTTTCCAGAAATTACAGTAGTTGTATTGCAAATCTGGACCTGCTATGCACATATCCTATTTCTCACCTTCCCAAACACGATCTTTGTTATTTCGGTGAGTGCTTGCCTTTTAGAAACAAAACGCAATTGGAGAGGGAAAAAAATAGAGTTGTCCTGGTTATTGTGTTCGCAAATTGGGACCTCTCTTAGTCGAAGATCGTGGAGACGTGGGGTCTATGTGTTTATGTTCGAATGTATGGTAGCGTAGGGAAGCCAATATCAGGCAGGAATCCAAATACCAACAATAAAGTGCTAATTGGAACTACACGTTGGTAATTATTGAGGTGTAAACCAGCTACAGTGCGCTTATTTCAATGAGCACATTGCAGTGTACAAATGCGCATTACGCGAGTACAATCAATGTACTTCTCAACTGTACAGTGTACTAATGTACAGAGTACAACTGTACAGTGTACACCACACAGCAACCGAATGTTTCTCATTGTGCTCTATTGTGAGCCTCTCTGTAGAGCTTTTCGTAAAACCCATTAGTCTGTAGCACTTCTTACAAGCAGTTTTACAAGCCCTCAATTCACAGTTATTAAAAGCTTTTTGAATGAACGCTGGAAGCTTTTAAGTTGTAAGTTTTCAAAGAAAAAAAGACGATGGTACTTATCTTGGTAGACGGTGGTATTTAATGAATTCATTAATGCGTGCACAAATGCTTATTTGAGGCTGTATATTGAAGTAAAGAAAATAAGAAATGACTTAAATATTTCTTTGGGTTTACTTCCTATACATAAAATATTCAATTGTTGTGAATCGACTTTTGAAGTTCACAATTTTGTCTCAGAGAAGTAGAAACTAACATTTCACTTGTACAATGTGGTCTAATCAGACCATGTTCGGTGTGCTTTGTAGAAAACACATTACAGGCCTGTTTGGATTTTGGAGATGAAAATGTAGATACTGCCTGCTGACTTTATGTAATAAGTCCAGTCTTCCTCACTGGTTTCTGATAATATGTTGTACTGACACAGAGAATGTTTCTGATGAGGATGTTTCAGTATGGTTAGGAGTCGTTAGGCCATGCTCTGTGGTTGTTCCACATATGGAAACTGGTCAACTATTTTAGAGCTTGAATCTGTACAGCGTAGATTTACAAGATTAGTTGATGATATTGGACTTTACCATATAGTGAGCGTTTGAAGAAGCTTAATCTTACAACATTAGGTGAAAGGAGATTAAGAGGTGACCTTATTGAAACATATAAAATATTAAATGATAAAGTTCAATATGGTGGAAATATATTTAGACTTGTAGGTCAGAAAGAACATTTTACAAAAGTGTTAAATCTAGTGTTTCTGATATTTGCAAATTAAGAGCTCATTTTCTGCCTGAAAGGGTTCTGTAATTACTGGAATAAGCTACCAAACTATGTTAAGTCTTCAAATGATGTGAATGCATTTAAGAGTAATTTGGAAGTTTTAAGAATGAATGTTTACATGAAAATGTTGACAACTATTGGCAAGTTTCAAATCTTATATTAGACAAGATTGAAGGAGTTGGTTATCTAGAAAATAAATCAAAGTTTAATAACTTTTGATGGAAAACAAATATATTGCAAGAGAAAAGGTATTAACACCTATGTCAGACCGTACTATTGCATAGTTAGCAGGTGCCTTTATAATTGTTTATTGACAGTAGTTTTTGTAGGTATTTATGTTAAAATCAGTTTTGTTATTTTTCACTGGTTTTGCTTATTAGCATTTTGGATTCTAACTATGGCTTAATTATTTATTTCAGTCAATTATTTATTATTATACCACTTTTAATTCAAGCAGGGTCAATTAACTTATTATGTTCATCTTTTTTCTATTTTCACAATTCTGACTTTAGACTGGGGGTACCTTTGTGAAGGTATGAAATAATAGTGAAGTATTAGATTGTGGAATTTTATTCTATTTTGGACACCTTGATATAAGGTGGAAACGAATGATGAAGTTTATTAGCTTATTTTAATAGAGTTAATCGAGTTACTTTATAGTAAAATCATTATATTATATTATATTATATGATTCACCGATGATAACTTTTTTTCTTGATCATATGTTCATTTGAATCTGACCTTTTTAAACCTTGTTTCGATCAATTGGTTCAGAAATTTAAATACCATATTCTTCAGGAATATTCTTTAGGACTTTAGGTCCCATCATAATTTTATATTTGGTTATAGGTGATGTTCTTGGTAATTCAGTCTCAACGAAATAATAGGCTATAATCTAGCTATGGATCATTTGTTTTAAATTTCATTGTCAATAGCTGTTGCATTAATGAAAACCTGAACAGACATATATACTTAACACATTAAATAATGCTTGCTTGGTCATGTGACCCACAATTTTGATTCAGTTACTGAATATTGTTACTGAATATTTCAAGTCTGTTGGCCTTTTTTCTGCTCCAGGCCAGTTCAAAGTCTTTGGTCACATGACAAAGTCAACACTATTCTTATGCTTCAAGTTCAATAACCTATTTGGGAAAATTTAGTTGTTTTCCATGCTGAAATTTTACTCACCTAATTTGTTTGAGATTCATATAAAATATTTGAGATTTGTTTTCAAAATGACTGGAAGTCTTGCACTATAGTGAGAGTTAACTGGGTTAGGGCTACCTCTGTCCAGCTGGATTAAGTCTGGGGTTTGGCAGTAAATCCAAGTGGCAAATATGAATCAATTTTCATTCATTTGAGGAATTTTATTATTAAAACAACCATACCATATTAGAAAAGAAGAATGATTGGAGCCCAAGACAGAGTGTTTTCTATCAGAGCTTCACTGGCGAAGTTTTTATACAAGGTGCAGCTCATCTGGATTGTGAATGTCTGCATTCCATGAGATGCATTAGGTAAACATTTGTTTATCAGATTAAATAGATTGTGGCACAATCTTTCAGTATCAAATAAACATTAGACAATAGTTATACCTATATGTCATTTTGCACACACACACACACACACACACACACACTTTTTCATGCACTTTCACACTTTGTTGAACACTTGCACACTTGTCTGCTATTCAAAAGCAGACAAAACGGATTTTGATTGATTGCAAATCTGCTTACTGCACCACTAAGGGCTTTTCAAATGTACCTATATGAAAAAATATAACAATATATAATAAAAAGGTCCTTTCATAGGACACAGCACACCAATGAAAAGATAAAAGGATGGCTGAAAGTGAAACTCAGCTAAAACAGTCTGTAGATTCCAAATGATTGTGAGGACTATACAGCCCTGTGTACTCACAACTGGGGGCTAGCAATTACCAAAATGTAATATCAACATATAAGATAATGATATAAATAAAATACAGTTATAACTGCAACTCCACAGTCCACACAAAGGTAGAAATTGATGACTGTCCCCCTTTGTCAAAAATTAGACATGCCCAATTACGCATCTCTCCTATCCTCAATGTCCCCTTCTGTCCTTGTCCACAGTATCAACAACCCCTCCCTTATGACGTGAGCTCATGTCAGGTTGCTCAGCACAGTGTCTTCGAAGTTCCACCATACAGTCCTTGTGCTCCCTCCTCTGCATCAAAGTCCGACCAGGGCAGATAAACAATTACTTGAACAACTCTGTCTTCTTCAGCAAATCCATCTTCCTCCTCATACCAGCAGCCACTGTCCCAGTGCTTTTCAGCTTCACGAGCCTGGGTCTCGATGCACCCTCCCTCACTCTCCCAATTTTTTATGCTTCAAATGATTGCTTTTCGCCCCTAGCATCCAGCATTTCATTGACCCAGCCCTTTACGTCTTCATCTGTTGATTCAGTCAGTCCAAACACTACCAAATTCTTCTCCCTCTGCCCAGCCTCTGATGCAAAAAAGGACAAGACGAACATGCCGTTTTGTGCGTTTTTCTCACTCACATAAAGCCTAAAGGGGTCCAAATTTTTGTCTATCAATGCGTCAATGCTCCAATACCTAAACTGTGATACTCAGGATTCCGGAGTCTTGCGTGGCCCATAACGGACAGGTTTGTAGTATACCCATACACCTTTATAGATAAGACATTGGATGGGATTTATAAATTTTATCTACTACATAACGGACAGGTCTGTTTTGTCCGAAAAATAAGTTAAAAAAGTTAAAACAGACACAGACACTGACATCCCCCTTTGCACACTTTTTTTACGCACGTACATACTTTTTCACACACATACACATTTTTTAGCTTGTTTTTCATTCTTTTTACACTCCTTTTTAACACTTATTCCCGCCCTGGCCAGGGCGGTAACCCCCCGCGGTAAAGAAAAAACTGGCCAGGGTATATATTAGAGATTTGAGTGTCACAGGGTGATTCCCGCCCTGGCCAGGGCGGTAACCCCCCGCGGTAAAAAGAAAACTGGCCAGTTTATAAGTTAGAGATTTGATGTCATTTAGGGTGATATAATAATCCTTTAATTATAATTTCTGATAAGAGCATGTGAATAATGTTTGTAATCCTGTATAGTACACAATTAAATTTGATTTTGGTACCAAGAAAATATCAAGGAAAACGAATGCAAATCGGGAGAAAAGGCTGGTGCTGTTGCTATGGAAACCAATTTTAGATTTAAATGCAGATTATGATCAGTTCTATGCGAGTGCTTTCTATTATGCAACTACTTTTTAAATCTTTGTGCTGTTAAGGCTTTTGAAAATTTTGGCGTTTTCTTTACTTCAAGTTCAAGATCTCAAGATGGAGAATGGACATAACGGAGGATATTTCAGATGGATTGTTATCATAAAACTGTGGCAGAGTTCGGTCTATAATCTTATAATCAATGCTTAGTCGGTGATAACAGTAGTAACTGTAATTTTGAAATTGAACGCTTAGAGCAATCTAAGGTTTACAAAAGTGTACAATTCATTCGAGTTGAATATAGGTGAAGCAGATTACCAAGAATTGATCCTGGCCCGGGTCAATATGAAAAGTCCAATGTCAGTAATCAGTATGGGCATCAGTTGTCAGATTTAACATCATCCTGCGGAACAAAAACGGAACAAAAGTCACATGATTTAGCACAATTACTGAGACAAATCGTCGAACTATTTTTTCACCCTGCTCCTTCATAAAATTCGTTGCGTATAACTATTGATCTGATTGCAATTTTTGATGCGGTAAAAATTATCCAATCAATTTGAATGGTAGTGTTCAATATTTGCGAACGAGGTGCTGCGTAGCAGCGCCGAGTACAATGTGTCAAGGCCCAACGGGCCTGCTAGTACTATATAATATGTATCATGATAATTGGGAGCAAATTTGAAACGATGAGATCTCAAGAACGGGAAGTCACTATGACGTCATCAACTAAGCGAAATTTTATTTCTTTTTTAGGTCATCTTTGTGCGCATTTTTCACCAAGAAGGAGTGGAGATAGCTCAAAAATGTTGGAAAATCGTTAGTTGGAAATTTAAAGAGCTTTCAGAAAATCATACGGATCATCGGGCTATCTCGATTATTCATCGAGATATACGCGATTTTCTAAGGTACGGTGAAAAATCGATTTCCAAATTATAGGTCAAAACTGAAACGAGTGAGATGTACCAAGTATCTTGAGATGAGACCGGTCAAAGTATGTTCTACTAAGGCGGAATTGCTTAATAGGCTATATGGGAAATTGGTTTGAGCCTATTTTGGTGCTGTGATGACGTCATCAAAATCGCGTAAAACCACTAAAATAACGTATTTTGCGATAAAACGCTATTTTGCACTACTTTGAACATCTCTAACTCAGAGAGTTTTCATCGGATAATGTTTTACGTCGATATTTTGCTTTTAGACCTCGAGATTTAGTCACAAAAATAGTTTCAAGGTGATCGGTCGAAAAATGTCGTCATGTGAAGCCTCTAAAAATTGAGCCGCAAAATGGTTGAAATTGCGTTTATGACGAAAAATTGTACTGAAGCCCTATTCTGTGATACAATGGTGAACTAATAATGGTTTCTTCATGTCTCGCAGTGACTAAATGTGGGAAATATACGATGGAATAGTGAATCACGTGAGTTCACGCGGACGGTTTGTAGAAATTAGGGGATTTGAAGAAATTGATATTTACACGGGATTTTCGACTAGATTACGTTGAAATTAGTTTAAATACGACTATTTCATGTGAAATTAGATCTGGTTGCTATAATTCAGCACGTGAGTACACACGGACGTTTTGTAGAAATTAGGGGATTTGAAGAAATTGATATTTACACGGGATTTTCGACTTGGTTATATTGAAATGAGTTCAAATACGACTAATGCACGTGAAATTAAATCTGGTTACTATATTTCAGCACGCGAGTTCACGTGGACGATTTGTAGAAATAAAGAAATATATCAATTCTAGTAATTCCAAGTTAGAATAACGTAGTTTTGGGCTTCGTAAGGGTGAGTTACGTGGGTTAGACTTTCGTGTGGGCAAGTAACGTGGGTTTGGACTACGTGAGGGCAAGTAACATGGATCCAAACTGCCTTAGGGCAATTAACATGGGTTCAAACTACATACATCTGTCAAGATATCACCACCAAAACCGTTGGACGGTTGGTCTAGTAACCCCCCGCGGGTTTGGATGTGACAACGGAACCTGAAAAGAGACAAAATGGGATAATCACATCCAAACCAGCGGGGGGTTACTAGACCAACCGTCCAACGGTTTTGGTGGTGTATAATAATAAGAAGATGTATCATGATAATTGGGAGCAAATTTGGAAAGCCGAGATGTCAAGAACGGGAAATGGTAGAGCCATGATCGAGGTCAGGTTTTGTTGATCTAAGATGGAAAATGTTATAGGCTATAAGAGAAGTTCTGGTGACGTCATTTTCACGTCACTATGACGTCATCAACTTAGCGAAATTTTAGTGCTTTTTAGCGAAAATAGGCCATTTTCGAGCGCATTTTTCACCAAGAAGGAAGCGAGATAGCTCTCTGATTTTTCAGAATGATTTTTAGAGAATTTAAAGAGCTTTCAGAAAATCATATGGATCATTGGGCTATCTCGATTTTTCATCGAGATATACGCGATTTTCTAAGGCACGGTGAAAAATCAATTTCCAAATTATAGGACAAAACTTTAAACGAGTGAGATGTCAAGAACTGCGACTTATCTTGAGATGATACCGGTCAAAATATGTTGTACTAAGCCAGAATTGTCTTATAGGCTATATGGAAAGTGGGTTTGAGCCTATTTGGGTGCTATGATGACGTCATCAAAATCGCATAAAACCTCTAAAATAGCCTATTTTGCGATAGAATGCTATTTTGCGCTACTTTGGACATCTCTGACTCAAAGATTTTTCATCAGATTATGTTTTACTTTGATATGATGCTTGAAGACCTTAAGATTTAGCTATAAAACGAGTTTCAGGGCGATCGGTCGAAGATTGTTGTCGTGGGAGGCTTCTAAAAATTGAACTGCAAATTGATTGAAATTACGTTTATGACGAAAAATTGTACTGTAATCCTATTCTGTGATACGATGGTCTACTGATAATGGTTTCTCCATGTCTTGCAGTGAATAGGGATGGGAAATATACGATGAACTAGTGGAGCACGTGAGTTGACGCGGACGTTTTGTAGAAATTAGGGGATTTAAAGAAATTGATATTTACACGGGATTTTCGACTTGATTACGTTGAAATGAGTTTAAATACGACTATGCACGTGAAATTAGATCTAGTTGCCATATTTCAGCACGTGAGTACACACGGACGTTTTGTAGAAATTAGGGGATTTGAAGAAATTTATGTTTACACGGGATTTTCGACTTGATTATGTTGAAATGAGTTTAAATACGACTAACGGGGGTCTGAATAACGGGGGTCTGAATAACGGGGGTCCGAATGACGGGGGTCCGAATAACGGGGGTCCGAATAACAGGGGTCCGCATAACGGGGGCCCGAATGACGGGAGTCCGAATAACGGGGGTCCGAATAACGGGGGTCCGATTAACGGGGGTCCGAATAACGGGGATCCGAATAACGGGGGTCCGAATAAAGGGGGTCCGAATAACGGGGGTCCGAGTAACATGGGTTTAAACTACATACATCTGTCAAGATATCACCACCAAAACCGTTGGACGGTTGGTCTAGTAACCCCCCGCGGGTTTGGATGTGACAACGGAACCTGAAAAGAGACAAAATGGGCTGATCACATCCAGACCAGCGGGGGGTTACTAGACCAACCGTCCAACGGTTTTGGTGGTATTCATAACTTTTTACATACATACCCAATTTTTTACACACTCACACACTTTCGTTGACAAGTAGCTCTCCAGATTGATATTGAGATATATTAATGAAGGAATTTTGTTTGGGATTTATTTGTCGACTTTTGGAAAGATTATCTTACACCAACGCAAATAATTTGGCTTAAGATTCGTCCAGATAGTTAATCATGACCTATAACTCAGTATTTTTCAGATTTGAAGTTACATTTGTACTTGGATATTCTCCTGTTCCACCGATATTACAGGTAATGATATTTTTCAGTTTTGAAGTGCTTCACAGTTCGACTCTTGATACTCATAATTGACAACAACAAAAACTTAGAACGAGAGCATCATAATCAGCAACCTCACATGAATTCATTGAATACAAAAGTCTGATTTTTATGCCAATTCAGTCCCAACTTCCCGTCCATGCTCCATAAATCTACAGTTGATTTATTGGATGCAAACACTATCATGAGTTGGTGATTTAAGAGCATCGCTTTGATTGAGAGATGTATTTTTCCATTACTTAGATTGATTAATAAACTAATTGGTCTTTTTCAGGTTGAGACTGGAGTGGCTAATTGCTTCAGATGATATCACACGACAGTTACTCCTGTTAAATGGTATGTAGTTCTGCCCTATGGCATACTGTAAAATTTCAACATTTATTCAAATTAACAGTTGAAAAAGCAATCTGATAAGACATTGGACTGAGTTATAAGCTAGTATAGCACTTTACTCCGATCGTTCGAAATCGACCGGTCTATGTACATGAACGTCGGCGGCGGGGGGGGGGGAGGGGGAAACGAATGATCGATTTTTTTGATATCTAAATCCTTGACATGGTCCAATCGTGATCTTAAAGTTTTTTTTGAATCCTATGCACCGTTTCTTGAAACCTCATCAACGTTTTTTTACACAGAGTGTAACCGCACTAAAACTCATTAGAAAAATTATAGTATATCATGAAACGAACAAAATAATTTAAAGACTTGATATTTGCGGACCGTGAGAGATCCAACCTGTACTCAATTTTACATTGGTAAGACAAACTGTCTCCACTGTCTCCAATGTGCTTTTGTGAGATAAAATTTTGCCAGAGTGAGTGATCAGGTGATGTCCCATGGTCTCCATTGTTTAACTGGTGTCTTTCTGTCTGATACCATCGTCCCTTTTCCGAAAAAGATTAGAAGATCTTTCCAAAAATAATCCAGATCATTTCGTGAGGGGCAAGTCCGCGGTACCAAACGACCGGTTACCATTTCCCATAAATTCCAGTTACGATTTCGGTTTCGGTTTGCTAAAGATGCCCGGTCAACCGGTATTTCGGTTTCGGTTCGGTTTACCGACCAATTTCCTAAACGGTTAATTGCGAAATCAAAATATTAGGTTAAGATTTCGGTTTCGGTTGGCCGAAAACGCCCGGTTAACCGATATTCGATTTTGTTCGATTCGGTCGTTTCTAGCGTGAGGTCCTCCACTGGACAATAGTAGGACCGGTAGGACTGTAGGTAAGAACGATCGTCGAACGATAGTGCTGAGGTACAGATTTCTGTGAAGTTTCTCTAAATATAACACCATGCCATGCCATTCACTTTTTCGAGCTAGGGGGCCGAGGCCCCTAGATTTTTCTAGGGGGATGGGGCTTTGAAAACTAAGGGGCCAAAATTCACATGAGCAAAATTTTCATTTTTTCATAGCCCTGGTTTTCACTATTTTGCATAAATATAAAACTAAAATCATGTATTATTGATTGATTTAACTTTAAAAGGTGAATTTCAAGAAACATTTCTGGGCAGACTTCTCTAGTGTCCTCCAGTGGTCCTCTAGTGTCCTCTAGTGGTCCTCTGGGAGAAGCCGAACCTCCAGTCTGCCCATTTCTGTCTAACTGATCTCCTTTTGAGGCTAAATTTTTGAGAAAACCTTGTCAGGCCTAGGCCCCTAACATTTTTTATAGGTGGCCTTTCAAATTTATCCGTAAGGTCGCTAACAATTAATGATTGAACATTGGGCCACTGTCTGCCCAATGTCAGAAAGAAATTTTCACAGCACCATTGAAGAAACAATTCTACTGGCCACATTTCAACTCTCCAAACGTCTGGCTCCCGACTGGCCACCAAGGCCCAAACACCCGCCTTTTTTTCTTCTATTTCTGTAGACCTTTCATTTCAAACCTTTGTAAAAATTAAACTGAAACGACGGAAAAATCCTATGTTGAGACTTCAATTCCATACTTCCATGAGCTCCAAACATCTGGCTTCTGAGGTTTTTTTTAATTTTAAAAAACTAAAAAATTTTTCAAAAAATTGTTGGTCTTTTTTTGTTCCGGGTTTTTTCTTTAAAAGGGGTTTTTTTTGTTTTCTTTTTTCCCAAAAATATTTGATTTTTTTTTTAAAAATATGGAGTCTTGCTATAGGGGGAGAGAACTGGGTTAGGGCTCCTTTTCCCAGCGGGATTTCTGGGGTTTGGGGAAATAAGTAAATAAATCAATTTTCATTCAGAAAATTTTATTAAAAAAAATCCATAAGGGAAAGAAAAATTGGGCCCCAAACAGATGTTTTTTATCAAGCTTCATTGGGAAGTCTTTATAAAGGTGCAGCTCGTATGTTTAAAAGTGCGCTCTTTTTGATTGAATTTTTTGCTTTCCCGGATGCATTAAACATTTTTTATCAATTAAATTTGTGGCACAATTTTTCAGTATAAAAATTACAATCAAATTTGGTCAAATTTCCCTTGGGTTTTTGTGTAAGCCCTGCGCAGGGAACTCAAATGAAACATTTGCTTGCCCTTAGATACCTGGCAAAATTTTCTCCCCTGGGTTTCGGATAGGATGTCACTTTGGCAAATGAAAATTTTCCCAAGGTTTGATCAAAACCTCATCTTCATAAAATTAAAAAAGATTGGGGAAAAAGTGAATGGATCTCCACCCACCCCAAACTCAGAGAAAAGTTCCAATTACTACCTTTAAGTTCAAAAAAAAGAATTCCACTGATGAAATTTTGTTCTGATGCTGTTTAAAATTTTTTTGACTCTTTTAAATATTCAAAAAGGGACTGTTTTAAATTTTTTTGTTTTTTGGTTTGATGAGCTTAACAAAATTCTCTTCATATCAGATTCTGGTGCTTATGATAAGAGTCCATGTAAAGACGATACTGTAATTTCTACAGATCTCTGCTTTGAAGGTGATGTACCAGTCCTAGCAGAGGAATCTAGTTCTGATGATAGCAGTGCGAGTGAAGTAGTGGAGATGAATGCTAGTGATGATGAAAATCATGTTGAAGCACACACAAAAAGTGGTATCAGGAAGGACTTGGAAAGAAGTGAGTTGACCAGTAACAATAGTTGTGATAATAAAGTTGACATGATAGATAAACGTGTTGACAAACTTTCAAAGTCAATTGATGAAATGAAACTACTCCTCCAAGCTGTTTTGAACACCAAAAATGGTGCAAATTTCTCCAATGTTACCAATTCTATTGATGATAATGATTACATTTCTGATGTCAGTCATGCCAAAGTATTGACTACTTCTACACCATCAAATGCTGTTCTTGACAGTACATCCTCAAATCAAACTGCTTCAGATCTAGCTTTGAATATTGACCCCATACCAGCTGCGTGTGTGAATGATCCACTCATGGCTGGTTCAGCATTGGTTCAGAGAAATTTGAATGGGCATAGCTATGCTCATGTTGTAGCCAGTTCAAAGGTTGCTAGTTCCCAGCCTGTCACTACTCCAATTAAACTGGCTCCAGCAGCCTCTGGGTCTGATAAGAATACAGCACAGGTCCTAGTCCTCAGTCCTCTAGACAATAATTCAAAATCAACTGCTAACATGAGCAATGCACAAAAGTTGTTGAAACAAGCTAAAGGATATCAGATTGAATTCATAAGATCAAATCCAAAAAAGCATGAAAATCATTGTTGGGTTTAGGACTGTTGCTCTGCGTGATCAGGCTGAATGCATACTTAACTCAACTAATTCATTGCATTCACTGGGCTATCAATTAAAACTTGCAACCAAGATGTTACCAAAAATAAGTTTACATAATGTCCTCAGTGAGGTCCTTGATGATATCGATAGTAATGATAATGCTACTGTCACACGCTCTCTTGAAAAATCTGTTATCATAGACAAAATCCTCTCTAAGAATCCTTGTATCAAGGCTTTGAATGAAGCTGGTCATACACTTGATGTTGTTTATCTCAATAAGAATCCCAATAATTTGCTTACTATTGGACTCAAAGTCTCCACCAGCTATCAGGTCTGCTGTATTACTTAATCAACGTGGAAATGTTTATCTAGGAAATAGTAGATACCAGTTTCGTGACAGATTCCACTTTAAGCACTGTTATCATTGTCAAATGGTGGGCCACATTTCTTCAGACTGTCCTGATAAAGATAAACCTCCTGTTTGCATGTTTTTGTATGGAAGGTCATAGGTCAAATTCATGCCCTGTAAAAGGAGATACTTCAAAACATAGCTGTGTTCGGTGCTTGGCATCAAAACATGGGGGAGTGATGCAGAGAACTACAAGACCCACAACTCTGGTGATCTAAGTTGTCCTGTTTTTGAGCGTGAGATTACAAGACTGAAAGAAATACTGATTTCATGTCAAAAAACGTGATGTGATAGATGGTCCAGAAAAAGTTGAGCTGGTCAAGTCAAACTTAGAGTGGCATGCTTCAATGCACAATCAATGTGTAACAAGGTATGTGGAACTATAGAGATGCTCAAAGATAAGTCAATTGATATTTGTTGCATTACTGAAACATGGCTCAAGGCTAAGGATAAAGCAATATTTTCTGAAATTCATGATTATGGTTATGACATGAAAAGCTCCCCTCGTAAAAAGGTAAAGGAGGAGGAGTTGCCTTTATTTTTAACCCTCAAAAAGTCCTGATTAGTGAGAACTCTGTGAAAGGTTTTAAGTCTTTTGAGGTTATTGAATGTATTGTAAAAAACAACTGATAAAACTTTTCGACTGTGCACTGTATACGTGCCACAAAAAAGTAAATGCAAAACAGCATACAAGGACACCAAAATTTCTGCATTCATGGATGAATTTGAAAAAATACCTTGACGATGTTGTAGAAGACTGGATCTCCCATAATTTCAGGTGATTTCAATTTTTCATGTCGAGGGATAAAAAAGGACCAAAATGCACTCAAATTCATCTCATTGTATCAAAGCAAGGTTTTCACAACATGTTGTGGGACCAACCCGTTTCTGGAGGAACACTTGATCTGGTGCTGACCTTAGATTCCTCTTCAGACATCATGGGTCTCAAGAACCTTACTATTGATCCTAATACAGGAACCACATCTGATCACTTTGTTGTTCATTATGACCTACCTTGCTCCCTCAACATGCACCCAAGCCCTCAATATGAGACAAAAAAGTTCGAAATTTTCAAAGATGGATATTACCGAGTTCAGAGAAAACCTTTTCAGTTCACTACTTCATATACCTGACTTTGTCAGTGAATCATGCAGTTGAAGTGTATCAAGATATAGTAAAATCTGTTATGGATAAAAATGCCCCCTTGATAGATAGAACATTTAAACTAAATCGTTCCCCCTGGTGGAATTCTCATTGTCAAGATGCTAAGAGAGAAATGAAAAGCACAGAGGAAATTCTATAAGAATAAGGATAATGATGAAGCACGTGAACTATTTAATGAGAAAAGCATTGACAAGGCTATTATAATAAACAGAGCCAGGAACATGTACTTCAATGAGAAACTCTCTTCATCAAAAGGTGACCCACGATCAACTTATAAGGTCATACATCATCTTCTCGATAAAGAGTTTGGCTCCACCAAGCTGCCAAACAGTGCAAATGATGAAGAAGAGCTTGAGAACTTCAAATCCCATTTCCATAACAAAGTGAAGAAGATCTATTCTACTATCAAGGAAGACCATGCCACTATCTCAATGCTAAACTGGATAGCAATGGAGATAATGGTTCATGTTATCAGAATTCTCTGACTTTAATATCATTTCTCTGGAAGAGCTGTTGAGCCTAATTTTAGAACTTCCAAATAAGAATCTTGATCTTGATACCATGCCAATATGGTTGTTCAAAGAGTGTCTACCATAGCTTATTCATATTATCCATTTCATTGTAAATGAATCCCTCAGGAAAGGAATTTTCCTTCAAACATGAAAACTGCAGTTGTGCATCCATCACTCAAAAAGCTCAATCTTGATGCTGATATGCTTGGGAATTATAGGCCCATAAGCAATCTTTCCTATATCTCAAAGCTTATTGAAAGAGTTGCTCATAACCAACTTGTTAAATATCTTGAAGAAGAGGGTTTGTTTTCACAATTTCAATCTGCATATAGGAAATTTCACAGTTGTGAAACAGCAGTGGCACGAATTCACAATGATATTCTCATGATGATGGACAAGAGAAATAATGTCATTCTTCTATTATTAGACCTCAGTGCAGCCTTTGACACCATCAATCATGGTTTGCTCCTCAAAAGACTGAAGAATGTTTACAGAATTTCTGGCACTGCTCATCAGTGGATAAAATCTTACCTGTCCCAGAGAAAATTCAAAGTGTCTGTTAAAGGTACTGAGTCGACTGAGTGTTTATTGGACATAGGTGTACCCCAAGGATCTATCCTAGGTCCATTGCTGTTTATTCTGTACACCAAGGACCTGGAGCATATTGTAAAAAAGTATGGCTTTGATATACATCTTTATGCAGATGACACCCAGATCTATTTTTCGTTTGATGTCAATGATTCTAACCTGGATCTGACTCCAGTTCAACAATGTATGCATGAAGTGAAAGAATGGATGACTGTCAACTTTTTGAAATTGAATGATGACAAAACTGAATACTTGGACATTGGATATTATGTGAGTCCCCTTGAGAAACTAGACCTTGGAGAAGGCTTTGGAGCTCTATCTATCACCCCAGTTCTTAATGCAAAAAACCTTGGATTCAAATTTGATCATCAACTGAACATGGATGACCAAGTTAGCCTTGTTTCACAAATATGCTATCTTAACATGAGAGATTTGAAAAGGATTGCTTCAAAGCTTTCTCATGAACTTAAGATTCAACTTGTCCATTCAACTATTCTGACCTTCATTGATTACTGCAATTCTTCATATGGTGGACTGACAAAACATAATCTTCACAGGCTACAAAAAAGTTGCAGAATAATGCAGTACGATTTGTTTTTCAACTCAATGGAAAGAAGAGGTGGGGAGCACATCAAACCATATCTCAAAAGTTACATTTTCTGCCTGTTGAATACAGAATCAAATATAAAATATCGCTGCTTGTGTTCAAATGCCTCAATAATCTAGCTCCTGATTATCTGAAGAAGCTATTGCTCCTAAGAGAAGCTAAGCGAGTGAGCATTAGGATGGACAATGATTATTATCTGCTCAAGATCCCTCCAAGACCCCAGTTCACTAGAACTGAAGCATCCTTTTCATACATGGCACCTAAAACATGGAATGAACTTCCTTATTCTTTGAGATGCTTAACTGATATTGAAATGTTTAAGAAGCTCCTGAAAACTCACTACTTCCACATTGCATTTGATGGAATTGATTGATATAGTATTTTGAATCTTGAACTTTCCTATAATGTCCTTTAATCTATTGAACTTTAAATCTGGCACGCTTGAATGGCTGAAATATATCTTCAGGGTTATATTTCTCGATGTCTAAGCGTGTAACAAATGTTTTGTATTTATTTATTATTATTTAAATAAACATTAGACAATAGTACCTTTATGTCATTTTGCACACACACTTTTTCATGCACTTTCACACTTTGTTGAACACTTGCACACTTGTCTGCTATTCAAAAGCAGACAAAACGGATTTTGATTGATTGCAAATCTGCTTACTGCACCACTAAGGGCTTTTCAAATATATATGAAAAAATAACAATATATGATAAAAAGGTCCTTTCATAGGACACAGCACACCAATGAAAAGATAAAAGGATGGCTGAAAGTGAAACTCAGCTAAAACAGTCTGTAGATTCCAAATGATTGTGATGACTATACAGCCCTGTGTACTCACAACTGGGGGCTAGCAATTACCAAAATGTAATATCAACATGTAAGATAATGATATAAATAAAATACAGTTATAACTGCAACTCCACAGTCCACACAGAGGTAGAAATTGATGACTGTCCCCCCTTTGTCAAAAATTAGACATGCCCAATTATGCATCTCTCCTATCCTCAATGTCCCCTTCTGTCCTTGTCCACAGTATCAACAACCCCCTCCCTTATGACGTGAGCTCTGTCAGGTTGCTCAGCACAGTGTCTTCGAAGTTCCACCATACAGTCCTTGTGCTCCTCCCTCTGCATCAAAGTCCGACCAGGGCAGATAAACAATTACTTGAACAACTCTGTCTTCTTCAGCAAATCCATCTTCCTCCTCATACCAGCAGCCACTGTCCCAGTGCTTTTCAGCTTCACGAGCCTGGGTTCAAATGATGGCTTTTCGCCCATAGCATCCAGCATTTCATTGACCCAGCCCTTTACGTCTTCATCTGTTGATTCAGTCAGTCCAAACACTACCATATTCTTCTCCCTCTGCCCAGCCTCTGATGCAAAAAGGACAAGACGAACATGCCGTTTTGTGCGTTTTTCTCACTCACATAAAGCCTAAAGGGGTCCAAATTTTTGTCTATCAATGCTTCAATGCTCCAATACCTAAACTGTGATAATCAGGAATCCGGATTCTTGCGTGGCCCATAACGGACAGGTTTGTAGTATACCCATAGACCTTTATAGATAAGACATTGGATGGGATTTATAAATTTTATCTACTACATAACGGACAGGTCTGTTTTGTCCCAAAAATAAGTTAAAAAGGTAAAACAGACACAGACATCCCCCTTTGCACACTTTTTTACGCACGTACATACTTTTTCACACACGTACACATTTTTTAGCTTGTTTTTCATTCTTTTTACACTCCTTTTTAACACTTATAACTTTTTACACACATACCCACTTTTTTACACACTCACACACTTTCGTTGACAAGTAGCTCTCCAGATTGATATTGAGATATATTAATGAAGGAATTTTGTTTGGGAGTTATTTGTCGACTTTTGGAAGATTATCTTACACCAACGCAAATAATTTGGCTTAAGATTCGTCCAGATAGATAATCATGACCTATAACTCAGTATTTTTCAGATTTGAAGTTACATTTGTACTTGGATATTCTCCTTTCTCACCGATAGTACAGGTAATGATATTTTTCTGTTTTGAAGTGCTTCACAGTTCGACTCTTGATACTCATAATTGACAACAAAAAAACTTAGAACGAGAGCATCATAATCAGCAACCTCACATGAATTCATTGAATACAAAAGTCTGATTTTTATGTCAATTCAGTCCCAACTTCCCGTCCATGCTCCATAACTTAAAACTATAAATCTACAGTTGATTTATTGGATGCAAACACTATCATGAGTTGGTGATTTGAGAGCATCGCTTTGATTGAGAGATGTATTTTTCCATTACTTAGATTGATTAATAAACTAATTGGTCTTTTTCAGGTTGAGACTGAGAACCAATTTAAAGTGGCTAATTGCTTCGGATGATATCACACGACAGTTACTCCTGTTAAATGGTATGTAGTTCTGCCCTATGGCATACTGTAAAATTTCAACATTTATTTAAATTAACAGTTGAAAAAGCAATCTGATAAGACATTGGACTGAGTTATACCCTGTGGCAGAACACTGCTGATCTGCCACGCTCAGCGTGGCGACAAGTCGGCTTCTCCAGACGTGATTTTGGGGAAAGATGAAATTAATCAAAATTGATTATAATCACTAAAGCTTTGGACGCAAAAGTTCGATACAACATTCATGAAATTGGCAATTTCACCAAATTTCGTCGTTATATAAATACACAATTTTAAATGGCACGACGTGGCCATGGAATCGATGTCGGGTCTGAAAATTTCGTCATTGCTCAAACAGTGACTGAAATCGTTATTAGAGTGAGGAAGTGATTTCAGATCATGTCTGCACTCTCAGATCAGCGTTTTACCACTCTCAGCGCGGAGACGTGATTTGGAAATCCGCGCTGAGCGTGGCAAAATGCTGATCTGAGCGTGCAGACGTGATCTGAAATCACGTCTACGCTCTGAAATTCAGAGCGTATTCAGACTGAATAAAAGTGAAGACTGGATTTCAGATCACGTCTGCACTCGCATATCAGCGTTTCACCATATCGGCGCGGAGACGTGATTTGAAAATCACGTCTCCGCGCTGAGCGTGGCAAAATGCTGATCTGAGCGTGATCTGAAATCACGTCTACGCTTTGAAAGTGTGAGTCACTGATCTGAGTTTGAAGACATTACCTGATGGCTGCAAAACTTTTCGCTGCGATTGACCATGACATTTCAACGGTATTTTGATCTCATTTGTTTATAAATCTTTGCTTAATTACACACATTATTCAAACAAAAGGAAAATGTATAAAAGTAAATTTAAAGTATCATCTTGTTGCGATGCCAGATGCCGATTTAAGAAGGAAATGCTTGCTGCATTATTTTCAGCAATGCTGTCACTGAAAATACCTTGGCTTTTGAATTTTGATGTCATGGCATTTGAACCATACACTGCAACGTGTAATCACCATAAACAAATCAATGATCAAAACACACTACCTAAGTAGGTTCATGCCATACTGTGAGGCGATACAAAATTGATATAAGGTAAAATTTCGGGAAAATTGAAAAAAATATGCCGCCAATGGAAGACGTGATTTGGTACTCCTGAAATTTGGGATCGGCGAGTTGCTGACTGTGTTCTGTCACTGGGGCTCTCCATTACAGAGGGTTCTGCTGGGACCCATCTGGATGCACTCTAGCAAGCTAGTAACCCCTTACCTGGGTGCCAGATGGTGGTGCCTGGAAGCACCAAATGGTCGGGGCGCCCCTCCGAAGATTGACTACCGTGATCCCTTGGTAAGATTGGCTTTGGGCCATGTCCTCTAACACTGGGCTCTGAGAGTCCATCAGGTGAGTTGTGCAGGACTATGTCGGTTGATTGTGGTTTTGTCGTATATTATTAGATTTAGTCAGGGTAATATTTTCAGGGTAGCCGAAAGGGCTGGGGGGAAGAATAAGTGCGGCTGGTAGAGTTGCGCGGCTGGCTTTGCGCGAACTTATACAGTTAAACGCCATTATATGACAATGTGATAATGACCTAGGTCATCATATTAGACCAAGATTTGGTTCTTTTCAATTTTGATGAAATTTATTAACTATAAATAGGTTTCAGTGGTAATTCTATTAAGACCCTATTAAGTTTCTATTAAGATTCTATTGAGATTCTATTAAGATCCTGGCAACCTCTAGAACATTTTTTCCAAGGGGCCGGTTGAAATGGTTCAAAAATATTTCTCTGCATTGTACGAGAATACAAGTACATTGTACAATGGGATAATGGGACACGACTACATAGCACCCCGGTTGGAATATCCTGCAATCCTGGCAATCCTAACTGGGTAACATTATTTGATAAAGCAACCATAAAATTTCAGAATTTAACAACTTGAAATTAGTTGCGAAATAATTATTTACAGTTAATGCTGAGTAAAACGTGGAATAATTATTGTTCTAAGCTACTTGTTGTAACACTATCAGTATGCAATGCATAAAATCCCCATTTTATTCTTTTGCCCCAGTCAGAATTTAGAAACACTACGTTGGTATCATTCATAATATGATATCATACCTTGCCACCTTAATAGTTACTACAGCTGAAGGGATATGCGTAGTCTATCTACTTCCCTCATATTATCCAGCATATATCCTGTATTTGATGCTAGCGCAACCAGAGCAACCTAACTTGTAACTATTTTCGGAGGATTGTAAGCTCCGCTTACAATCCTGGAGAACTCTCTCGCAATCCTGGTTGCAATCCTGGTTGCAGCTGACTAGATTATTGTGAGGGTGAGCTGTAGTAAAACACTGCTGCTGAGAACAGCAACTTGTAAGCTCTCTAAAGCGGTGGTTGCACTTCCAGCCGGCATGATCCCAGTCTGTTCAATTAAGTTTCAAAGAGTGGGCCACTTCTAGCGAGAAAAAAATTGATTAAAATGATTATAGCCTCTCGTACCAATATCAGCTACCTGCACTAGAGCACTTAATCATAAAGTTGACATCCTTAATCTCCTTGTATGTATCAATTTTGTATGTTAACATAAATTATTAATAGGTAATGACTCGACTAATTTTACAATTTCATTGAATTTCTGGCCGTACATGATTGACAAACTTCGGACTTTTTTTTTAAAAAGAAATATAGAGTTCCAAATTTCGAATATTTTCACGCTCAGATGAAGGAAAAAGGCTCAAAATATACAATTGTAAAAGAATTTCCGGGGCTTCGCCCCTGGACTTCAGACAAAGGGCTCTGCCCTGGACCTGGGGCTGCGCCCCAGACCCTGCCGTAGCTCGCTCGGCGCCGCTTCGCGGCACCTCGCTCGCAACCAACAGCAACCATGCTCGCTTCACTCGCACAGGATTGGCAACCAGCCTGACCTTTATTCCAACCGGGCATAGCACATGATACGCGTGCAGCAGTTAAGTCAGAAGGATAAAAAGACCGCTGTGAAACACCTCGGAGAGTTCAAAGAGAGTCTGATCCGTCATATCGTGTTTGCCGTGAAAGTAGGAGGTTGTGACCTCAACAAAGACCTGAAAGGACGACAGTTGGCGAAAGCGAACAACAACAATCTATGAACTTCCAACATTACCATATGAACATCCGAAATCACCGGCTATGAACTCCGAACTCCTTAGAACTCGCAACATGACCACAATGAACGCTCAAAAAATACCCAAGGAACTAGAACTCTCAGCATTACCCAACAAAACTTTTCCCTATGAATTATAAAATCCCAACATCGCCCTATTGTATAATATGAACTGTCAATATTGCCCTATGAATTGCCAACAATTCTCTATAAAATTCTAATAAACCTATAATATTGCTCTATGAACTCCAACATTGCCACATGAACTCCCAACATTGCCTCATGATAACTCCCAACATAATGGTAAATGAACTGCCAGCATCCTAAAACATCCTCAGGCCTTATATGGGTTCCCAAACATCCTCAGGCCTTATATGGGTTCCCAACACAATCCCACGTATACCATAAAATGGTTTATATCATTATCGGCATAATGGGTTTAAACAATTGTTTAAAAACTGATGCGAAACTTTTATGCGAATGACCATGTAATACATCTAACATTTTAAAGTTGTAAATTTAATTTTTCTCATTGAATTGACCAAACCATGATACTGATAATATAATTGTTTGATTTATAACATAATATTGATTCCCCAAACTTCATACCTCATCTCCCCTAATATCGTAGTTTTCTTCAATTTTTGTCATTGCAGACGAGCTCCGGACTTCAGAAGTGACAGTGGAGCATCCTTTTCATTCGTTACACTAGAGAAGAGAAATAGAGAAGCTATCTGCAGATCTGTCCTTACAAGTGCTTGGGACCTCACCGAACCTCGCTCCCTGAATTCGTGATTTCATGAACGCCTTCATTCTAAATATGAGTTGAATTTTCATCATAACTTGTAATGATGTTTCAAATGCTTGTATTGACTGAGAACATTGCACAGGTAACAACAACTCGTGTTCATATTCTAAATGGCAACAGTTTTATGAAATAGCAAAAACTCAGATTGAACTTGTAATGATGTAGTAAATAAGTTAGTAAATATTATGTTTTAATTAAGTACTGTAATCAAAATTTCAAAAAGTATATTGCGATCAACTTTGTAAAGTTCAAAGGGAAGAATGGATTGATGGACGCTCTCTTTCCAGCTAATTTATATTTATGCTTCAAAGTTAGTTCACCAACCTTATCGGCCTTCATTTAGCCGGCCTTTATTTAACCGGCCCTTTTTTAACCGGCCCTATGGACAAAAAATTTCCAAGCAGTTGCCAAGTCAAGAAATTTTTGCTCAGAATAGCCACGAAAACCAACTTATACTACGTAAATTGAATCAAAAAACCCAAATAGCCAAATCCTGGTCTATAATATATCATGATCAATTATCTGTGTTATATAATTACGGTCAAATAAATTTACCAGTACATAAGCCAACTTATAAAAGTTTCATCTGACCTAAATCAACTGGCCTTTAATTTAATCGGCCCCACTTTAACAGGCCTTTTCTAACCGGCCCCTTGGAAAAAAATTTTGTTCTGTAGGGCTGGTTAAAAAAGGGCCAATAAGTATATAACTACTCAAGCTCTCAAGAGCATTGGGATTCATAGTACTTGTGATTCTCAGGTAGATGAGGGCTGAGGCTCCCCTGTTTTCAGGATAGTACGGCTAATCCGATGACATGGCTCAGTAAGAGTCAAGTTGAAGATAAAATCTCATCTCCCTGAGATCTGATTTTACACTTTTAAAGCTGGCCTGCCTACTGTCCCGTATTGAGATGTAATGAGTGTCTGAAAATAACGTCAGGCATGAAGTAAAAAATCTCAAACTTGATTCGATAAAATCAGCAATGGAAAATTTTTCTCAAAAGCCCAAGAGAATGAAACCTACTGCCTAGAAGTAATATCCCAATTTAATTTTTGGAACGTAAATGTAAGCATAAAACGCAGAATCGAATTTGAATCTGAAATCTATCTGGGTTTTTGCTTTTCTCTAAAATTTTGCCATGTAGAATGTGGACACGAGTCATTTAAAGGACGAGTAAAGCGAAATTTAAGGTATATAAAAATTTTCATATTATGATAGGTATCATAATTAAAAGCACTTTGGTCAAAGTCCTTTGTTTCTATTCACTTCCTACCGCACGCTATAGCTAAATCAAAGAGCTATTCTAGGCGCAAAATATGATGCAGTATGGTCCCCAGTATCGAATTACACCCTGAGTTCACTATGTGAACACAGTTTTATATACTGTATATATTGCATTGTTTTTGACGGTTTTGATTGATTTTTTCACGCCTCGATTACTAATTAGATAGATTTGTTGGTTTTTATTATTGACTCAGAAAGTTGAGAATTCCACTAGACGAAACAAAACGGTGTTAAACCACTCATATGGGATGGATAATTATACCAAAACGCAAGATAAATAACATGTAAAGTACATAACATGCAAGGTCCCATAAATAGAAAGGGGACCAGATTTCGACATCAAGTGCATGTTATGTATGATAAATATATGAAAGGGGATATCTCGTCTTGTGGGAGTGGTAGAATCTTCGTTTTTCAACGATTAGATTAGAGAATTGCCCTAGATTCTGTGTACAACGTCTCAGAACGATATTTGAACAAAATTTCTTCGCTTTACTCGCCCTTTAAACTTATATATTTATGCCATGCTTGCTACTTTGATCTAGAAATCATTTGAATAATGAAATTAATTATGTTATTTCCTGTTGCTCTGTCAAGCTGCAGCTGTTGAATAATATTGATATAAGTTCCTCTCAGATGATTGTGTTGATCCTGTGGTAAGAAGAGTGATCCTGTTTTAGTCGGAGTTCGGACAGACGGCAGGTTCAGAATTTGATCCATTTCCTTTCGATGATCTAATTTGAGGATGGCGCTTTGCGATTTACTTAAGTAAAGCACACAATGGTTTAGTAATTGAAAACATTTTAGATTCAGCTGTGAATTGATCGAATTAATTGAACAACGATGCTCTGTTCCATGGGTAACAAGCAGCATTTTGTGACTCTCGTGGATTTGCCCCACTGGTCACAAAAATATTTACTTGTATGGAGGGCGCCGAGCAGCTTATGTTGGACTAATTCCACAACCATGTGCATCAAATCTGGCAGTACTCCAGAGACGCAGGATCGAAACCAGGCCACACCCACTCGGTGCTTCTTTGAGACTTGATCCAACCGGGCAAGCTGGACCCCAGTCTCTGTGGAACCTCCACACACTTGCCTTGTTCAATATCTCGTTGGCACTGCCTGTCCTCCATAGAGTCTCATCGCCACTTCCCGTTTGGAGCCTAAAAACCCCACAGGAACTCCTCCCCCTTATCATCGTCTGAAGGTAATCAGGGCATTCAGTCCATTCAAAACAACCGCTAGAAGTTTTGCATTTCAATGGCATACCTTCTAATCTAGTGATTATGCAGCATAATTATAGCAAAGAATCACCATTAGGCTCGATGGGCCATGGTTGGGATTATCAAGAATGATGAGACATATATGCAATGAGGAAAGGTTCTGTGTTCCTATAACTTTTCGTAAATTTTTACCTCTTGTATTTCAAACCATTGCTTAATATCTTATCAGTTCCTGGTTAACTTGAAATACCTCCATACGGGCGTGTTCTGTATTTCATTTATTTTGAATCTCCGAGCCTGTTCGAGCTTCTTGTGAGTATATGAGACGGCTAAAAATCTTCAAATTAAAATGCTATCAGCGTCTCAAAATCATGAAGCTTTTTATCGATATGATATATCCTGAGCAAGTGCTGTAAGCAGTGTGTGTAACTGTATTTGTATTTGATTGCTTGTATTTGATTACTTTGGGAATGCAGAGTGTAGTTTTCAATTTGTAAATTATCTGTATCAATCAGAATCGACATTTCAATGTCTGCACAAGTACAATGAGAATTTTCCATGATTACGCGGATTTTCCCAAAATCCAGTTTTCCGATCTTTCTTGTTAAGTTGCGGCGCGGCGTCACGCCGCGCACGTACTCAAAAAAGCTTAGTGAGAAATAGGGGTGTCGTCTCGCGACACCCCTGGTTAGGGGAACACGCGCACGGCTTCCCCTAACCAGGGGCTTGCCGTGCGCGAAACCAGGGCGCTGGTTAGGGCAAGCGCGCGGCCTATAGCCCACGGCCTATTCTGGGTATCTCTCCCATATAAACCGCTCTGAGTGACGTCACAGATCTAACCGTCAATTTTTCTGTATCCTAAACCTAACCATAACCCTAACCAAAACCCTAACCTTAATCCTAACCCTTACCCTAACAAATCTTGACCCTAACCCAAGTCCTTGAAGCGCTAGGTGCGCTTAATTATATTTTTCTGAGTGACGTCATTGTCATAGATAATGAAGGCTCCCGTTTATATGGGAGACCTACCCTATTCTGAGGAGTAATGATCACGGCGCGCCGCGCAGGTAGAATATGACGCTGGTTAGAGTAAGTATTAACAATTATATTATTATAAGCAATAAGCATGAGCAAATATATTTGCTTCTAGCTTAATACTTACTTAAAATATTTATACCCCCCGCACGATCACGACGCACCGTTGTCAGGCGTTGCCAAGCCTGACCCCCTCGCGCGCGTGACGTCTTGATGGATTTCTCCCATCCCTGCGCGCAACACTCGGAGGTTTGGAGGGTCGTGTTGCATACTCCCCGCGGAAAACCTTGCGTGCGCGGCGGAGGGTAGGGTAACATCCTACAAGTGACGTCAGACAAACGCACCGTACGTTGACCATTCCTAAGCCCTTGCAAAGGCTAAGCTGGGTTATGTCCGGCCGTTGCTATGGAAACCAATTTTTGCATGTGCAGATTATGATCAGTTTTATGGGAGTGCTTTCTATTACGCTTTAACTGTTTAATGCTGTGCTGTAGGTTTTTCGAAATTTTTTGACGCTTCCTTAATTTCAAATTTAAGATCTCATGATATGGAGAAAGAACATCATAACTTGAATAATGGAGGATATTTCAGATGGATCGCTTTCATTAAATGGGACATTAACTGAGAATGATGCTGAGACTGCAGAATGTCTTGCTAATGCTTTTAGTTCTGTTTTTGTGAGAGAGCCTCTTGGTCCCTTGCCTCAGAATTGTTTCAATGATTGTGAAGAATCAATTAGCAATCTAATTTTTGATGAATCTGATGTATACAATGAACTTAAATCAATTGATATCTATAAAAGCTTTGGTCCTGATAATGTTCATCCTAAGCTTCTTAAATCTCTAGCTGAAAGTCCTAGTTTTATCAAATGTCTTACTACTTTTTACTTGAAGTGTGCCAAGGAGGAATGTATCCCTAAGTTATGGAAAATGGCAAATGTTGTTGCTCTGCATAAGAAAGAGTCTAAATTAGAACCACTCAATTATAGACCTGTTTCCTTGACTAGTGTACTATGCAAAATTTATGAAAAGTTGATTCAAAAACATATATTAAGTTTCCTAAAAGACAAAATTAGTGCTGATCAGCATGGATTTGTTAATGGGAAATCCTGTGTGTCTAATTTGTTAGAAACTGTTGATGCTGTAATGAATATGCTTGAGTCTGGATGTCCTGTAGATATTTTGTATTTTGACTTCTGGAAAGCCTTCGACACTGTTCCACACTACAGGCTCCTGACCAAGCTGCAAAATTATGGCATCAAGGGTAACACTTTAGGTATTATAAGAGATTTTTTGACTGGTAGATCAATACGAACTAGTGTCAGAGGAAATTATTCCTCACTGAGAGCTGTCTTGTCAGGTGTCCCACAAGGCTCTGTCTTGGGGCCCTTATTATTTGTATTGTTCATCAATGATCTACCAGGAATTGTTAAGAATTTCATTAAACTCTTTGCTGATGATCTTAAACTTATTGCTGATGCAAACAATAAATCTGAAGTATGTAATGATTTGAATGCTTTGGAGAGTTGGGAGTCAACTTGGCTTCTAAAATTTAATATAGAAAAGTGTAAGGTCATGCACCTTAACTTCAATGATAATGGTCTGAACAACTATTTTCTCGATGGAAAATTACTTAGCTCTGTTTTAGAAGAGAAAGATCTAGGTATGTTTGTCACCTCTGATTTGAACTGGAAGCAAAACATTTATTCTTGTCTTAAGCTGCCAACAGAACTATTGGATGGGTATCTAGAAATATTATTGAAAGAGATCCTGGAATCCTATGTAGTATTTATAAGAGTATCATAAGACCTAAGTTAGAATACTGTGTTAACATCTGGAATCCAGTTGCTTGCCATGGTAACTGGTCATTGATTTTGCAGCTGGAGGCAATTCAGCGTCGTTTTACCCGTTTGTGCAATGGCATTGGTATGTTACCCTACAGCAAGAGACTGGGAATCATGAAATTAACTACTTTAGGAGAGCGACGTATTCGTGGTGATTTGATAGAAACTTTTAAAATTTTGAATAATCATGTTGATTATGGAAAGGACCTCTTCAAACTTAGTAGGTCTGGTCTCAACATCATTAGTAGAGGTAAGAATCGTAACCAGAACATTTGTAAATTGAGATCTGCATTCCTTCCTGAGCGAATTAGAAACTATTGGAATAAGTTACCTGTCTATGTGAAGAACTCTAAGAATGTTAATGATTTCAAATATAATTTAGAAAGTTTCAAGAATGACAGTAAAATAAGCTCTGAACACAATTTCTGGGAAGTATCTGATTTGATAATTGATAAAATAGAAGGTTGTAACTACTTATATAACAAGGAAAAGTTTAATGAATTTCTAATGGATAATCCTTTTATAGCAAAGAAGAAAGGAATTAATATCAGCAAAACCAAAGAATCAGCTTAAGTTATTTTTTTGTTATGTTCAATTTGCCCTGCAAACTAATCTGTTCTTATTTTTATATCAGGATTTTAGTAATTTAGAATTCCAGTTGTTGTATTGTTTTTATTTCTGCAGGTAAACGTTTTTAAAATTTTCATCACCTATTTCTCATTAACATGTTTTTACCTTTGTTAGCATGTCCTGTTGCTATCTATTAATAGGTTTCAAAGCATTAACTAGCATTATGTTATCTGTAAATCAGCTTTTAATTTATTTATATTTGTAAATTGCATTTATTAATGTATTGTATATTGTGAAAGCAACAAATGTGGGTGCCTAGACCTAAGGGTACTTTAAATTATTGACAAAATTTTCTCGAGACTGGGTTGAATATTCGAGTTGATATCATGTCAAAAATGTTATATTATATTATTATATTATTGTGGCAGAGGTTGGTCGATAATCAAAGCTGAGTCGGTGATAATATAACAGCAGTTGTGCAATTAATCGTTAATATGGTTACAAGGTGTGTACAATTCAATTGAGTTGAATTTAGGTGTAGCTTGTCAGGCGTTGCCTGGCCCCCTCGCGCGACGTCAGACAAGGTGTAGCAGATTATGAAGACAGTTCCTGGCCTGCGAAAAAACAAAATTATCCAATGTCAGTGTCAGTATGAGAACCAGTTGTCAGAATTAACATCATCTTGCAATCAAAACGGAATGCTGGAACAAAACTCGCATGGTTTAGCACGACTAAGACTAACTGACAAATTCGATCTATTTTCCACTCTGCTCCTTCATAAATTATTTTTGAATATTTGGTTTTTGCACTTAACTTTTGACTTTCATCTCATTGGAATCTTTTGATGCCCTAGAAAGTATCCAATCAATTCGAATGGCAGTATTTAAAACTTTTTTAGTGAGCTGGGTGTTTGCAAGCCCAAGGGGCCTGCTAGTTAATTAATAAGTCTATTTTTTTTTCATTATAATAAGAATAATAAGAATAGATAAAAAGTTAAAAAGTAAAAAAAACTGATAAGTCTAATACACTCCTAATTACAAGCACAAAGAGCAATAGAAGCAAGTGAGGCAGTGAAGAAAGAGACAATCAAACGAAATGGGATGAGTGGGAGTTGATGGGATCTATTATCAAAGCAGTTAAGTGCAGTAATTTTATGGGTTTAAAAGACTGCCAGTTATTCAGAGCAGCTGTGGCTGTCAAGGGGAAAAGAAAAAGGAAGCCAATCATAATGGTTTAAAGCCTGGCTTAACTTTGAACATAACTTTGAACATAAGTAGGGGGTCATTGGTAAAAATTGCTTACCAGAAAAACAAAGTGTGAGTTGTAGATATAGAGTTGGGAAGGGAGAGATTTGGTTGAACAAAATAAATTATAGAGAAAGTATTAAAAGAACAGCTAAAGGGTTTATGTAAGGTTTAAATGTTATTAATGAATGCAAGTATCAGGCAAGAGTGGCGAGGAGGTTATAATACTTGAATTTTGAATTTGCATTTGAATGGTGAGTGGTACATTTGAATGGTGAGTGGTACAAGTACCCAGCAGTTGAGAGATGATGGATGATGCCAACTATGGATAATGGACACACTCAGGAGGGGTGATGTGAGCCCCTCCTGGAGAACCAGGTCCCTGCCTCATTCATGGACATTGTTTACTATTTCAAGACTTCAGTGTTGAATTACAACAAAGCACTTCATGTACCATTTTGCTTGGAGTGTGGGCTACTACCTGACTCTGTACTTTATTAGGTATATTGTACTTTGGGCTCGCAATTAGGAGTGTATTAGATTTATTAATTATTAATTAGGTATTTGAATGTTGAGATTTGCCTTTTTCATTAAAAACATTCCAACTGATAGGCTACTATAAATTGTAAATGGTAAATTTGGTAATAATCTAAATCTTGGCTTTATTTCAAATAAAACCAACAATAAATAAATAACTTACCTAGATATAAAATTCAGAGAGAACTTTGAGATAACAATTAACAACTCATAGATCATTAAAGCCAATTCCCTCAATACCATTATTGATGGTCAAATATGAGATTGTTTATTAATGATCTATGCAGTTGCTGAATGGGGACATTGCATTTGGAATAGTCATTTGGGACACATTTGCTACTATCTATAAACTTGATCGAAATTACATTTATTAAATATTTGAGCATATGGAATGGTGACAAAGATCCGGAATGAGACATGCTAATTCAGTCTCACAAGCTAACTCCATCAAGCCAAACCCCAAGGTAAGTTTTTCCTAAACTGTTTAGTAATTCATCTTGAACCCACCCTATAAGGAGCACATACTTTACTCAAATGTGGAACCAATCACAACCAGCCAAAATTGAGTGTTTAGCTGGGTTAGGGTTAGTGCTAGCCCCAACCCTAACCCTAAAGCCCTTGTCCAGTTACAGATAGTTACCACCCACCGACAGTTACCAGTCTGTCAGCAGTCAGTTACTGCCCACAGACAGTTACTGGCTGGTTACCAGTCACATAAGGGGGGGGGGGGTCAAGCCAAATCTTTTGGAAAACATGTTTCTGAGATAATGGCACACCCCGTGGGCCACCTTTTTATGGCCTGGTTTGGTACCGCAAGAGCCACTGGCACTGGTGTCAAAAGTGCACCACCCGCTCACAGTTGCAGGCCAATGGGGATGCTAGTACTAATATAATTTCAAATATAGAATGACAAGCAGGATTGATTGACTTATAAATAAATAATAAATACAAAACATTTGTTACACGCTTAGACATCGAGAAATATAACCCTGAAGATATATTTTAGCCATTCAAGCGTGCCAGATTTAAAGTTCAATAGATTAAAGGACATTATAAGAAAGTTCAAGATTCAAAATACTATATCAATCAATTCCATCAAATGCAATGTGGAAGTAGTGAGTTTTCAGGAGCTTCTTAAACATTTCAATATCAGTTAAGCATCTCAAAGAATAAGGAAGTTCATTCCATGTTTTAGGTGCCATGTATGAAAAGGATGCTTCAGTTCTAGTAAACTGGGGTCTTGGAGGGATCTTGAGCAGATAATAATCATTGTCCATCCTAATGCTCACTCGCTTAGCTTCTCTTAGGAGCAATAGCTTTTTCAGATAATCAGGAGCTAGATTATTGAGGCATTTGAATACAAGCAGCGATATTTTATATTTGATTCTGTATTCAACAGGCAGAAAATGTAACTTTTTTGAGATATGGTTTGATGTGCTCCCACCTCTTCTTTCCATTGAGTTGGAAAACAAATCGTACTGCATTGTTCTGCAACTTTTGTAGCCTGTGAAGATTATGTTTTGTCAGTCCACCATATGAAGAATTGCAGTAATCAATAAAGGTCAGAATAGTTGAATGGACAAGTTGAATCTTAAGTTCATAAGAAAGCTTTGAAGCAATCCTTTTCAAATCTCTCATGTTAAGATAGCATATTTGTGAAACAAGGCTAACTTGGTCATCCATGTTCAGTTGATGATCAAATTTGAATCCAAGGTTTTTTTTGCATTAAGAACTGGGGTGATAGATAGAGCTCCAAAGCCTTCTCCAAGGTCTAGTTCCTCAAGGGGACTCACATAATATCCAATGTCCAAGTATTCAGTTTTGTCATCATTCAATTTCAAGAAGTTGACAGTCATCCATTCTTTCACTTCATGCATACATTGTTGAACTGGAGTCAGATCCAGGTTAGAATCATTGACATCAAATGAAAAATAGATCTGGGTGTCATCTGCATAAAGATGTATATCAAAGCCATACTTTTTTACAATATGCTCCAGGTCCTTGGTGTACAGAATAAACAGCAATGGACCTAAGATAGATCCTTGGGGTACACCAATGTCCAATAAACACTCAGTCGACTCAGTACCTTTAACAGACACTTTGAATTTTCTCTGGGACAGGTAAGATTTTATCCACTGATGAGCAGTGCCAGAAATTCTGTAGACATTCTTCAGTCTTTGAGGAGCAAACCATGATTGATGGTGTCAAAGGCTGCACTGCGTCTAATAATAGAAGAATGACATTATTTCTCTTGTCCATCATCATGAGAATATCATTGTGAATTCGTGCCACTGCTGTTTCACAACTGTGAAATTTCCTATATGCAGATTGAAATTGTGAAAACAAACCCTCTGCTTCAAGATATTTAACAAGTTGGTTATGAGCAACTCTTTCAATAAGCTTTGATATAGGAAAGACATGGGCCTATAATTCCCAAGCATATCAGCATCAAGATTGGGCTTTTGAGTGATGGGCCTTTACAACTGCAGTTTTCATGTTTGAAGGAAAAATTCCTTTCCTGAGGGATTCATTTACAATGAAATGGATAATATCGCCGGTCCAGTTCAAAACAATCCTATATCCAACTATCTTATCTCCACCCACTTTTAGTTTTCGAGATAATCAAAAAAAACTAATTATCCTCCAATACTGCTTGATTGGAAATTTTTTTAGCATTTATTATTTTATATTGGGTTATTGTCCATGGATCTCAATCATTGCTTTTTTATCAATGCTAAAGCAGGTTGGAAAATAAGCATTTGAATTTTTGAAATTGGAGTTAGGATAGTTGGTTTGTTAATTATTTGGAGATAAGATAGTCGTGGATTTAGGATAGTTCAAATTTAATGATTTTAATGATAGTATTTGGAGTTAGGATAATCAGTACTTTAATTATCTGGAGATAGGATATTTGTGGATTTAAGAATAATCAGAGTTATGATTTCAATAATATTAGTCGGAGTTAAGAGAGAAACAAATGGAGTTAAGATAGTCAAAAAATGAGAAATATTCAAAACAGTCACTGTTCACCTGTTCTGAGTATATCATTTTGGAGTTAGTATACTCGACTTGATATAGAATATCACCTATGGCAAGATTCAATTAATATACAGTTGGGGATTGTAGCCCATAAATAACCAAGCCCTACCCTATTTTTCGATTCTTGGGCTAGGTATTTTTTGAGGTTTTTTTGGGTTACATTTTGGTAATTTCTGGGACTTTTTCCAATGAATTTTAACTTGAAAATCAGTTGTTTTTGAACTTATATTTTACATTCAGTGGCTCTTAAAGTTTATTTGAAACGGTTATTTTCATGCTTCCAGAGCTTGAAGGGCTAAGGTATCACCTAAAAGTGAAATGCACAATATTGCCTGCCTAACTGGAAACTCTTGATGACCTTCTGGTGACTCTTGCCTCAGTGACTGGTGACTTATGCAAGACCTAGCTTGCAACTCTTGCCTAACTCACTGGTGACTATAACCTGTTCAATGGGACCTCTTGCCTTATCGACTGTGACTCCTGGCTGACCTGCTGAGTGCTGCCAAGCTTTGGAACTCCTGCCAAATTCATCGGTGACTCTGACCTGACCAACTAGGGCCTCTTGCTCTATTGCCTGACTGAATGATGACTTTTGCCTGACCTATTGGCTTACTGGTGACCCTTAACCGATCCAGGTAGTGACTCTTGCCTGACCAAATCGTGAAATGTCACAATTTGTGCATGTTGCCTGAATGCCTCACTGACTGGTTACTCCCCATGACCCAGCTGCCCATCGGACCACTGGAAACTCTAACCTGATCTCCTGGCGCCTCCTACTTGACCTACTGGCGTCTCTTACCTGACATACTGACGACCCTAACTGACCTCCTGAGGAATCTAATCTGAACTACTGGCGACTTTAACCTGACCTAGTGACGATTCTTACCTGATCTACTGACGAATCTTATCTGGCCTACTGGCAACTCTTACCTGTCCTAATTTCCGACTTTCGACCATAGCCTGACCATTGACCATATGTGACAGCAGACACTTTCCTGTTGAGTGTTGACCCAGCTGGTACTTCTTGTGTGACCTACGTCTAACTAGTGACACTTAAATAGGTAACTGTTTGAGCCATTAGCGTCTCCTGATCCTACCTGACCAACTAGCATCTCCTGATCCTACCTGATCTACAGGCGTCTCCTGACCCTACCTGACCTATAACTGGCCTCTTCTGATCCTACCTGACCTATTGGCGTCTCCTGATCCAACCTATCCTATTGGCTTCTCCTGATCCTACCTGACCTTCTGGTGTCTCCTGATCCTTAGTGAACTACTAGTACTGGCGTCTCCTGATCCTACCTGACCTATAACTGCTTAACTGACGTGTCCTGATCCTACCTGATCTACAGCTGGTGTCTCCTGATCCTACCTGAGCCTCTTAATCCTACCTGACCTACTGGCGTCTCCTGATTCTACCTGATCTAATGGCGTCTCCTGATCGTACCTGACCTACTGGCATCTCCTGATTCTACCTGATCTAATGGCGTCTCCTGATCCTAACTGACCTATAACTGCTAAACTGGCGTGTCCTGACCCAACCTGACCTACAGCTGGCGTCTCCTGATCCTACCTGACTTACTGGCATCTCCTGATCCTACCTGACCTACTGGCGTCTCCTGATCCTACCTGACCTATTGGTGTCTCCTGATCCTAAGTGAACTACTGGCGTCTCCTGATCCTACCTACCCCATAACTGGCCTCTACTGATCCTACCTGACCTACAGCTGGTATCTCCTGATCCTACCTGACCTATTGGCGTCTCCTGATCCTACCTGGCCTGCAGCTGGCGTCTCCTGATCCTACATGACCATCTGGTGTCTCCTGATCTTAAGTGAACTACTGGCGTCTCCTGATCCTATCTGACCTACAGCAGCTGTAGGTCAGGTTGGATCAGGACACGCCAGGTGTCTCCTGATCCTACCAGAGCCTCTTCATCCTACCTGACCTACTGGCGTCTCCTGATCGTACCTGATCTTATGGCGTCTCCTGATTGTACCTGACCTACTGGCATTTCCTGATCCTACATGACCTTCTGGTTTCTCCTGATCCTAAGTGAACTACTGGCGTCTCCTGATCCTACCTGACCTATAACTACATAACTGCTTAACTGGCGTGTCCTAATCCAACCTGATCTACAGCTGGTGTCTCCTGATCCTACCTGAGCCTCCCAATCCTATCTGACCTACTGGCGTCTCCTGATCTTGCCAAAACCACTGGTGGTAAGTTTACAACACTTATCTGATGACCCAGTTGGTATTTCTTGACTGTCCCACTGAGCCACTGCTGACAGTGACTCTTAGCTGATCACGTTACCCACTGGTCATTCTGACCTGATCTTCTGGCCAAATACCCTCCTGCATGAACCAGAGTCTGACCAGACTCTTGGCAGCACCCTTTTCAGACTCACTTCTTCCAGTGTTAATTTATCAATCATGACGCCACTGGACACGTTCCATCAACAAGTCGACTCTCGCAAGAAGCTTGTGTCTCTTACCCATACAGATGACCTTGTGACCTCATGAAGACATGCTGAGCATCAATAATCAAGCATTGCTGACTGATGAAGCCTTTATCATTGCTTGGTGACTAAGTGACTACAAACTGGTCTTCTGGCGATCATTGTGGCTGACGTTTGTCAATCATCATTGAAGCAAGAATGCTAAATGGCTCTCAACTGGCCGAAATTCATCTGGTGACCTTCACCTGGTGCCGTGTTGGTCCTTTCCTTCCCCTAGTCACTCCCATTTGACTCCCTGCAACACTTCCCTGGCCCTCCGGTGACACAAGTCCTGCATCCTCATGAAGCCTCCACTCTGACTCTTATCCCGCCCTGAGATGCGATGAAACTCTTGGTGACTCCCTGGCCCCTCGTCATCCGGCCCCTGGTGAGTCAATGAAGCAGGAACGATATTTTGAAGAACCCTCAGGTCTTAACTAACCCCTACGTGGTAATGAGTGGCCGGGGCTCTCTTGTTTAGACCAGTATCGTCTGATTTGACACCTTTTGATCCTTTGCTGAATTGCTGTTCCTTTCTAATCACTGTTGGACCAAGGTCCCGTGCTATATCATGTTTTTCCGTTGATCCTTATCAAAAAGCACCGAGGGCTCTTAAAATGCTCCTAAAATGCTATCTTAAAGTCCTCAAAATATTGATTTAAGCTATCTGTAATGATTGGAAACCGTTGAGTATCAATAAGAACATGTGAGTAACGCAAATAACACATTGGTGTCAAATGTCCGAAAAGTTCAAAAAATCCAAACCAAAAAAAAACAACAAAAAAACCCAAGCTCTACCCTAAATTTGGGATCTTGGGCTAGGTTTTTTTGGTTTTTTGGGGCTACAATCCCCCCACAGTTCAGTGAACCGTGTGGCTCTGTAGGAAAGAGCCTCTCCCTTAGCACAGTAGTCAGGGTGGGAATCAAACCAGCAACCTTTTGATTGCTAACACGACACTCTCCCTCATGAACTACTTCTGAATTGAGGTAGAGTGGGTTACCAGTTCTAATTCCACGAGGTGCCATCCGAGTGGGGTCATTTACTCATACCCTTTGATGAAGTCGAGTGATATAAGCCTCAGGAGAGATTGATAACCTGGTTGTACCACTAGGCACAACACTTAACAGACCCATCGAAGTGCCCCAGTCTCATTATCCAAGAACAAGGTTACATGCGACCTTTTTAAAACTTTACAACTTTACAAAGAACAAACCTGTCTTGTCCATGATGCTTATTGGCATATAGATTGAGTAATCATACCGTACCTAGTCTTTTCAAGCTTCAGGTTAAAAGCAAGCTTTTAAGTATTAATGGGACAATAATAACACTATTACGTATGCTGTGTATTACAATGCAGTGTAGAAGTATTGCTTAAGATGTTTTGCATCTAGATTCTAGGTATCCTATCTCCAAATTTAATATAGGTGTTAAGTAGAACGACCGACAAAAAAATATTCTAACATGACTGGAGATAGGATACTTGTAAAGATAAAACTATCCTATCTCCTTACTTGGAATCAATTATTTTGCATACCAACCTATCAATTAGCTTAAGGTACCTTAGGCTTTTCTTACACTCAAAATATTTTTAAAGGTGGATTTAAGATAATTTTCAAAATTGTATAACATGCCTAAATAGTGTGCTATGATATTGAAGTCGATTCTAAAGGGTAGAGGGGCCTTTTAGGAGGCTGTACACAAAAAATGGAGATAGGATTTTTTTGCACTCAGATTGTTTTGAACTCAGCCGGCGATATGAATTAGCTCTGGTAGACACTCTTTGAACAACCATATTGGCATGATATCAAGATCACAAGACTTATTTGGAAGTTCTTGCGCTAGGCTCAACAGCTCTTCCAGAGAAATAATATTAAAGTCAGAGAATTCTCGATAACATGAACCATTATCTCCATTGGTGCTATCCAGTTTAGCATTGGAGATAGTGGCATGGTCTTCCTTGATAGTAGAATAGATCTTCTTCACTTTGTCATGGAAATGGGATTTGAAGTTCTCAGCAAGCTCTTCATCATTAGCACTGTTTGGCAGCTTGTTGGAGCCAAACTCTTTATCGAGAAGATGATGTATGACCTTATAAGTTGATCTTGGGTCACCTTTTGATGAAGAGAGTTTCTCATTGAAGTACATGTTCCTGGCTCTGTTTATTATAATAGCCTTGTCAATGCTTTTCTCATTAAATAGTTCACGTGCTTCATCATTATCCTTATTCTTATAGAATTTCCTCTGTGCTTTCTTCATTTCTCTCTTAGCATCTTGACAATGAGAATTCCACCAGGGGGAACGATTTAGTTTAAATGTTCTATCTATCAAGGGGGCATTTTTATCCATAACAGATTTTACTATATCTTGATACACTTCAACTGCATGATCTACCGATGTAAAGTCAGGTATATGAAGTAGTGAACTGAAAAGGTTTTCTCTGAACTCTTTAATATCCATCTTTGAAAATTCTCGAACTTTTTTTGTCTCATATTGAGGGCTTGGATGCATGTTGAGGGAGCAAGGTAGGTCATAATGAACAACAAAGTGATCAGACGTTGTTCCTGTATTAGGATCAATAGTAAGGTTCTTGAGACCCATCATGTCTGAAGAGGAATCTAAGGTCAGCACCAGATCAAGTGTTCCTCCAGAAACGTGGGTTGGTCCCACAACATGTTGTGAAAAACCTTTGCTTTGATACAATGAGATGAATTTGAGTGCATTTTGGTCCTTTTTATCCTCGACATGAAAATTGAAATCACCTGAAATTATGGGAGATCCAGTCTTCTCTACAACATCGTCAAGGTATTTTTCAAATTCATCCATGAATGCAGAAATTTTGGTGTCCTTGTAT
Organism: Beroe forskalii; assembly: GCA_011033025.1. Classification (NCBI taxonomy): domain Eukaryota; kingdom Metazoa; phylum Ctenophora; class Nuda; order Beroida; family Beroidae; genus Beroe; species Beroe forskalii. Next base: position 826,842 of record WFMF01000014.1, read on the forward strand.
GCTGTTTTGCATTTACTTTTTGTGGTACGGTATACAGTGCACAGTCGAAAAGTTTTGTCAGCTGTTTTTACAATACATTCAATAACCTCAAAAGACTTAAAACCTTTCACAGAGTTCTCACTAATCAGGACTTTTTGAGGGTTGAAAATAAAGGCAACTCCTCCTCCCTTACCTTTACGAGGGGAGCTTTTCATGTCATAACCATAATCATGAATTTCAGAAAAGATTGCTTTATCCTTAGCCTTGAGCCATGTTTCAGTAATGCAACAAATATCAATTGACTTATCTTTGAGCATCTCTATAGTTCCACATACCTTGTTACACATTGATTGTGCATTGAAGCATGCCACTCTAAGACTTGACTGCAGCTCAACTTTTTCTGGACCATCTATCACATCACGTTTTTTGACATGAAATCAGTATTTTCTTTCAGTCTTGTAATCTCACGCTCAAAAACAGGACAACTTAAATCACCAGAGTTGTGGGTCTTGTAGTTCTCTGCATCACTCCCATGTTTTGATGCCAAGCACCGAACACAGCTATGTTTTGAAGTATCTCCTTTTACGGGGCATGAATTTGACCTATGACCTTCCATACAAAACATGCAAACAGCAGGTTTATCTTTATCAGGACAGTCTGAAGAAATGTGACCCACCATTTGACAATGATAACAGTGCTTAAAGTGGAATCTGTCACGAAACTGGTATCTACTATTTCCTAGATAAACATTTCCACGTTGATTAAGTAATACAGCAGACCTAATAGCTGGTGAAACTTTGAGTCCAATAGTAAGCAAATTATTGGGATTCTTATTGAGATAAACAACATCAAGTGTATGACCAGCTTCATTCAAAGCCTTGATACAAGGATTCTTAGAGAGGATTTTGTCTATGATAACAGATTTTTCAAGAGAGCGTGTGACAGTAGCATTATCATTACTATCAATATCATCAAGGACCTCACTGAGGACATTATGTAAACTTATTTTTGGTAACATCTTGGTTGCAAGTTTTAATTGATAGCCCAGTGAATGCAATGAATTAGTTGAGTTAAGTATGCATTCAGCCTGATCACGCAGAGCAACAGTCCTAAACCCAACAATGATTTTCATGCTTTTTGGATTTGATCTTATGAATTCAATCTGGATATCCTTTAGCTTGTTTCCAACAACCTTTTGTGCATTGCTCATGTTAGCAGTTGATTTTGAATTATTGTCTAGAGGACTAAGGACTAGGACCTGTGCTGTATTCTTATCAGACCCAGAGGCTGCTGGAGTCAGTTTAATTGGAGTAGTGACAGGCTGGGAACTGGCAACCTTTGAACTGGCTACAACATGAGCATAGCTATGCCCATTCAAATTCTCTGGAACCAATGCTGAACCAGCCATGAGTGGATCATTCACACACACAGCTGGTGTGAGGTCAATATTCAAAGCTAGATCTGAAGCAGTTTGGTTTGAAGATGCATTGTCAGGAACAGCATTTGATGGCATTGAAGTGGTCAATACTTTTGCATCACTGACATCAGAAATGTAATCATTATCACCAATAGAATTGGTAACATTAGAGAAATTTGCACCATTAGAGAAATTTGCACCATTTTTGGTGTTCAAAACAGTTTGGAGGAGTAGTTTCATTTCATCAATTGACTTTGATAGTTTGTCAACACGTTTATCTATCATATCAACTTTATTATCACAACTATTGTTACTGGTCAACTCACTTCTTTCCAAGTCCTTCCTGATACCACTTTTGTGTGCTTCATCATGATTTTCATCATCACTACATTCATCTCCACTACTATCATCGGCACTGCTATCCTCAGAACTAGATTCCTCTGCTAGGACTGGTACATCACCTTCAAAGCAGAGATCTGTAGAAATAACAGTATCGTCTTTACATGGACTCTTATCATAAGCACCAGAATCTGATATAGAAGAGAATTCCTTATTAAGCTCATCAAAACTTTTCATAAAGTACAATAAGGCTTTAACAACAGTCTCCTTTAGCACATATTTAAATGAGTCAAAATTAACTATATCAGCATCAGAACTAACAATTTCATCAGTGGTCACATTCTTATTGAACTTAAAGCCAGTAGTGAGATTGGAACTTATCTCTGAGTTTGGGGCAGTAGGTGGAGATCCACTAACACTTTCTCCACTAATCTTTCTGATATTGTGCACTGAAGATGATGAGTCTGCATCATAACCATTGGCATTGTCATTATCATTTGCCTGAAACAGTGACATCCTATCCGAAGAACCCCAGGAGAGAAAATTTTGGCCAGGGTATCTGACAGGACAAGCAAAGTGCTTTCACTGTTGAGTTCAAGCTCTGCAAGCAGAACTTTAGACAATAAATCCAAGGAAATTTGACTGGGGTTCCTCAAATTTGATTGTAATAAGTAGTGTTGTTAAGTTTAAAACTTAGCTAAGTTATTTCACACATTGATACACTCGGGACTTGGGTCCAGAGAGAGAGAGAAAGCTCCTAGGAAATTCCTCTTTTTTCCACTCAAAGTGGGTGACCTTTTTTGATCCTCCTGTTTTAGGGTGCAAATTTTGTACAGTGAATCCTCAATCAAATCCCTCCCTTCTTGTTATTCCCCTTTCGCGACAAAGATCGACTCTCTATCTCAACCCGTTCAAAAGTTATTGCACTTTGAAGTTTCAAGTGTCACGTGATTCCCAAGAGATGTTGAAATCTATTCAAAGTTCTCTAAAAGCTTGATTGTAAGAAATGTGTGACATGTCGCGTCATGTCACGGTAAGTTACCATATAAACTTGAGATTTGAGAATTGTAAGTCTACTATATCTCGATCAAATATACAGTAATGGAAAATACTGTTACAGTCACATACTCCATAGATACTTAGTGAAATAAACATAATATTGTTATTATTATGACACAATGACATATCTTTCTAACTAAGTACCTACTGTTAATAATAGTTTGTCTAGCATTACACATGCCATAACTTGTAGCCTCCTAGCGTTTACATTCGTATTTTTGTGGGTAAGTGTGACTGTATTCATTGAATATGGAGGTTAATAAAACTTCAGTAATCAGTATTGAGCTTATGAGGAAAATTTCACATTTTTAGAAACCTATCTCTCTGTTCGCATGCATACTTTAGATATTTGATTGTTATTCAAATATATTCTATTGTCCAATTGAGATATTGAGAATCTTTAAATAGTATGCATTGTCTCCCTTTCACGGAATTGTAATGAAATTCCTAAAATCTTTGACGGTCAATGCTTTGATGGTTCATGGAAATTAGAATTAATCAAATAGATAAAGATTTTAATGATAGGAATCCCACAAGGGAGGTTTATGTTTAAATGTCATATCATGCCCGCATTTCTGGCATCTATTTACTATGATACATGATATTGGAGTTCATATAAAATACCATCCCCCGTAATAATTAACTAATCAAACTTATATGCCACTGTAGTGTTTCGGGGAAGATAAGCTGTCTATACAGCGGGCTAGATATCTTATAATTCTAATTACATTATATTATTAACTCCTGATAATGAACAAATTGACCACTCCTCGCCTTCCTGCCTTTCCTTTGGCACGGACACAGCCACATGTCAGGTGATGATTAACATCCCGTCATAGTGCCTCACTGTCTCACAGCTCGATACATGATCAACGTTATCAAACACAGTGAGGTGGAGTACTGTATTTACTCGTATGTTTGCCATGTGTGGGTTGTTCTGATGTACAACTACTCATCCCAAAAATTGGGACGATCCCTGTACACAGACACACAATCATGATCTGACTTGTTTGCGAGTTATCTTCACTGTATATTCACGATTATTATTATACACTCGCTCCGTTTTCTGTAATGTAACTTGAGCTGTTTGTTAACTGGTTAATATACTTAGCTTATTGGCCTTTACTTAATCAGCCCAAGAGGACAAAACCGACTTTGAGATTTTTGTCTTAAGTGCTGGTGAAAAAAGGCCACATAAATTGGGGCCGGTTAGATTGAAGGCCAATCAGTTTGAGCCAAATGAAACCTTAATTACCTGGCTTATACATTATAAGTAGAGGTTCAATACGTAGTGTTTTAGACAGACTGGCATGTGAGTCTTTTGTTACAATCCATCGAGTATGAATGGGTTTCACTTTTAGTGGTTATTTTATGTCATAAAACCTTGATCTGGCAACTGCTAATATAATTTTTGTGCACGGGGCCGGTTAAATTGGTTCAGAAATGATTAAATTTTTTCCACAAGGCCGGTGAAAAAAGCGGGCTAAATGGCCTTTAATTCTTTAATGAATGCCAATAATGTAAAAAGGTGTCCAATTTGATGTGGTATGCGGTCGTGCTTTGTAACTTTGTACGATTGTAACTGAAGCTTGATTATATTTTGATGCCATTTTTGTGCATTTTTAATTTCCGTTGTGCATTTGCATGCTTTTTCAATATTTTTTATTTCGTTCATTCTGATTTGCTCGATACCCCTCCGCATGATGATATCTTTACGTATCCAACAACATGTTACAGTATTTCAATATAAATTGCATCTCCCTCACTTAGTTTCCTTGTACGAACTTCATATGATTCTGAAACTGTTTAATTGCTGAGTGAGGAGGAATATGTCATCTCGGAATATGGTTTTTCTCTCGCAGGTAAGTGGCATTGGTTTGAGGCGTTCTTAATTTCTTGATTAGATAATTATACTCATAAGTAATTCAAAAGTAATTTTCTCTTAAAATATTTAACTTATAAATTTGCAATTCTTGCTGCACTTATATGAAAGTATAACCTTTAATTTACTTCGCATTCAATGTGGCGAGCTATATGGCGTTACATACACATAAGATCTCTAAATTCGTTTAGCACATACATAACAAATAGATATCTTCTGAACAAAGCTCTAAAACTAAACGATTCAGTCAAATGGTCGAGAGGGTAAATTGATCAATTGCAAGATTATACCTGCCTACATGCCCTTGCTATTTATGGTTTAATAGAATAAGGAGGTACAGTTACCATGTTACTCAGTCGAGGGATTGTCTGCTGCTGCTGGGAACTAGTACAATCGAAGTTGGTATTCACTCCGTGAGATGATTTCAATCTCAGACAGAAACCCTTTATAGTAGCATAGTGTAACCCTTCTCAGAAAGGGAGAGAGGCATTGTTTCTTTTATTTATTTTGTCCTTGGTTCGCAGAAGTGAAATAATTGTATGAAGCATCGAAATCCAGGAAATTATTAGCTTTTATTGAAACTTTTTTATATTCCGCATTACCATTTTTAAGTGGTGTTTCAGTATTTCGTCGCGATAAAGGAATCACTAGCCTTTGCACCAGTCAGTAGTTACACAGCTCATATTATGAAATATTATGTAATTAGTCTGCAGAGTTTATACTGGTATTCCATGCTATTGGTAATTTGCATTCGGTTTTTGAAGAGTACAGAAGTATATATATTATCATATTTTGAATATTATTCATGTACACCATTCTTATTATGAGTACAATTAAAATTCATTGATAATTGGTGGTGAATGGAACAACAAACAAGTTTCTAGTTCAATCTAAGACCTGCTGAGTCGGGCTGAGTAGGAAAGAAAAGTCGCACTGTAATTAGCCTCTGCAGCATTGCTTTTACCCAAGACACTCCAATAACAATGTAGACTGCAGCAAGCACTCTGGAGTCCAGCTAAACATTGCTCTAATGCTCTGACCCTGTCAGCATGTTATATAAGCTTTGAAATCGCAACGCCCATAATTAATGCCATTTAATTTCCGAGGACACTTAGTGTCCAAGGATATTAAATCATGACTAAATCACGAGCTGTTAAGCGAGTGATATTTTCAAAAACTCAAAAATAAAAGACGTTGGAGGAGTGCTTTATTCTTACCATTAAGTATGAGAATGGGGTTTAAAGGCTATAGAAATCAATGAACCCACTTATTCGACGAATCAAAATATTGATTAGGTATTTGAGTTCAAAAAGGGAATTATGGTTATATTCGTCTCCACAAGAGATTATTCATTCAATTGGTGTACAGCTAATTATTCATTGGCTAAGGTATTTATTGGCAAAGCCATCCTCCCCGGCTGGATAACAACCGGGGAGGAACGGGACTCACGTCCCATCCGGGGGCCTTAAAGCACGGGAGCGCTCGTATCGGCCTGAAGGTCCCTCTTCTGAGCACCGTCTGGGCCCTCGCTGGCCCATCCCCCTTCTAGTAGTAGTGGTAGGTATACACCATTGATCTACATGCCACAGAACATAAGTTATATTTCCTTGTTAATTTATGATGCCTTTAAAAATGCTCGGATGGGAAATGCTAGGATAGACATTTAAGTGTCCGTGTTCATAATATATCTACCCGCACTTTATGACATTCAAAAAACGGCTGGGGAGGGCTATATTAAGATATGCCTGTGGAATTTCCATTTAAAACTTTAAACGGCTAACAGTCAGGAGTTACATAATATCCGAATGCAGGATTCAGTAATGGGAATATTTCACCAAATCGCTCGAAGTATGGAGTGATGGCTCGAAGTGCTGGCGAAGAACTTCGCATATAGCGGTTTTCTAGTTTTTCTGCCTTCAGAACACTGTGCTGTATTGTGTAACGATGAGGTATGGCTTTCTGAAAGTAAAAAGCAAATTCGTCTGAACAAATACCAGTGGGACCATTACCATATTTGATGCTTTATTGACTATTGCGGTTTCCTATTATAATTACAATTCTACACAAACTAAACTGTTAAATCTATGTCATGACTCTTGATTGTTGCATGGTGGATGGCTGTAATAATGTAATGATTTGTTATATAAAACATGGGGGTTGTGGTGGTAACCAATCGTTTAGTAATATATATGGTTGCACACATGTGTCCTAAAATAAAGGAATAGTATAGTATTACCTTACGTGCCCTAATAAAGCACGGGAAGTAAAATAATTGCTGTTTTCTTTTTACACAACTGACATTTAAGGGACTTGTATTATAAATAGATTAATGTCAGAATTAGGGGAACTTAAAATACCTCTAAGTCTCTTCTATTGTTGTTACAGTAGAAGCGAGTTTACTAAATTGCAACTGAGATGCCAAGCCCACACTTTTTTCTAATGTAACCACCTCCCTATTCGAACCTAAATTAACCTAAATAACGAACCTGAATGCGTAGTAATTTCTCTATTTGAATGACTGGAGCTGGGAAGTGAGGGGCCACCTGCTCTTACTTCTACTTACGTAGTGCAAAAGTTACGACTGTTTAGTGTGTCTACACAGTAAATTTTATTGTTATAGATAATAACAGCCTTAGTTTAATGTGTTTTGTGAATTGCTATCGTTCCATGAGTTGCTTATAATAGTTAAATAGTTTTATATTGCCTGTTTCAAGATATACATTATTACGATACATATTGTACATATTCTATAGAAGACCCGTTTGGCCTTCTAGACCACAGGACACCCGACCCTTAAGTACGAATTATTTTCAAAATTGATGGCTCACAACGGAAATTTGACAATTGTTTATAAATTTTAGGAATAGCTTAAAAACACGCTTTTGGCCATCGTAGCAAAAATCCCCGGAGGACCTAACTCAAAATTTCGTTCAATAACATAAGTGCGAAATTTAGTTTCTAAGCGATTCCGAAAATTTAATGCAGAAGCGTTGAAAAATGGCGGAGGAGCAGCGAAAGTTTAATCATCTTCAAATCGCTAAATTTATTACAGTATTTATCGGTTGTACTGTTTTTGTTATGAATTGCGAAGGGGTCTCCGCATTATAATATTATCCAGCATAAGAATATCCTGATGCACGTAACAAGTACCAGTTGTATCATTAATAATTACGCATTGAGTAGTAATAAATAATGGCACTCATGGTGGCACCATGGCATGGTGGCATGGAAGGGTAAATTGAGTTATATATAATCAGGTGCAATTAGAGCCTATTGGAATAGCAGTTACAACGTCTTGTGATTTTAGCTTCGTGTAAATGTTGAAATTGATAGCATTTAAGCATATAAACACGGGTTCGTGTTTTCGTAGAATTTGAGTATCATAATCTGAAACTATGAAATAGAAGGGTTGTATCTTTAAAGTTGAGCTTTATTATCAATGTTTAACTGCGAATTTCATGACACTTTTTGCTTTTGCAAGACTTGAGTCGTGTGCACGGTGCTCAGAGCACCTCGATATTGAAGTGATATGATAGTACAGATTTGTGACTGATTTAGTCCATTTTAAAGCTTCTTTAGTTCAGAAGTTCAGAGATTCATTTTATCGAATGTTGAGATGGTGCTTCTTTGTAGATCAGTGAATAGGGAATCGTGGTTGATTAATTTGTCAAATTTCTATGCGATCAGTACCTAAAGCTATAGAAGTATAGAGTATAGGTATTACAACAGGAGGCGTATACATCACAACATTATTACCAGAAGGTGCAGAGCGAACCTGTACGGAGCCCAACTATTTCAAATAACCTCGACTGTGTAGTTGTAAACCACTGCAGTTCAACTATAATTTCAAAACCAAATTTCCTTCAAGAGTTCCAGATTCAAAAAATTTCTTAGTTACAGTACTTAGGTAAAAGATACAGGTCCTTATAAACTGGGTTAACTTTCATTTTTCAATCCCTCATTATTTACGGCGAAAAATCCCACGGTCAAAAAGGGCGTGGCCATATTTCGAAAAGGCCCGCCTAGATTTTCGGTAATTCCGGTTTTTTGACTCCTGGGACCATAATGAATCGAAAAAAGACCTTAAGTCATTGCTGCAAGTGAGTCCCTGACTGATCACATTCTCGACCGGACTATGATCATATGACAGCCGTGATTCCCTGTGAGTGACAAGTTGACAACTGACAGACTTTCTGCGTTCGAAAAGTGGTAACTGATTAATGGATACTCCATTTTCTACCCTGATAAATTCCTAGAACTCCTAAAGCTACTTCCCAGTAATAAGACGGTAAAACCTGACTGAAGAGATGTGTAGCCACATGATATAGGATATATCACATGAGCTTCTCATAACTTTATAGATGTGAGATGGCCATGTTCATTACTATACTGATAATATGATGAGGTTACATATATTATAGAATGTTCTGATAAAGCTGAAGCTTTCAATATAATGAACTACATCCTGACTGCTGAGCTCCTATGAGAACTCTCATACTAGACGCACGTGCTACTCTTTTACCATCCCTATTGCTGCCTGCACTGAGACAGTGCAAATTTCAAAATGCGATAAGCTGCACACTCTATTTCTTACATCATATCAGTGAACTATTGGCGGCATAATAGCTTTCCCATGCAGCTAAGAACCCTTTGACATTGCCAAATCAGTGAGCGGATTGATCGTAAACTCGACACTCGGGGCTGATGGGTCAATGTCATGATGGTTTTGGGATTATACAGATAAGCAAATACGCCGTTGATGGTAATCTTATTAATACTCAACTCCATCTATCTTGCGTTAACTTTTTATATTTGTCATGGTATATTATAAAAAGGGATGAATACCGTATCTCGAATCGAATAGTAGCATATATATTGAATATTCACAGAGTTTTCGCTAAAATTTATCTTGCTAACGTTGCAGTGCACTCTTGTGTGAGCTGTAAATGGTGTGCCGTATATAATCTAAATGTTCATTATAAATATTAACATGTTTAAATAGCTAACTTAATTAGCTATCTTGAACAGCGTCAGAAAATAGTTTTTCATTTGGAAACATCTGCCAGTTTGGCAAGAAGTTATCATGAACTGCAGCGCCATGATACCGAATGTAACTGTGAGATGGCACGCTTGTGCTGTCATCAGGTGTTCTTGTAGGATTTCACTGACATGTAATATTATGATATATTGTGTTAACTGAGATAGGTAGGTAAACTAGCTCATTGATTCATTAGTTAAAAAGTATAACTAGGCTTACTGTACAGGGCTGACGCGAATATGGATTGGAATTTATTTAATAAGTGCAACACATTACTATCGAAGAGCGTTTCAACGTTTCATGGCCTTTTATGCAGATAGATATAGGCTTGAAATGTAGAAATGCAGGATGCATCTCCAAGTACACGATCCAACAGTTCGGTGGTGAAGTCACAAAACTTCTTATCCTTAATTGATTTCAAATCATAACACACTCATATAGTCCCCTGATTATCCCATTATCATTGAGTATTGACTGATGTGAATAAAGCATACCCCATGTTACATACTTCTTCTGGCATAGATAGCATTGGTCTTATCGTCTATTTAATCAGAAATAGGACGAGTAGAGTGGTTACGAACATCTTCAATTGTAACAATTAAAACGTCATGTTCTTGTGATATTTCAATAAATATATCATTCATCATAGTCATACATTCGGAGAAGTTTATTGGTTAGAACATACAACTGACATGCAACATTCATATCACTAAGCTCTTATCTTAGCTAAATTTATAAATAATTGAATTAAATTAATTTATTGGAAAATGCAATGCACTGAATAAATTAATTTAATTCAATTATTTAGGCCCCAGCTAAGATAAAGCTTAGTGATATGAATATGCGTGTCAGTTGTATGTTCAACCAATAAACTTCTCAGAATGTATGACTATGATGAATGATATATTCATTGAAAATATCGGCAGACGTTTTAATTGTTACAATTGAAGATGTTCGTCCTATTTCTGATTAAATTGACGAAGAAATCCCTATTCTACACACCATCTTATCGTCTGAATAATATCTATGTGATCCATGTGATCCACCGGTACGCTGTACTTTCGTTATCATTTTTTGCCGTGTTCAGATTTTTAATTTTAGTATTGTGCGAAGTTTCCTTTGTGCCAACAGCGGAAAGAGAGAGAGAGTACAAACAATCTCATTTTATAATGTGTATAGCCCACCCAGGGTAACGCATTGTTGTAACTGCAGTACACGTGCTCTGATAGTGAACTTTTGTAGCCCGAGGCTTGCAGTTATATGTGCTTCAATCAATACTTTCCTTGTGTTTGTTTCAATGAAGTAATAAGGCAAGGTTCCATTCTGGTATCCGAATGCCAGCTTATGTCTTTAGTTAGTCTCGATTATTCAATTTAGCGGTTGCTACTGGTTATCTCGAGGGTCAAAACTATTCAGTTTTCAACATGTCTAGCACACGATTGTTTATTCCACCCCAAAGTAAGTAAGTAACGATTGTTTATTGGTGTACACACCATTCACGAAGTGTGACACTTCTCTGCGTACTAGAAATTGGCGGATTGCTCGGATCTTATCACGTGACCAAGCAGATCATGGCTGTATCTGACGTTTGCAATATCAGTTACAACCATCTGATTTGTCCATTTGGTATCACACACTAAGGAGATCACGTGACAGGCTGCAAAAAATCGCAGCAATTTGCCAATTGTTACTTTGTTAAAACACTGAGTATAGTCTCTACCCCCAGCTCTATAAAGCTGTGGTCATCAACTTCAAAAAAACTAAACTAATGTTAACACAAATTAGCAGCTTCACTTATCTTGAGAAAATTTCTTGTGAAACTTATTTTCGTAACTCGTCTCTGAATAATTACTCAATTTTTGATTGAAAACCTTTAAATAAATTTTAAAAAGTTTTAAAGCAACTCGTCGTTTGCTAGAGCAACTCGCTTTTTACAACTATTTTGATTGAGCTACGCCTTGTAGGTGCTTCATTGATGTAAAAAGTCTTCGTCATGATGTGGAACTCCCCTCACTATGACGTAGGTGACCAGTGGGCGGGAACACTGTAAAGGGCAAAGTTGTTTAATATATTTTAAAAAGTAGTTGGTACATGACATGATCAATACCCGTGTTTAATGAAATGATATCCTCATGATCATACATGATCGAAGATTTCAACTTTTATCTACCAGTGAAACAGTGACAACCATCACCCGTGAATGCAGACACTTAGCAACATTGTAATGTTACTATTTTGGTCGACCATCGATCAAGTGAAGTACGCTAGTCTTCTCTAAGTCTTTACATGAATAATTGATGAGTAATGTAACATAAGTTTTCTTCATATCATGGCATTATATTCTGCTGTGGCTTATCTGCAATTTATTTTGCAGCAATATACCACGATACTAGTAAACTGTCCTGTGATTTGAAGCGGAATTTCGTGACTTTCGATAAATTTACGAAGCAAAGTTCTGTGTCGAAAGAAATTAAACGAAATATGCTTTGAAATGAATCGGTAGTATCAAGACGCCTTGAATTGTGAATTGTGAGTGGTATCTCAGTCATTAGACCTCAATTCGTTTGAATAATGTCACTGAGTTGATACCTATTGGATCTTGGTATATTATTGGTAACATGAAGATTGCGATTCTTACCATACGCTATGTGCAGTGTTCACGTATGATAATAGAGCATCCGAATGATATGCAGCGGTGCTAGTACGAGATCGCTGCATCATGTAGATGGGAAGATTCCTGACATGAAATTGCAGTGCTGCTGCGACCTTGTACTCGTAGAAGTATACGATATTATGGGTATTGGGCATGGGGGTATGCGCTCCTCAAGCTCTCAAGTATTTCACAACCAACCATAAGCCACCAAACCCACCTGAAACCACCCGATACCATCCGAACCCACCTCATCAGTGAACCCTCTTTTTTTCAATAATTTTTCAATCTAAGTATGAAAATCGCCCGAAACCACCCCGAAACGAGCACAAACTTTACTCAAATGGGGAACCAACAGAAACCAGCCAAAATTCAGTGGGTTAGTGTAAGTGCTGGCCCCTACTCTAACCCAGTTAGGGTTATTAATGTTATGATAAGGGTTTTGGTTACGGTAAGCTGGTTAGGGTTAGGGTGGGTTCAGGTGGTTTCGGGTGGAACCACCCCAAACCACATGAACCCAACCGAAACAATTGGAACCAGGCAAACCCACCCAAAGTATTAGTTTTGGATGGATTCTGGGTGGTTTCATATGGGTTTGGGTGGTTTCAGGTGAGTTTGGTTGGTTTCGAGACTAAATCCGGTGAATTAGTGACCCTAACCCACCGGGGTTAGCCTCGAAACCACCCAAACCCACCCGAAGCCACCAAACCCACCTGAAACCGCCCAAAACTAGTACTTTGGGTGGGTTCGCCTGGTTCCGCGTGTATCGGTTGGGTTCATGGGGTTTGGAGTGGTTCCACCAGAAACCAACCCTAACTTGGGTTGGGTTTGATGGGTTTTGGAGGTTTCGAGTGGTTCCAGCTTTTAGTGTCAAGGAAAATAAAGATAATAATAATATGACAGTGTAACTGAATGGAATATATTATATTTTTCTTCTCTCAGTTATGTTTTAGGTGAGTAGGTGAATCATTTTGTACCGGGTAATTTATAACATGTTTTTTATAACTGAATTACAGTTTTACATATTTTATATCATGAATTGAAAAATTAACTTTTGGCTGTTTCAGGTTATCCCATCGTGGCGAACAGATGCATTCAAGTCAAAGTTTGAGGTAAGAAAATGTTTTGCAAAGTGAGAAAGATAGTGAAAAATCAAATAAAAGAATTTTCAACGTTGTAAGGTAATTGTTTAGACTTTCAGGGGCGAGGGGCTGCAATTGCTCTAGATTTAACAGTTACACCATGGAGGGAAAGTGTGCTACCTTGCCCCTTCTTTATTAATATTTTTATACCTAGGTCCTAGAGAAATAGATGCCAAGAATTCGGGACTTAGATACTTTCGTGATTCCCTACTTAAATGTCACCGGAGGTCCCCCAATAAATCCAATACCAAATAAAGTTTAATATTATCCAACATGGTATTCCACCGAAAGCTCGTATTATTATGTTGATACATCATTTTGCATACATGGTTGTCTAGAATCGAGCGCACTTTTACCCCTTTCTCTAGCAATGCTGTGTATCGGCAATGATCCAAGTACTCAAGTTTGATATCAACATGCCTTAGTAAGTTAGTACACTTAATAAGTAATTTAATTAGTTATTAATTGTTTAGGTTGATTTTATTATTAGGTACTTATATAAATTAGTATTACGAGTTTTCCAAAATCGCATCGATAAATAATTGTACTAAAGTATCTTAAGCTCAGTCTTTTTACAAAGTGATGAGCAAAACCACATGCTGACATGCTGAGGTCTCGACAGACTCATGTTGAACACAACTCGACCGACTGTAAGCTCACTACATCACTGTTGACACACGTTAAGCAGAGCCCACACATTCCAACATTGATATTATATACTTTTATATACATTATTAATGCAGTAATGCACACAAACGAGAGACCTCCAATCATATTACCAGCCTTGTTCGCGTCTGTGAACGGTTTTCTAAGTAATTGGCACACACTCACCCGCGTGGAACTGTGGAAAGGAGATCCCTCTTTAACCGTTCCTCTCCGGGCTCAATTATCATTATTATGAACATTGTATATCCCTGAACATTACTAGAAATACTGGAGTACTAGCCGAGTCACTGTATGACAGTATGATGTATTGAATCAAGCTGACAGAGTCCCTGACACCCCCTCCCTTTCAGTCGAAGGAGGTTAAAATGCTGTACAGTCAGTACTTCTTCAAGCAGAAGATGGAGATGGTGGTCCTCCTGCTCGTAGTTCTCGCCATCAACGCCCTCCTCCTCCTCATCCTCTACTACGCTAACGACAAGAACTGGCCTGAGCTCCGCAACCTCGTTATCGCCGTCTTCGTTATCTGCATCTTCATCCTTATCATAGAACTCATGAACTCGGGCTCCTACACGACGAAGCACCTGAGCCTGGTGTCGCTGTGCATCTGGGTGCTCCAGGTGTCCATGTTGTTCGTCATCGTGGCCCTCACGGAGCCCGAGTACCGGACTCCGAGCGACCACATCGCGCTGGTGGTGTTCATCACCTTCGTAACGTACACCATGCTGCCGCTATCCCTCCTATATACTCTGATCTTAGGGATCCTCCTAGCGCTCGCTCACGCGCTCATCATCACGCTGCTGCCGCACAAGGAGGTGGAGGACCTGGAAAAGCAGGTGAGTTAGTGGGGGGACTTGGAGAAGCAGGTCAGTGAGGGGGGGGTGGATCTGGACTGAAGCAGGTCAGTGAGGGGGGTGGTTCGCCCCCTATGTGCGTTATGTAATGTGAGGGGGGAGTGGAGGACCTGGAGAAGCAGGTCAGTGAGGGGGTGTTATAAGGCGCCCTTCAATTCCTATAATGTGCCCTACCTAAACGCACCCTTCTTAAACCCTCCCTTCCAATCAGTGTTTCACTGTTCCTTTTAACCAGTGAAACTGAGGGTTCAATAAGCACAATAATTGCACTCGGCTACACCTCGTGCAATTATTTCCATAATCCCATTTCTGGAAATCCTATTAATATCTTAATACTTTAATATATAATATTTCTAAATTAATATTCGATTTTTTTTTCATCATTCAGACTATAATTGTAATTATTGGTATTCAGTTGTTAAAACCTTCTAACTTTCTTGCATCAACTCATCGAAAAAGTTCGATTCTAACGGGATCAATAATTATTTGTCACAGGATAATCCTAAAATAGTATTTTCTTATTAATGCTCTCTTCTGGAATTGGTATATTAATTCAATCAGAGTTTTTATCATCGATTCATGGTCATTGGTCCTGTGAAATTATAATAAGTCAGGCGAGACTAGAAAACTAGAAAACATCTGACATCACAGTCATTGGAATATGTTTTCCAAATTTGGCATAATACATCAGGTTGTACGGTTGTACCGTCTGATCCGGTAGTTTTAATATAATTTGTGCAAAGACTGTAGTGGCAGTAGCATAAAGATTTATAATGTCTTAATTAATTAAGTTATTAACTGTTCATAAACAATCATCCATTTCTTGCAAGAAGTTCAAGTTTTGCGAAATTTGCGGGGAAGCATTTACCAGAAAAGCAGGAACAGTGCGCTGGCCATAAATTTATGATATAGAAACGTAAGATTACATTGATTTGTCAGGTTGCCTTCAGCGAGCAGCTCTGGTTTTAACTTTTTAACCAGAAATCATAGCATCCAGTAGTTTCCAATACTAAATGTTGCTTTTAATAAACTGAAAAGTTAATCAATTTTAAGTTAATCAATAATTAATGTACATATTTTCATGAACATTTTCAGTTCGTAACACACCCCCTTCCCCCAATGCTGCAGGTGATTGCGAACGTGTTGGTTTACATTTGCAGCAACCTCTGCGGGATATACCACCACCATCTGAGTGAGATAGCTCACAGGAGGACCTTCCTCGAAACCAGGGGATTCATCAAGAACCAACTCGAGCTGACACAGCAGAAAGAGCAGCAGGTTGGTAGGATGGTTTACAGCTTTCAGATCATGGTATTATGTTTCCGTATATCGCTGCAGTAAAGTTGAGGATTCCCTCAATGCTTTATTCATGGCTCATATTATGCTCACTAGGTAATGACTCACTACCACTGGTTAGTGAGTCACTACCATTAGGTAGTGGCTCACTGATGAAATTATGAATATTTCATGCATACTGATCGGATAGTTTAGTATTTTACTAGTTTTAGAGAGAAAAACTTACCCGATCACACACGTTCACGGCATGATCACGTAGTTGATAATTCTAAAAGATAAGAATGTTGAAAGCAGAGGAATGTAATTAGTTTCCACTTTACCTACAGCTGCTCTGTGTAAGAGAGCAAAGATTTCCTTTGTCATGCAGTTACTAAAGGAGAAAGGACACCAGCTGAGGAAGCTGAAAGAAACATAATAGCATCATAATATTTCCACTTTATTGGTTGAGAGAGTTTTAATTAATAATTACACATCCTGATCATGAGCATGTGCCACCTGGGTAGTGGGTAGAATGAACAGCAAATTGACATACACAAATAGAAATTTACCACTAAACATTTCACCACCTTTTAACTTTTTTATAATATATTCTAACATTATCTAATTTACTTTTTCACGGTTGACCTATTTCAGATACAAACCACCTCTGCGACTCACCACCTGCCATCAACTCAGTTCTTCAGTTCTACCATCGCTAATAATATATTTGATCATCACAGTCAGGAATCATATAATGTGCCATTCATCATAGCATTATGTATGGCATAATTGAAAAGAACTCAGCGGCCTCGTGGCCTAATGGCTAAGGCGTCTGACTTCGAATCAGAAGATTGGGGGTTCGAGTCCCTTCGGGGTCGCATACCTTTTAGAGTTGATGTTTCAATAAGATTAGGAGACATAAACAGTTCAAAGGGATTGAGTTTTTGATTGAGAAGCAGAGCTTTCCCACTATGTTTAAGTGAAAGTGTGAAATCATCAGTGGTTTCAGTGTCATCACTCATGCAAACATCATTGTCATCACCATTATCACCGTTCATCTCTGTCACCAGTCATAGAATTCGGCATGTCATCATCCTGTCGTCCTGTTCCAGGAGTCATTACTGAACTCAGTCCTGCCTGGCTACATTGCCGAGGAGATGCTGAGAGATATCCTGAACAGCAACGGGCAACGTCAGCAGCCCATGAACCTGCAGTTCCACAAGATCTACATCAAAAAACATGACGAAGTGAGGTACGTTCACGCAGCTCTTCATGTGTGAAGTTCCTGTGTTATAATTCTGTGATATAATTCTGATTTTGCGTAAAATTGACTTTGAAATCGGTTTGTGTCTAATTTACAAACTGTCTTGTAGATTTTTGCTTCCGAGTAAATTCTGATATTCTTCTTAACTTTTGCGAACTCGTTTAGTGAAACAAGGAATTATTATTAAAAAATATTTTCATCTTCATTTTTAATTAGTAGTAAAACTTGAAACTTAACAACACTACTTATTACTTAATCAAATTTGAGAACTGAAGAATGAAGATGATGTCGATCATTGAAAATATTTTTGAATAATAATATCTTGTTTCACTCATAAAACGAATTCGCAAGAGTTAATTAAGTAATTAAGAGGAATAACAGAATTGGCTCTTGAGTATAGCCCCACTGAAGCAACTAAATCTCTGAATGTGTATCAAATTGCAACTTCCACAGCATCTCTCAGCCGGGATCATAAAAATAATGTTGCTTTTATCTTCATCCCTTGGAACTTTAGATTTTTACATATTGCTGTAATATTAGGATATTAGAAATTAGAATACTTATGTATGATTGGCCTCACAAAGTAGCATAAAAGCATGAAATTCAGTCGTCTTGTGAGTAGATACTTAGATGGATATGGAGCCCTAATGAAGGCTTTGAGAGAGAACCTTCGACAAAAGTCTAAAATGAGGCATATTGCGGCATAGTACTCAAGACTAGACTGGTTTGCATTTTCTGCAGTCACCAAGCCGTGAAGTTAATGTAATTCTTAACTTTGAACATAAATATGATTAAAGCTCATGATTTAAAGACATGTTTATTGCTGACAAACTCATAGCGGCATTGCCCAGCATAATAATAACCATATTTTTATGACTCAGTACGATTAATCATGAAGTTAATCATGAAAGCATGTGCATTGTGCAGTTCCCTCAAGTTCTTGACTCTGTCCTGCGACCATAAGTCTTGAATGGATGTTATGGAGGGGCTTGGTGAGCCGTTTAAGTTCTCTGTCCAATGAGAAATATTTCGAGAATTAGCTCAATTTGATGTTTACTATCATACTGGGCTGAGATTATTACGAAATCGAAATTAATGAGGTGTAAGTTTGAAATTTCATAATTTATGTTCTTATTCAAAATCAACTTTGGACTTTTGGAGTGATAAATTATTATTATTATTATTGTTGTCTAATTCTCCAATAAAGCCCCCTTTTCAAGCAGGCGGTAGCACAGGTAAAAAAAATAACGCCCCATTATGAAATTGGCACCGTTTTAAGGGAACTTGAACGCATAATTACAGCTTGAACGCGAAAACAACCTAATATTCGCGTTCATTTCCTAATCGTGCGTACATTTCTATAAATTTGTGCGCCTCACTAATGATATGAACGCATTTCTGTTAGACACCTTTTGGAAATGAACGCACAGATATGAAGATGTTCGCAGGAGGAATTTGGAGAGAGTTAGTTTAGAGGCGTACGCGTCTTTACATGCAGTGAACGCATGTATTTATAGAAATGAACGCATGGTTACTAGGTTTGTCGCAGAATTTGGTTATGTTTAAACGTACGCGTCTTTACATGCAGAACGCATTTATAAATGAACGCATGGTTACTAGGTTTGTCGCAGGAGAATGGTGAAATGTTTAGAAACGTACGCGTCTTTACATGCAGTGAACGCATGTATTTATAGAAATGAACGCATGGTTACTAGGTTTGGTCGCAGGAGGAATTTGGTGAAATGTTTAGAAACGTACGCGTCTTTACATGCAGTGAACGCATGTATTCATATAAATGAACGCATGGTTACTAGATTTGGTCGCAGGAGGAATTTGGTGAAATGCTTAAACGTACGTCTTTACATGCAGTGAACGCATGTATTCATATAAATGAACGCATGGTTACTAGGTTTGGTCGCAGGAGGAATTTGGTAAATTGTATATACGCAAGTTAACATAGAATGAACGCATGTTTGTGGAAATGAACGCATGTACAGGAATATGGTCGCAAGTGACATTCCATACACCAACATCAGTGTGTAAACTAATCACGTTATATCACATATAATAAAATAATACGTTACACAATACACAATACACATTACACACATTGATTTTATCGAGGAAACATCCCATCGTAGAAATGTGCTTATAAAAACTCACGAAAATTTGAGGACCATGAAGCGGAGGTGAATAGCAGGATGAAGACGGGATTTGGAGGTTCTTACGACGGATGAACTTCATGGTGGTGTCTGACGGAGAAGAGTGTTGAGAGGTGAAGAACATATTCGGTGAGTATTGAGTTGGCTGCAGATGACGGAATCTGAGACCTCGTTGCCTAGGTGGGACGAGACCGTGACAATTATCACGGGTAGTGTTCACATGGCATTCTCAGATCACGTATCTGTATTGAAATCATGTTATACGAGCCTTTCACCCACTGTATCGCTTGTTATACGGATAAGGCGATAGTGTCAGCAATGATCAGTGGATCATATGATTGCACCGTGCATCCTGAGTCCGTTATCAGGACTGTACCTATGAATATGAACTCACTCTCGTAATACAAAAGGGGATTTTTTATAGGATTTTTAAAGGATTTTTTATAGGATAATAAAAAAAAGTAAAAAGTCGATACAATTATGAAATGTCGATACGGAATTTCTGAACTGAAAGTTGGAGTTTTACACGATATTATTACTTATACGAGGGAGTTGTGATGTGAATTAGAACATGTTTAATTCTCGCTCAGAACATTTCGAAACACGACTTTTCGATAAGAAAGTTAGAACTTGTCAATAGTGATACGTATCAGTTAATTGTCGACGTATCTCTCGTGAACAGAGTTCCAAGTTCGTGATATTTTGTTCATTCAACGGGATAGAGTCGAGTGGCCGAGCTGAAAGGAATATATGCAGCAAGGTGGATCCCTTGTATGAATGAACGCAGAGAAAGAACCTGTCGCAGAATTAGCTGACGGTTTGTTAAATAAATACCTCCGCTTATTTAACCATTAATATTAAATGATTTTTTTCAATATAACCGACCATATTATATAAAATTATTATTATTATCATCAACGCAATTATTTCCTGAACATTTCCTGAACATATTATATATTTTCAGGTATGATCCTGCGATACGAGTTCATTACGCAGCGGTAAATGATTTTAGATTTGAAAGCAGTGAGTAATAAATAATTAGCCTGTGCCCTTTTGAAAAAAGTTCTCGGAGTCGAGTCGTCGAGTCGAGTCGTCGAGTCGAGTCGTCGAGTCGAGTCGTCGAGTCGAGTCAATCCGTCGAGTCGTCGAGTCGTCGAGTCGAGTCGTCGGAGTCGTCAGTCGAGTCGTCGAGTCGAGTCGTCGAGTCAGTCGTCGAGTCGAGTCGTCGAGTCGAGTCGTCGAGTCGAGTCGTCGAGTCGAGTCGTCGAGTCGAGTCGTCGAGTCGAGTCGTCGAGTCGAGTCGTCGAGTCGAGTCGTCGAGTCGAGTCGTCGAGTCGAGTCGTCGAGTCGAGTCGTCGAGTCGTCGAGTCGTCGAGTCGTCGAGTCGTCGAGTCGTCGAGTCGTCGAGTCGAGTCGTCGAGTCGTCGAGTCGTCGAGTCGAGTCGTCGAGTCGAGTCGTCGAGTCGAGTCGTCGAGTCGTCGAGTCGAGTCGAGTCGTCGAGTCGAGTCGGTCGTCGAGTCGTAAGTCGAGTCGTCGAGTCGAGTCGTCGAGTCGGTCGAGTCGTCGAGTCGTCGAGTCGAGTCGTCGAGTCGAGTCGTCGAGTCGAGTCGTCGAGTCGAGTCGTCGAGTCGAGTCGTCGAGTCGAGTCGTCGAGTCGAGTCGTCGAGTCGAGTCGTCTAGAGTCGTCGAGTCGAGTGGAGTGAAGTGCATAGTCTTTTTGTGGAGCCGTCCAGTGGACTCTCAGTCAGTTTAATTTGAATCATTGAATTCATTATAATAATTTATTCCTTTTAGTTTTACTGAATATGTCGATTTAGTTTGACTTTTCCCATATTACATTTTACCTATGATAGCTTACAATTACAGTTACAGTACTCTGGAGGATACCGATAAATATGTGGACGAGATGAAATTACTATCAGAGCTCAATGTGGTATGTTAATGTTGTTGAACCGTCAGTTTATCATCCTATGCAGGAATTGGTAGGAATATGAGGCAATCGAAACATTATCTCGCCTTGTACACTGAGTGGATCCTCGAGACACAAACAACGCCGCAGTTCCCACCTCCCTAACTACCCACGTGACTCGGGCCAGTACAGGCTAATCACGTGACTACTCGCGGAGTGCGAGCGAGCCCTAATTAAGTTAAGCAGAGCAGCATGAACATGCTGCAGCAGTAGATCAACTCATAGAAGAATGAACAGAGTCCAATTCATTTTGATTGTGTCGCGTTTAAAGGCCCCCGACCGAGAAATTTCAAATTTTAATTTTCCATTTTTTATGGTGGAATGTGTTCTTATAGGAGAAATATCAACAATTAGTGTAGTGTTCCATGCCCGGTTTTTGCTCGGAATTCCGTGTGCGAAAAACCGAGAAAGCAAAATCCGGATGAAAATCCGCGGTTTTCCGGGTGAAAAACCGAGTTGATTTTTCCTATTTCCATGAAATAGGAAAAAGCTCGGAAAACCGACTAAAATCGGAGATTGCAGGAAGTACTTTGGACTGAGCCTGCCTAGAGATTCAATTAACGCAATCAATGTGTACAGAGTACAGATTATGATACATACCCATAGCGGATACATTACATTACACAGCGCACAGCTCCCTTCACTCTTCAACTTTCAAAGAACAAAAAAAACAAAAATAGAATATAGTAAATTGGTCGATGTGAATTTTGGAAGCCTGAAACACAATCTAGGTACTGATCTAAAGTTTTTCAACCTTAATTGATAGCCATACACTTGTTATTTTCATAACTAGACAACAGTTTCCTTTCGGCTTACAAACAAAATGGTGAGTTAGATGATTTTAGTTAGAAATATGTGGCTAGGCTATTGGAACTTTACTTCGATATCTCCAAATTCTAGTCTCAAATTGTAGGCCTTTTTTCTAGATAACTTTGACATGATTTTCAAAATTTTCGGCGGCCCCCACACATCACCAAGGGGTTTTTCGGCGAAATTTGCGGTGCCAGACTGGGTCAGAACTCCAAGGGCTATATTAAATGGGCAGTTTTTTAATTTTTCCAAACCTGAATTTATTCCAAGGGGTTTAAATTTTATTAAGGCTAAATTAATTAATTGCCAGACTGGTGTCAATGATACGTAACGTTATGTGCCAGACTGGTTTTCATGATTCGTTAAACGGGGCAATTAAATGTATGCAAAATGATATATAAAAGTATCAACATAATAATATGAGCTTTCGGTGGAATACCATGTTGGATAATATTAAACTTTATTTGGTATTGGATTTATTGGGGGACCTCCGGTGACATTTAAGTAGGAAATCACGAGAGTATAATCTAAGTCCCGAATTCTTGGCATCTATTTCCCTATCAAAATATTAATAAAGAAGGGGCAAGGTAGCAAACTTTCCCTTCATTGAGTAACTTTGAAATCTAGTAGCGGAGACAGCCCCTCGCCCCTGAAAGTCCAAACAATTACCTTACAACGTGGAAAATTCTTTGATTTTTCACCATCTTCCTCACTGGCCATTGCAAAACATTTTCTTACCTCAAACTTTGACTTGAATGCATCTGTTCGCCACGATGGGATAACCTGAAACAGCCAAAGGTTAATTCTTTAATTCATGATATAAAATATATTAAACTGTACCTCAGTTATAAAAAACATGTTATAAATTACCCGGTACAAAATGATTCACCTAAAACATAACTAAGAGAAGAAAAATATAGATTCCATTCAGCTACACTGTCATAGGTACAGTATTACAATTATCTTTATTTTCCTTGATACTAAAAGCTGGAACCAACCGAAACCTCCAAAACCCATCAAACCCACCCCAAGTTAGGGTAGGTTCTGGTGGAACCACCCCAAACCACATGAACCCAACCGATACAAGCGGAACCAGGCGAACCCTGGTGGTTTCAGGAGGGTTTGGTGGCTTCGGGTGGGTTTGGGTGGTTTCGAGGCTAACCCCGGTGGGTTAGGGTCACTATAATCCACCAGATTTAGTCTCGAAACCACCCAAACTCACCTGAAACCACCCAAACTCATATGAAACCACCCGAACCCAACCAGAAACCACCCAAAACTAATACTTTGGGTGGGTTCGCCTGGTTCCTCTTGTTTCGGTTGGGTTCATGTGGTTTCGGGTGGTTCCACCCGAAACCACCCGAATCCCCCCTAACCCTAACCAGCTTACCGTAACCATTACCCTCATCATAACATTAACCCTAACTGGGTTAGAGTAGGGGCCAGCACTTACCCTAACCCACTGAATTTTGGCTGGTTTCTGGTGGTTCCCCATTTGAGTAAAGTTTGTGCTCGTTTCGGAGTGGGTTAGGGCGATTCTCATACTTTGATTGAATTATTATTGAAGAAACGAAGGTTCACTGTTCAGGTGGGTTCGGATGGTTACGTGTGGTTTCAGGTGGGTTTGGTGGCCTCTGGTTGGTTGTAAATACTTGAGGAGCGCATACCCCCATGCCCAAAATATCGTATACTTCTACGAGTACAAGGTCGCAGCAGCACTGCAATTTCATGTCAGGAATCTTCCCATCTACATGATACAGCGATCTCGTACTAGCACTGCCTGCATCTCATTCGGATGCTCTTTATCATACGTGAACACTGCACATAGCGCATGGTAAGTTGAGAATTGCAATCAACATGTTACCAATAATATACCTAGATCCAATAGGTATCAACTCAGTGACATTATTCAAACGAATTGAGGTCTAATGACTGAGATACCACTCACAATTCACAATTCAAGGCGTCTTGATACTACCGATTCATTTCAAAGCATATTTCGTTTATTTCTTTCGACACAGAACTTTGCTTCGTAAATTTATCGAAAGTCACGAAATTCCGCTGCAAATCACAGGACAGTTTACTTGGTATCTTGGTATATTGCTGCAAAATAAATTGCAGATAAGCCACAGCAGAATGTAATGCAATGGTATGAAGAAAACTACTGTTACATTACTCATCAATTATTCATGTAAAGACTTAAAGAGAAGACTAGTGTGCTTCACTTGATTGATGGTTGACAAAAATAGTAACATTACAATGTTTCTTAGTTTCTGCATGCACGGGTGATGGTTGTCACTGTTTCACTGGTAGATAAAAGTTGAAATCTTCGATCATGTATGATCATGAGGATATCATTTCATTAAAAACGGGTGCTCAGTAATTATGAGTATTGATCATGTCATGTACCTACTACTTTTTTAATATATATTTAACAACTTTGCCCTTTACAGTGTTGCCGCCCACTGGTCACCTACGTCATAGTGAGGGGAGTTCCACATCATGATGACGACTTTTCACACCAATGAAGCACCTACAAGGTGTAGTTCAATCAAAATAGTTGTAAGAAGAAGCGAGTTGCTCTAACAAACGACGAGTTGCTTTAAAACTTTTTAAAATTTATTTTAAGGTTTTCAATCAAAAATTGAGTAATTATTCAGTGACGAGTTACGAAAATAAGTTTCACAAGAAATATTCTCAAGATAATTGAAGTTGCTAATTTGTTTTGACATTACTTAATTTCTTATAAATTTGATGATCATAGCTTTATAGAGCTAGGGGTAGAGACTATACTCGTTTTAACAATTGGCATTTTGCTGCGTTTTTTCAGCCTGTCACGTGATCTCCTGTGTGATACCAAATGAACCAATTGACAGATGGTTCCATCTGATATTGCCAACGTCAGATACAACCATGATCTGATTGGTCCATTTGGTATACTAAGGAAATCACGTGATAAGATGTCAAAAATTCGAGCAATCCACCAATTTCTATTACACCGAGAAGTTTCACACGTCTTGGTGAATGGTGTGTACACCAATGAACAATCGTGTGCTAGGAATGTTGAAAACTGAATAGTTTTTATCCTGGAGATAACCAGTAGCAACCACTTAATTAAGACTAACTAAAGACATAAGCTGGCATTCGGATACCAGAATGGAACCTAGCCTTATTACTTCATTGAAACAAACACAAGGAAAGTATTGATTGAAGCACATATAACTGCAAGCCTCGGGCTACAGAAGTTCACTATCAGAGCACGTGTACTGCAGTTACAACAATGCGTTACCCTGGGTGGGCTATACACATTATAAAATGAGATTGTTTGTACTCTCTCTCTCTCTCCGCTGTTGGCACAAAGGAAACTTCGCACAATACTAAAATTAAAAATCTGAGCACGGCAAAAAAGAGAACGAAAATACAGCGTACCGGTGGATCACATGGATTACATGGATCACATAGATATTATTCAGACGATTAGACCAATGCTATCTATGCCAGAAGAAGTATGTAACATGGGGTATGCTTTATTCACATCAGTCAATACTCAATAATAATGGGATAATCAGGGGACTATTTGAGTACACTCAGTTTTTTTTATAAGAAACTTATTGAAATCCTAGGCTACAAGTTTCTTATTTTTTCACGATTTTGAGCCTAAAAGTTTCTTAATCGGTTTCTTAATTCTACATACCGACATACCGTACGAAAAATGTCTACGAAATTTCCAACATAGGAACCTACTGTGTAGACTGTAGTTGAGGATTAGAATCGAACCTTCTGATATTTTCAGTTAAATTATACACTTTTAAGCATGTACCTATCTTAAAAGATTTGTGCAGCTGTATACAATAATGTTCAGGGGATCTTCATCAAATTTTCTTCCAAAAGTTTAAAATTTTGAAATTTAGATAATATCTAAATCCTATAATGCTTGGAACTTTTGGAAATAGATATGGAACTGTAATAGTGTCCTGTCGCAACAACAATTTCTAAATTTCTGTTTTGTGCTTTAGTATCTGGCATGTTACTTTAAACCGAAAAATCATGAAAGATTCATTTTCTAAATTTCTATTCTATATTATGATCAATTATCACATATCCAGTGTAATACTGTAATAGAAGTTCAATAGAAGTACTAGATTAGTTTCGGAATGTTCACAATCAAAAATGGGGGTCTGGGGGCGCAGCCCCCAGAAGCCAGACGTATCATGTTAAAAGAATTTCAGTTGCAATAGGATTTTATACACAAATTTCAAAATTCTAGGCTAGAAGTTTCTTAATTTCTTAATTGTAAATCAGTGAAGTTTCTTAATTTTTCCGAAATTCTAGGCTAAGTTTCTTAAATTTTCGGAAATCCTAGGCTAAGTTTCTTATAGACAGTTTCTTATAAAAAAAACTGAGTGTATATTATGTTAAGAAATTAATTAAGGATCAGAAGTTTTGTGACTTCACCACCGAATTGTTGGAATGTGTACTTGGAGATGCATCCTGCGTTTCTACTTTTCTAGCCTATTTCTACATACTAGCCATGAAACGTTGAAACGCTCTTCGATAGTAATGTGTTGCACTTATTAAATAAATTCCAATCCATTGTATTCGCGTCAGCCCTGTACAGTAATAAAGTAATAAGCCTAGCTATACAATTTAATTAATGAATCAATGAGCTAGTTTATCTGTCTAACTCAGTTAACACATAACATTACATGTCAGTGAAATAATGAAATCCTACAAGAACACCTGATGACAGCACAAGCGTGCCATCTCACAGTT
Organism: Beroe forskalii; assembly: GCA_011033025.1. Lineage (NCBI taxonomy): Eukaryota > Metazoa > Ctenophora > Nuda > Beroida > Beroidae > Beroe > Beroe forskalii. Next base: position 854,119 of record WFMF01000014.1, read on the forward strand.
ACATTCGGTATCATGGCGCTGCAGTTCATGATAACTTCTTGCCAAACTGGCAGATATTTCCAAATGAAAAACTATATTCTGACGCTGTTCAAGATAGCTAATTAATAAACATATTATAATGAACATTGAGATTATATACGGCACACCATTTACAGCTCACACAAGAGTGCACTGCAACATTAGCAAGACAAATTTTAACAAAAACTCTGTGAATATATATTATATGCTCCTATTCGATTCTAGATACGGTATTCATGCCCCTTTTTACATTTTATACCATGACAAATATTATAAAACTAGAAAAGCCCGTTGGGCCTGCTTGATAATACAGGACCAAATAATAAGCTCTCAAAAAGTTTATAAAGGAGCAAATTTGCCATTATTCTTTGGTTACTTTTAGTAATGCTGGACCGGGCAAGTTTTGATTATTATAACTTGCTATTGTATGAATGTATGATCTTAAAATTAAAACAGAGTATCGTATTCAAACTGACCGTTGAATTAAAGCATTGATTTTACGTCAAGAGCTGTCTTCCAAAATCGCAATGTGCTATGCCCAAATTAGATTCAATTTGATTTTGCTTCTGTTCAATCTTAAATTGCTCTAAATTCACATTTTTCCGTTACCATCAACTCAGCATTAATTTAAATCGACCGACGTCTGCCAAAGATTTATGAAGAGATGCTATCGGAAATAGCCTCCACGATGCCAGTCATACCCGTCCTCTTTCTTCGGATCTTGAATTTGAAATGAAACACAGCAAACAGGTTGTTCTTTCAAACGCTACAATGCAGCAGTCAACAACGTATCAGAAAGCACTCGCATAGAACTGATCATAATCTGCACGTGCAGAATATCTGTATCCATAGCAACGGCGCGACTTAGCCCAGCTTAGCCTTCGTTTCTCTTGATAATTCCTTGGCAAGCTCAAATTTAATTCGGTGCGGAAGCACAAACATTATTCACGTGCTCTTACGAAATTATTATTAAGAAGTTAACGCAAGATAGATGGAGTTGAGTATTAATAAGACCACTATCAGCGGCGTATAAGCTTGTCTATATAATCCCAAAACCACCGTGACATTGTCCATTGACCCATCAGCCTCGAGTGTCGAGTTTGCGATCAATTCACTCACTGATTGGGTAATGTCAAAAGGTTCCTAGCTCTATGGGTAAGCTAATATGCCGTCAATAGTACACTGATATGATGTAAGAAATGGAGTGTGCAGCTTATCGCATTTTGAAATGTGCACTGTCTCAATGCAGGCAGCAATAGGGATGGTAAAAGAGTAGCACGTGCGTCTAGGATAAGAGTTCTCATAGGAGCTCAGTAGTCAGGATGTAGTTCATTATATTGAAAGCTTCAGCTTTATCAGAACATTCTATAATATATATGTAACCTCATCATATTATCAGTATAGTAATGAACGTGGCCATCTCACATCTATAAAGTTATAAGAAGCTCATGTGATATATCGTATATCATGTGGCTCCACATCACTTCAGCCAGGTTTTACCGTCTTATTACTGGGAAGTAGCTTTAGGAGTTCTAGGAATTCATCAGGGTAGAAAATGGAGTATCCATTAATCAGTTACCACTCTTCGAACGCAGAAAGTCTGTCAGTTGTCAACTTGTAAGGGCGGGGCCAAGTCCAATTTTGTCCAATTATGTCCAATTTTGTCCAATGCTTTTTTGTCCAATTCTCAGAAATGAGGTTAACTTTGGACAAAATTGGACATTTTTGCTTCCAACTCTTAGGCTGTATAGCTTTGGATTAGTTCATCAACTATAATTACATAGTTGAATATACAAACCAAAAATCCCTCTATTGAGTGGCAATATAAGAATATAATATCGTCCATACTATATTACCATTTGTAACCCTGAGATATGGGCAGATCGGACAACAGCACATTCTGTACTGTAGTTCGTAGATTGAAAAATGACTATAGCCATGGTATCTGTAGCCTATTTTCCTAATCTGAAATTAACTTGAAACAATGATTTTTTGATTCTGTGATTACTTGGTTAAAGTTTACTTTTTGTTAGTACAGAGCTCATTACTCTATTGGGTGGACTACATTAGTGGTTACCACGGCATTCTTTCTTAATCTTTCCATCACAGAGGACCACGTCTTCTCAGCTCTGTATGATCTCTACACAGAATCATCGTCGATACTACAAGAAGCCAGTAGGAACTAGCCAAATCAATACAAAACAAGCCAAAAGGAACCGAAACAAGCCGAAACAAGCAAATCAACCCAAAACAACCCGAAACTGTAAGCCAATCAACCCGGGTTATGGTTAGGTTGGGGTTGACTCGAGTTGATTCTCTTGTTTCGGTTTATTTGCTTGGAGAGCCGTCACATATTACGTCATCACTCGACGGGGGGAGGGGGCTTTCAAATGCTGACAGGTATGACAGGGGGGAGGGAGGGGGTTTGAGGTTTGCTGACGTCAGCAAAAATTTTGAATTTTTGAAATCCTTGGGGTACGATTTCCAAACTTTTTCGTCCACAATATTTTGTTCTGGAGTACCCATTTCATTCCTGCAATATGTCAGTGATATGCCAGACTGGTGTCAGCAATCCGTCAGACTGGTGTCAATGGTACATAAGAATGGTGTCAGTGTTACGTCACACTTGTGTCAGCAATCTGTCAGACTGGTGTCAGTGGCATATGAGACTGGTGTCAGTGATACGCCAGACTAGTGTCAGCAATCCGTCAGACTGGTGTCAGTGATACGCCAGACTTGTGTCAGCAATACGTCAGACTGGTGTCAGTGGTACATAAGACTGGTGTCAGTGATACGTCAGACTTGTGTCAGCAATCTGTCAGACTGGTGTCAGTGGCACATGAGACTGGTGTCAGTGATACGCCAGACTAGTGTCAGCAATCCGTCAAACTGGTGTCAGTGGCACATAAGACCGGTGTCAGTGATACGCCAGATTTGTGTCAGCGATCCGTCAAGGTTTAATATAAAATATTAACCAACTAACGTTGGTTGTTATATTGTACAATAACAAAAACAACAAACATCCTTTATTTCATGTAAAAGTCTTTCCTGTCTCAAATATTTTCATATTTGATAATATCCTGATAACTAAAATTAAAATCTCACAATATTTCGTTGTTCACATCGGTTATGATAAACAAAAGTCGCGCAAATTGTCAATAGCTATTTGAAATCCATTTCATCAGTTCACAGTTATCACTTCTTAGCAATTTGAAACATAAACGCATTATCTGAGAGTATTTAAGAATATTCGTCAACCATTTCGTTAACCTATTATTTGGAAGTCGATTCGGTTGGTTGAAACGCACACAAGAGTTAACTGTATCATCATACTTTCCATATGAGCAGTTTAATCCCAATGCTAGTTGAATAAAATAGTTAAGTGATTTTTCACGTTAGTGATTTCTCATGTTTTTTTCTGACGTTAGATAATGAGTGTGACTTCTCGGCACAATGCTATAATCATCTGTATTAGCATTAATCCTCGCACAGGGGTTGTAGGGTGATTATCTATCGTAGGGCACTACTGTGCTGGGGTGTGACCGAGTCTTAGCATAGGCTGTGAAAATAAGTGAGGCCCAATTTGCAGGATATTTCCAACCCTGTAGATTTGGCAGTGAAATCAAAACCGATGTAAATGTGTAAGAGAAAGGTATGAGAATTGTGAATCATTGCATAAGTGACGGAATGTGGCACACCATTTTTACCTTCATTTTAGTTTTGTGATATGCCACTAGATATAGATAGTGAGTGTGTTTGCCTGGCTTTTTTTAACTTTACATACAGTTGATGCACATATAGTTGGTGTCTGGTTTCTGATTTGGTGAGATATCCCCGGTTTGCACATCAGTGATGATTAAATGTACTGTGGTTGTCCGGGTTTGTCAATGTTATGAGAGACAGAAGAGTGTGAAAGTGAGTTTTAAGTTGTGGTTGATTAATGGGCACGTGAGATTGAGATCCCGGGGCTTTATTCAACATGATGATGGAGATGATTGCGCAGGTTACCAGTTGTGGGTCACAGTCATTGATTGCGTGAGCCTCATCTTCTCTACCAATGCTTACACCCATTGATGTGTTACACCATGAAGGTCAAATACGCGTCATCTTCTACCACGTAATGTGTTACAGTTATTGTATCTTCCACATTCTATTTCCAGATCATGAGAACTAATTTTGAATTTGGTTGTGTTATATTCGTGAAAACCCTTGATAAATCTAAATATGGTTCTCGCGAATTTTTTCTTGCATGCATGATAGAATGATAATTTGGACGATTCTGGATTTTTCATATTCCCAGCAATTAGTGAAGTGTTCAGTAAGTGACTTAACTATAGTCTGTACACGGAATTTGCGACTTGGTAGCGGTTGAATTTTGATTGGCCATTTGGCGCAATTTTTGGTTTAAAATTTGGATTTTTAACACACGCGACGCTGTTACGTGATCTTGGTGATAAATTTCATCAATTTTTAAAAGGGGTTCAATGTTTTTGTACCAAGGGAGATTTAATGCTTTTTGTTCACACAGTGCAGCTTTGGACACAGTCAGACTGGTGTCAGTGATGTGTCCAACATTAGACAGGTGTCAGTGATGCGTCTGAAATCAGACTGGTGTATGTGTTCCATATAACGTCAGACTGGTGTCTGTAATTCATCTAACGTCATACTGAGAAACTGATGTCAGCAATACGTCAGACAGACTGGAGCCATCAGACTTACGTCAGACTGGTGTCAGTGGTACGTCTGTCGTCTGAATGGTGTCATTGATACATCACTCGCCATACCGCAATTTAATGTAATCCATCAATCATTTCCATTTCCACTTCCATCTTTCCATTATTCTAGTTTTTGCCAGTTGGCGTTCTTCCAGTGTGCCAAAATACGAACGTTTCCGTTTCCGTTTTGTCCCTCAAATCTGACAAGACCACCCTTCATTGTGATATAGAGCTAGAGTAAAAATTCATTCGTGGACTTTGTGGAATTCATAACACCACAAGTGAGTGAAATTTAGTTTCCCGAATTTTCAAAAGTTGATATGTCCAATTTTGTCTAATTTTGTCCAATTTTGTCCAATGATTTTTTGTCCAATTCCTAAAAATCAGGTTAACCTTGGACATAATTGGACAAAATTGGACTTGGCCCCGCCCCACTTGTAACTCACAGGGAATCACGGCTGTCATATGATCATAGTCCGGTCGAGAATGTGATCAGTCAGGGACTCACTTGCAGCAATGACTAAGGGAATTTTTTCGATTCATTATGGTCCCAGGAGTCACAAAACCGGAATTACCGAAAATCTAGGCGGGCCTTTTCGAAATATGGCCACGCCCTTTTTGACCGTGGGATTTTTCGCCGTAAATAATGAGGGATTGAAAAATGAAAGTTAACCCAGTTTATAAGGACCTGTATCTTTTACCTACTGTAAGTACTGTAACTTAGAAATTTTTTGAATCTGGAACTCTTGAAGGAAATTTGGTTTTGAAATTATAGTTGAACTGCAGTGGTTTACAACTACACAGTCGAGGTTATTTGAAATAGTTGGGCTCCGTACAGGTTCGCTCTGCACCTTCTGGTAATAATGTTGTGATGTATGTACGCCTCTTGTTGTAATATCTATACGTTCTATACTTCTATAGCTTTAGGTACTGATCGCATAGAAATTTGACAAATTAATCAACAACGATTTCCTATTCACTGATTTACAAAGGAGCACCATCTCAACATTCGATAAACCGATGAATCTCTGAACTTCTGAACTATAAAAGCTTTAAAATGAATTTAAATGAATGCTAAATCAGTCACAAATCTGTACTATCATACATATCACTCCGATATCGAGGTGCAAACGACTCAAGTCTTGCAAAAGCAAAAAGTGTCATGAAATTCGCAATTAAACATTAATAATAAAGCTCAACTTAGATAGAAGCCTTCTATTTCATAGTTTCAGATTATGACACTCAAATCATACTTATCGAACCCATGTTTATATGCTTAAATGCTATCAATTTCAACATTTACACGAATCTCAGATCACAAGACGTTGTAACTGCTATTCCAATAGGCTCTAATTGCACCTGATTATATAACTCAATTTACCCTTCCATGCCACCATGCCATGGTGCCACCATGAGTGCCATTATTTATTACTACTCAATGCGTTATTGATACAACTGGTACTTGTTACGCGCATCAGGATATTCTTATGCTGGATATTATAATGCGGAGACCCCTTTGCAATTCCTTACAAAAACAGTGCAACAGATAAATAATAAATTTGGCAATTTGAAGATGATTATACTTTTCGCTGCTCCTCCGCCCTTTTTCAACGCTTCTGCATGAAATTTTCAGAATCGCTTGGAAACTAAATTTCGCACTTATGTTATGGACCCAAATTTTGAGTTAGTTCCTTTTGCTCCGATGGCCAAAAACGTTTGTTTATTAAGTCATTTCTATAATTCATTAACATTTGTGAAATTTCCGTTGTGAGCAATCAATTTTGAAAATACTGCGTACTTCAGGGTCGGGTGTCCTGTACTCCTGTGGTCTAGAAGGCCAAACGGTCCTCCTATTAAATATGTACAATATGTATCGTAATAATGTATATCTTGAAACAGGCAATATAAAACTATTAAACTATTATAAGCAACTCATGGAACGATAGCAATTCACATAACACATTAAACTAAGGCTGTTATTATCAATAACAATAAACAGTCGTAACACTTGCACTACGTAAGTAGAAGTAAGAGCAGGTGGCCCCCCACTTCCCAGCTCCAGTCATTCAAATAGAGAAATTACTACGCATTCAGGGTCGTAATTAATATTTTAGGTTCGAATAGAGGAATAGGGAGGTGGTTGTCATTTCGGTCGTAGTTTAGTAAACTCGCTTCTACTGTGAGAATCTTAAAGGGGTTCTCTGCTCCAGAAAAAGTGCTATTTTTCATGATCCAATTTATTAATTATTTCTGTAACAATAATCATGGTGAAATTCCCATGTTTCTAGGTGCCTCCTATCGCGAGATATCGCACCTTTATGTTACGGCGCGATGACGTCACTACTGCACCAGACCGCAACTGACTGCTATGCGCGCTATTAAAATACGTGATAAAATTGGTATTTCCCACATTATTTTTTATTGTTTGCTTCACTTTTTAGTTTTCTTATTTTCTTTTTAAATGATTGTTTGCTGATTAGATATGTTAGTTAATTGATACACTCAACTATTTATGCATTCATTTTGGGACAATAGGATGGGAAATGAGCCCATCTTGCCTGCAGTAAATTCTGACAGTTTTCATTGTGAAATCAGTACTTTAAGGCATCAGCTAACTCCGAGATACCTTCACTCACCCCCTTAATATTTGATCTGACTTCAGTTCATTCTGAAAGTGAAACTCGTCACTCTTCAGTAGCAATTTACTCTAAGTTCCTTCTTACCGTAATAACGGTCGACCAGTTCAATTATATTTTGACAACTGTTCAGTCCGACTAAAATTCACTTTTTAACAAGTTTTGACAAGTTTCAGTTCTGAAAAGAGTGCAATGTAGGACCTGTCCTCTCTAACACCAAAACTCTGGCTCATGAACTCGTGAAAACAGTCCCGGTTTAAACAAGTTTTATACTCTGACACAAGTCCACTCCAGTCTAATCTTACCGACTATAGTACATGTTCACTCTGAATCTATATTAATTCCAATTCTAGCCGATTCCGAAGTAGGTTCACTGTTTCTTCTAACACCAGTTCACTCTAACAACAGTAAACGACCGAGTTCAAGTTCTTAGCCGAGGCCGAGTTTGCGTTGTTTTCTGACTTTCTGACTGACGCCAGTCTACTCTAACATCAATTCAATCTGACACTAGTCCGGTTTAATCACAACAGCTCAGTGATCACTCGGACACCAATTCACTGATCATTCTGACACCATTCCTGATTCCAACATCAGTTCAGTGTTGGACTTCCGACTGGTGCCAGAGTGAATAAGTGCGAGAGTGACTCTGACACTAATTCACCCTGACACCAGTCTGGATTCCAACAACCTTCAGTGCTCAGCTCACTCAGTTGCTCTGACAACAGTTCACTCTGACTCAAGTCCGGATTCCAACAAGCGATCAGTGTTCACTCGAATGACAAAAGTTCATTTTGACACCAGTCTGGATTCCAACAACCATTCAAACAAGAGTGTAAACTCTGACAACAGTTCCCTCTAACATCAGTCCGGAATCGGGATTCCAGCAACAGTTCATAAAACTATTTGGTTTACTCTGATATCTTTTCACAGCTGTTCATTGTCCATGTAAAAGTGCGTTACTATACCTATGTTAATATTACTGTGAATATGCATTATGATTTGTACGTAGTAATAGTATCAATTATCATATTTAGTCAATCATGATGAATAAAACCGCTTCAAAATGTGTAATTTGGAAAATCATCCAAAACCTAAGGTGAATTAGGGTTTCCATCTAGATATTATCTAGATAAGATTATCTAGACAATTTGCAAAAATTCGTTATCTATTTATCTAGATAATTTGTACTAGATATCTAGATAAATTTCATATCCCTTTTGCCATGAAATTTCTGCTAAAATCGCCATTATTCCTGAATTTCTTCAATAATTTTCAAATTTCAAAATTTCTGATCTGTTCATTTTCGTACCCATTTCGGAGATCTTAGGTAGTAAGACAATTTATGGCTATGCATAGGACTTGGGCAACTCATTTCATGATTATATATGGACATAGTTCAATGTTTAGGGCCCTCAGGTTCATGGGCAGGCTGTTTGGCTTCAAGTACTATCTGTTTTACTGATGATTTGACCTTTTGTTAAACTGATATGAATAGCTACAGAATTAGAAGGCGTTGTTCAAAGTATCTTATCACATCTTACAAATCGTCATTTGCCACTTTAACGAAACTTAAATACCTACTCGTAACACTCGCTATTCTGCTTCCAATTTATGTCAAATTATTGACGCCCTTTGACGAAAAGTAGGCTGTAAATATGTACGAAAGTAACCTCCAGCTATGGCAAAGTGATTGCTTATTTGAAAGAAACCTAAAAACGGTCAATATTAATGCATTCAGCTCAAGAGTCAAGGAACTGTCAACTTTGGTTTGTTATGATTATTTAATACGAGGGAATTTGATTCCTTATTTTTCATTCAGTTATTCTCAATTTTACCAGCTTCCAGCAACTCCGAGGCCATCATCATGAAATTTACTTTATTTCCACATTTGTTGACTCTTTTCCGATGAATAATGCAAGTATTAATAGCAACTAATTGGTAGATAATGTTGTTACTTTATGATGGGAGAATTTATGGGTGATAACTGATTTCAACTCAATCAAAATGAAGCAATGAATGTCCTGAACTCTATTTAAAATCCTAATATCCTCATGAACTTTTGGTGGCCATTAATATCATCCATTTCAATAACCGACAGCTGGTTATAGTATGATGTTCCACTGCAACAGTCGTGCATATTTTCTAACGTTGAAAATTGTGTCAAATTTGGATAAATTTCGGAGTCAAAAATTATCTAGTTTATCTAGATAATCTAGATAATGGCGAAAAAATTATCTATTTATCTAGATAAAAGATTTCAAGTAGATAATGGAAACCCTAAGGTGAATGTAGTAAATTCCGTCCATGAACTAGGATGAAATACTATATAAGTATGCTAAAAGCTTAGCAATTTCACCAGATTTCACACCTATTTCCCACTACAATAGTACAATAAGCTGTTTCACCTGTAATATAACACTGCGCGACAACATGTTGGTGCTGGAGTGACGTCATCGCGCTAAATCTTTAAACCGCAATAACTCGCGAAATAATAAAGATAGAGGGATGGGGATTTCAACATTTTATTACATGTAAGGTGAGATATGATAAAATCATAATGATTTCAATTTCATATAAAGTCAATTCTATACCAGAGAACCCCTTTAATTCGTTTGAAACAAAGGGGTACTTTCAACATTTAACAATACTGTAGAAGAAACTTGGAGGTAATTCTGACGTTTATCTATTTATAATACAAGTCCCTTAAATGTCAATTGTGTAAAAAGAAAACAGCAATTATTTCACTTCCCGTGCTTTATTAGGGCACATATGGTAATACTATTCCTTTCATTTTACTATTTTAGGACACATGTATGCAACCATATATATTATTAAACGATTGGTAACCACCACTACCCCTACTATATGTTTTATATAACAAATCATTACATTATTACAGCCCTCCACCATGCAACAATCAAGAGTCATGACATAGATTTAAATGTTTAGTTTGTGTAGAATTGTAATTATAATAGGAAACCGCGATAGTCAATAAAGCATCAAATATGGTAATGGTCCCAATGGGATTTGTTCAGACGAATTTGCTTTTGACTTTCAGAAATCAATACCTCATCGTTACACAAAACAGCACAATGTTCTGAAGGCAGAAAAACTAGAAAACCGCTATATTTGAAGTACACTTCGAGCCATCACTCCATACTTCGAGCGATTTGGTGAAATATTCCCATTACTGAATCCTGCATTCGGATATTATGTACCTCCTGACTCGTCAGCCGTTTATAGAAATTCCACAGGCATATCATAATATATCCCTCCCCAGCCGTTTTTTGAATGTCATAAAGTACGGGTAGATATATTATGAACACGGACACTTAAATGTCTATCCAAGCATTTGCCATCCTAGCATGTTTTAAAGCCAGCATAAATTATCAAGGAAATATAACTTGTACACTGTGGTATGTAGACCAATGGTGTATACCTACCACTACTACTAGAAGGGGGATGGGCCAGCGAGGGCCCGGACGGTGCCCAGAAGAGGGACCTTCAGGCCGAGACGAGCGCTCCTAGGCTCTAAGGCCGCCGGATGGGACCTGAGTCCCGTTCCTCCCCGATTGTTATCCAGCCGGGGAGGATGGCTGTGCCAATAAATACCTTAGCCAATGAATAATTAGCTGTACCCCAATTAAATGAATAATCTCTTGTGGAGACGAATATAACCATAATTCCCTTTTTGAACTCAAATACATAATCAATATTTTGATTCGTCGAATAAAACCCCATTCTCATACTTAATGGTAAGAATAAGACACTCCTGCAACGTCTTTTATTTTTGAGTTTTTGAATAAATCACTCACTTATTAACAGCTCGTGATTTAGTCATGATTTAATATCCTTGGACACTAAGTGGCCTCGGAAATTAAATGGCATTAATTATGGGCGTTGCGGTTTCAAAGCTTTAAATATAACATGCTGACAGGGTCAGAGCATTAGAGCAATGTTTAGCTGGACTCCAGAGTGCTTGCTGCAGTCTACATTGTTATTGGAGTGTCTTGGGTAAAAGCAATGCTGCAGAGGCTAATTACAGTGCGACTTTTCTTTTCTACTCAGCCCGACTCAGCAGGTCTTAGATTGAACTAGAAACTTTTTTGTTGTTCCATTCACCACCAATTATCAATGAATTTTAATTGTACTCATAATAAGAATGGTGTACATGAATAATATTCAAAATATGATAATATATTTACTTCTGTACTCTTCAAAAACCGAATGCAAATTACCAATAGCATGGAATACCAGTATAAATTCTGCAGACTAATTACATAATATTTCATAATATGAGCTGTGTAACTACTGACTGGTGCAAAGGCTAGTGATTCCTTTATCGCGACGAAATACTTAAACACCACTTAAAAATGGTAATGCGGAATATAAAAAAAAGTTTCAATAAAAGCTACTTATTTCCTGAATTTCAATGCTTCATACAATTATTTTACTTCTGCGAACCAAGGACAAAATAAATAAAAGAATCAATACCTCCCTCCATCCCTGGGGGTCTTCCATGAAACAATCGTCTAAGAGTACTCGTAGCACTTACGAATAAGGTACCAATTTTACGAATACTCTCCAAGAGTGTACATGAAACATTCGGACCCTGTTTGGACGATCCGAAGATATCACGCGCACTGTCCACGAACACTGATTTACGAATACTCTCTGATTTACGAATACTCTCTCAAATGGTCACGTGTAATGAACACCAACCAATAGGGTTTGAGTATTTCTCACGCACTTACGCAGTTCCTGCATTTGAGAGCGGGAGAGTACACTCATTACTCCTTATATGGAAAGTTGTTGTGGTATGAGTGTTACATGTTTTGAGTATAGCTATTTCATGTATCTATTTGTAGTGTTGCCTTCTATTTTGCTGCTTCGTTCACTGTTCAGCGTTTTCTGGTTCTACTGTCGACCGTGCTTATCATTTTTATGCTTTTGAATTTTGAATGTTCACCGTCTGAAAGTTATTTAGCCGAATTTGCACAATGGTGTCTACTGTGTTGTATTCCAAAATGCATCGTAATTTTGGAAACGTTCGGTTCTGTTATAGGTTGGTTCATTTTGAGTTGTCCATGATATTGACTATTTCCGATTTGATAACATGAAACTTACGTGATTAGGTATGATATTGCTTGATTGTTTTTTTATAGCCCGTGTACCTTCCTATTTGATCTAATGTGTGTTATATGTACCTCATGTATAAGTTTGATTTTAGAGGCAATGGTAAAGGCACAGTTTTTGCTTGAGCAATGATGTACATTGTACAGACTACAGTTTCAGTGAACTGTGAACGCACCTCGATTCTTTTATTGAATTCATGCTCCTGAGACCTGAACCTGTACAGTATTTGGTCGTAGATTTATGAACTACACATGTAGGTTCAATTATGATCGCTGTCTTGATAGTCCAGTAGTTCACATAGGCACTTGACAACTGCACTGATCCATATTACTCGTGATTTCAATTATTTCATAGAAATGAAAGGCGATCAATGTGACTTGATAGATACAAGCATATCGAGGGCATTTCATGTTGTCCACAATCATCGTTTCAAGTCACGCAGGAGGCTGTCATTTCACGTTTTAACATCATTTCCAAATAATTGTGATTTGGCCTTTGAATGAAATCATCCAATGTGGATTATGTGGTTAATTTGGAGGTTGGACTTGGGAGCCGTAATGCTCTATGCCTCTAAACTCAAAATGTGTCATGAAATACCGTGCCCAAGTCCAACTCTACAATCAACTAGTTAAGGGGAAATGGGTCAAGAGTATTCGTAAGACCCCTCCAGAGTGGTCGTAGGATTTTTCGTAACTTGGCACAATTTACGAACTGACTTAGGAGTATTCTTTGACTTACGCACACTCTTATTAGGGTCACGCACCCTCACGCAGTGGATCACGCACACTTAAGAAGTTTTAGGAGTACTCGTAAATGTCCAAGAGTGATCGCAAATCGCTTCACTTAAGAAGAAGGGTCCGAGTTTCATGGACAAAATTCTTGTAGAGTATTCGTAAATGTCACGTGACAGTGTTCGTAAGTGTGTCAAAATGCGTTCATGGAAGACCCCCTGAGAAGGGTTACACTATGCTACTATAAAGGGTTTCTGTCTGAGATTGAAATCATCTCACGGAGTGAATACCAACTTCGATTGTACTAGTTCCCAGCAGCAGCAGACAATCCCTTGACTGAGTAACATGGTAACTGTACCTCCTTATTCTATTAAACCATAAATAGCAAGGGCATGTAGGCAGGTATAATCTTGCAATTGATCAATTTACCCTCTCGACCATTTGACTGAATCGTTTAATTTTAGAGCTTTGTTCAGAAGATATCTATTTGTTATGTATGTGCTAAACGAATTTAGATGATATGTGTATGTAATGCCATATAGCACGCCACATTGAAATGCGAAGTAAATTAAAGGTTATACTTTTATATATGTGCATGTGCAGCAAGAATTGCTAATTTATAAGTTAAATATCTTAAGAGAAAATTACTTTTGAGTATAATTATCTAATCAAGAAATTATGAACGCCTCAAACCAATGCCACTTACCTGCGAGAGAAAAACCATATTCCGAGATGACATATTCCTCCTCACTCAGCAATTAAACAGTTTCAGAATCATATGAAGTTCGTACTAGGAAACTAAGTAAGCGAGATGCAATTTATATTGAAATACTGTAACATGTTGTAGGATATGTAAAGATATCATCATACGGAGGGGTATCGACTATCGAGCAAATCAGAATGAATGAAATAAAAAATATTGAAAAAGCATGCAAATGCACAACGGAAAAACAAAAATGGCATCAAAAAACAAAAATGGCATCAAAATATAATCAAGCTTCAGTTACAATCGTACAAAGTTACAAAGCACGACCGCATACCACATCAACTCGGATACTTTTCTACATTATTGGCATTCATTAAAGAATTAAAGGCCATTTAGCCCGCTTTTTTCACCGGCCTTGTGGAAAAATTGAATAATTTCTGAACCAATTTAACCGGCCCCGTGCGCAAAAATTATATTAGCAGTTGCCAGATCAAGTTTTTATGACATAAAATAACCACTAAAAGTGAAACCCATTCATACTCGATGGATTGTAACAAAAGACTCTCATGCCAATCTGTCTAAAACACTAGGTAGTAAACACTACTTATAATGTATAAGCTAGGAAATTAAGGTTTCATTTGGCTTAAACTGATTGGCCTTCAATCTTACCGGCCCCAATTTATGTGGCCTTTTTTCACCAGCACTTTGGACAAAAATCTCAGAGTCGGTTTTGTCGGGCCAATAAGTTAAGTATATTAATCAATAAACAAACAGCTCAAGTTACATTACAGAAAAGGGAGCGAGTGTATAATAATAATCGTGAATATGCAGTGAAGATAACTCGCAAACAAGTCAGATCATTACTGTGTGTCTGTGTACAGGAATCGTCCCAATTTTTGGGATGAGTAGTTGTACATGAGAAGAACCCACACATGACAAACACACGAGTAAATACAGTACTCCACCTCACTGTGTTTGATAAAGCTGATCATGTATCGAGCTGTGAGACAAAGAGGCACTATGACGGGATGTTAATCATCACCTGACATGTGGCTGTGTCCGTGCCAAAGGAAAGGCAGGAAGGCGAGGAGTGGTCATTTGTTCATTATCAGGAGTTAATAATATAATGTAATTAGAATTATAAGATATCTAGCCCGCTGTATAGACAGCTTATCTTCCCCGAAACACTACAGTGGCATATAAGTTTGATTAGTTAATTATTACGGGGGATGGTATTTTATATGAACTCCAATATCATGTATCATAGTAAATAGATGCCAGAAATGCGGGCATGATATGACATTTAAACATAAACCTCCCTTGTGGGATTCCTATCATTATAATTAATCTTTATCTATTTGATTAATTCTAATTTCCATGAACCATCAAAGCATTGACCGTCAAAGATTTTAGGAATTTCATAACAATTCCGTGAAAGGGAGACAATGCATACTATTTAAAGATTGTCAATATCTCAATTGGACAATAGAATATATTTGGATAACAATCGAATATCTAAAGTATACATGCGAACCGCGAGATAGGTTTCTAAAAATGTTAAATTTTCCTCATAAGCTCAATACTGATTACTGAAGTTTTATTAACCTCCATATTCAATAAATACAGTCACACTTACCCACAAATGTAAACGCTAGGAGGCTACAAGTTATGGCATGTGTAATGCTAGACAAACTATTATTAACAGTAGGTAGAAAGATATGTCATTGTGTCATAATAACAATATTATGTTTATTTCACAAAGTATCTATGGAGTATGTGACTGTATTCTGTAACAGTATTTTCCATTACTGTATATTTGATCGAGATATAGTAGACTTACAATTCTCAAATCTCAAGTTTATATGGTAACTTACCGTGACATGACGCGACATGTCACACATTTCTTACAATCAAGCTTTTAGAGAAACTTTGAATAGATTTCAACATCTCTTGGGGATCATGTGACACTTGAAACTTCAAAGTGCGATAATTTTTGAACGGGTTGAGATAGAGAGTCGATCTTTGTCGCGAAATGGGAATAACAAGAAGGGAGGGATTTGATTGAGGATTCACTGAACAAAATTTGCACCCTAAAACAGGAGGACCAAAAAAGGTCACCCACTTTGAGTGGAAAAAAGAGGAATTTCCTAGGAGCTTTCTCTCTCTCTGGACCCGAGTCCCGAGTGTATCAATGTGTGAAATAACTTAGTTAAATCAATCAATCCTGCTTTTCATTCTATATTTGAAATTATATTAGTACTAGCATCCCCATTGGCATGCAAATACACCGCTCAGTCGGTGCTACTACACAGCATCTTGTTTGCAGATTTCAAGCCCCGCAATTAAAATCATCTTATAAAGGAGCAGTTGGGCACGGACATCGGCTGTGGTGATTGTCAGGCACTTTTCAGATATAACAATACGGATAAAGGTAGTGTACACAAATTCTCCCACAATCCTCCAAACAACGTCCATTTCTAACTTTCTAACAATCTCATTTTTTGTAAAACAAAAAAGGCGATTGGAGAGGAAAAAATGAGTCTAAGATACTCAGATAATAATGGTCGACGACTTTATTTGCTCAGGACCTATTTGTATATCTGGCTTCTTGGAGCTGCCACGCCCAGACCCCTGCCTAACATTCTATTGACTTATTTGTTTATTAAAATGAAATTGGTCTCAAATCATATTTGTGTGGCTCAGGACATCTGGCTCCTGGGAGATGCTGAACATGTTTTCGAGGTCTCAAACCAACCAGAAATAAATCTTTTCTAATCATATTAGGTGAATTGGGGGAGAAAATTAAGCAGGCCTCAGAAAAATCACAAAAATATGTACATATAATGGTTTGGAATTTTTCTTAAAAATTTTTGAATATGGGGACATTGGGTTAAATGCAATAACTGACTCAGGTGATTAACTGCCCGTTAATAACCAATGTAACTGTCTGTGGGTGCAACTGTGAGCGGGTGGTGCACTTTTGGCACCAGTGCCAGTGGGTCTGGGGGTACCAAACCAGGCCATAAAAAGGTGGCCCACGGAGTGTACCATTATCTCAGAAACGTGTTTTCCAAAAGATTTGGCTTGACCCCCCCCCCTTATGTGACAAGTAACCAGCCAGTAACTGTCTGTGGGCAGTAACTGACTGTTGACAGACTGGTAACTGTCAGTTGGTGGTAACTATCTGTAACTGGACAAGGGCTTTAGGGTTAGGGTTGGGGCTAGCACTAACCCTAACCCAGCCAAACACTGAATTTTGGCTGGTTTTGATTGGTTCCACATTTGAGTAAAGTATGTGCTCCTTATAGGTTGGGTTTGGGTGGCTTCGGGATGGATTTGGGCAATTCTCAAATCCACCCAGAAGAAATTGAAGAATTGTTGAAAAAACCAAAGTTCCAGGTGCGTTTGGTTGCGTTCAGGTAGGTTGGTGGTTTCAGGTTGGTTTAGGTTATTTCGGTGGGTGGTTTCAAGGCATAATTCAGTGGGTTCTGAATAAAACAAAAATTGAATAAAACAAAAATTGAAATTTCATGCCATTTAACAAAAACATTGAATAATTCAATATCAGAGCAAATATGGGATGGAATAATTATTTAATTGTTGCCTTAAGGTGGTTAATATGGTTTTTCTGGGCAAGGTTTATAGACTATTATGTATAATGGTCAACAATTATCCCATAGTGTAATCTTACACATGTAGCCAATTATTACAAAGTCTGGGGCATAGGAATCACACTTGCTGGGGCTATTGTGTGAACCGAAACAGAGAATGTAAGACTAAGTCAAGCCAATAGTTATATGTTAAGCAAGGTGAGGAGTTGATTCTAAGTGGCTACTGTGTAAGATTCACTAGGATGGACAGTTTTGAGGTGTTGGATAGGGTAGATAAAGTAAATTTTAACTAGAGACTTAAATGAAAATATTTATAAGAACTTTTTTGAATCATAATTCACACGCATATTTACTTTCAAGCATTTAATTATATATAAAGTGGGTAGTGGGTGGGTTCAGTGGGTTTGGGTGGTTTCACGTGGTTCCTGCTTTTAGTATTGATGTAACAATAAATCCAAACAAACTTTTTTTGATGCATGTGAAAATTTTTTAGTTACTTGCATTGTTCAAAATTTGTGACAGAGGTGCCATGTAGCAGCACTGAGTGAACTATGTATTATTTTACAAGAATTTTTCAAAAGCATGATCTGTTGGATTAGTAAAGGCCAAGGGGAAAGGTTTTGGTTTCTGTGGATGGGTTTTCTGTGACCCATTGGGCCTTCTAGTATAATATAATGATAAATCAAATAAATCTAGATGAATTACTAAACAGTTTAGGAAAAACTTACCTTGGGGTTTGGCTTGATGGAGTTAGCTTGTGAGACTGAATTTGCATGTCTCATTCCGGATCTTTGTCACCATTCCATATGCTTGAATATTTAATAAATGTAATTTCGATTAAGTTTATAGATAGTAGCAAATGTGCCCCAAATGAATATTCCAAATGCAATGTCCCCATTCAGCAACTGCATAGATCATTAATAAACAAGCTCATAGTTGACCATCAATAATGTTATTGAGGGAATTGGCTTCAACAATCTATGAGTTATTAATTGTTATTTCAAAGTTCTCTCTGAATTTTATATCTAGGTAAGTTATTTATTTATTGTTGGTTTTTATTTGAATGAGGCAGGGACCTGGTTCTCCAGGAGGGGCTCACATCCCCCCTCCTGAGTGTGTCCATTATCCGTAGTTGGCATCATCCATCATCTCTCAACTGCTGGGTACTTGTACCACTCACCATTCAAATGTACCACTCACCATTCAAATTCAAATTCAAAATCCAAGTATTATAACCTCCTCACCACTCTTGCCTGATACTTGCCTTCATTAATAACATTTAAACCTTACATAAACCCTTTAGCTTTTCTTTTAATACTTTCTCTTACTATAATACATTTTGTTCAACCAAATCTCTCCCCTTCCCATCTCTATATCCACCACTCACACTTTGTTTTTCTGGTAAGCAATTTTTACCAATGACCCCCTACTTATGTTCACAGTTAAACCAGGCTTTAAACCATTATGATTGGCTTCCTTTTTCTTTTTTCTCTTGACAGCCACAGCTGCTCTGAATAACTGGCAGTCTTTTAAACCCATACAATTACTGCACTTAACCGCTTTGATAATAGGTCCCTACAACTCCCACTCATCCCATTTCGTTTGACTGTTTCTTTCTTCACTGCCTCACTTGCTTCTATTGCTCTTCTATTGTCAATGTTTTAAGAATTTTCAATTTTCCGTTGAATCATGTTTTTACCGCTTCGAAAAATTTCAAGTAGTTCAAAAGTAATGAACAACAACGCAATTGAAACACCATTACCCAGAAATGATCATACACCCAAATCCTAGTTGCACGTGTTTCCATAGCAATGCGCGCAAGTCTTACAAAACTGCATGTGGGCGTGGAAAAGTGACCACAAAGTTACAGAAAACGACACACAAAGTTACAAAAAACGCCTACAAATTTACAGAGACGGGGAAAAAAACTCAAGTTACAGAATTACATATAAGATTCTATTTCAGTGAGCCAAACCTCTATTTTCAGTGCTTCCTAAATTTCTGGCTACTTGGCTTTCCTTTTGTTTGCCCATTCTCATGCCCTCCTTTTTCAAATACTTTTTTATATAATTTCTTCTTTGTAGAACAAAGAAGTCATCTTTGTAGTCAAAAAACGTCATAAAAAAGTCTTACTTCTCTGACCTACCATTCCTGCATCCCCCGACCCCCTTAACCATAACAGGACTCATTAAACACCCTTTTCCACCAATGATATTATGTACCTACATGTTTAGACCCATTCATCACGTGTTTGCAGTACCATTACTTTGTGGGGCATGACTGGAAAGTCTGATATGTTGGATAATGGACCAATCCAGATTTTCTGCTTAGTTAGCAGGCACTACCTTCCTCCCTTATGAAAACTTACAATACAAAACATAATTAATTAACTGAGATCCTGAAAATGTAGAACGACAATTTTTTTAATCTCCAGAGAGAGTCAAATATTATAAAATAAATAGGTCGAGAAAGCACCAAACATTTATAATGAATGGTGTATTGCAATTACATTAAATAATATTATATTCAAATCATAAAGAAATCTTTCTTCAAGACATCGATCTGCAAGACTTTTCTCCAACTCCATACTTGAACACCAACATGATCCCTTTAGAGCTTTAGGTAATGGACTGTGAAGAGCAGCAGGATCTAAGTGAGTCACACCAAGATGAGTGGTATGCAGCTTTCGAGGTGCTTAAATTGTGATTATGATTTAAAAATTGCAATTATGATTTAAAAAGCCCTGAATATTAGAAAAAAATGATGTCACTAAACAAGCACATCGTTTCAAGTGCGTGAAAAATATTCTCCAAGGAGAATTAAATATTATGATCATTATTATACTTTGAGAAAGCACTTAAGCATTAAGGTTGTCAGACGTTAATGCTTCGGCGGATCAATCAACTCCATTTCATGAATGACGTGTTTTAATGGTCCCTGTTGACTTGAATCGTGTTTAAATCAGCAATATTTAGTTGTTTCCCTACAAGCTTATAGATTTTCTAGATTAAAAACACATCAGTCGATCAAATGAAGCTGATCAATTGACCAATTCCATCCGATCGATCGTAGGATGTTACCCTACCCTCGAGCGCGCGGCGCAACGTTCCACATTTGGACGTCACTTTGTCCAACAACAAGTCAGAAGAAAGGAACGGACATCGCCCGTCGATCCGATCGACTGATGAATGTTACATGCACCTTATAATTATGCGCCACTAGGGCATACTGTTACCAGAGATTTGCATATTGTCAATCATGACCCAGATTTAAAAAAAATATTCCATCATTTGGCACGAAGTTGGAGAAAAGCCTTTCAGATTGATGTATTGAAGAAAGATTTCTTTATGATTTGAAAATGTTTTGGTAGTACTATTAATATCTAACTGCTCTTTAATTTATTTGAATAATTTAATTTATTAATTCTCAAGTATTTATTTTTATGCATGCTCATGGTAAAGCTTTTTAACTTTTTATATTTTCAGAAGTTTGTGAGTTCCATACCTAATGAATCTGGTACTTTTGTTAGCTGTAGGCTTGCCTTTTTTTCCTAATGTTAATTTTCTATACTTAATGTGGTCTGGAAGATCCAGTTTAATGCCTAGTGAATCATAGAAACAGTTGTGTGACATTTGTTGATGTAATATCAAAATTGTTTATTTTATTTTATTTGAATTAAAAAGAAATCTTTCTTCAAGACATCAATCTGCAAGACTTTTCAACTCCGAACTTGAACACCAACATGATTCCTTTAGGTAATGCAATGTGGAGAGCAGTAGGATCTTAATGAGTCACACCAAGATGAGTGGTGTGCAGGCATCTTCAGTCCAATACCTACCTCAGCTTTCGGGTGTTTAACGCGGTGAGAGCTTTTTATGAGGTAGGCCCCCAGCAGTCACCCCCTGGTACCAGGTTAAAGCACCGTCAAGTGCAGTGACCACCTGCCTGAATGAATCTGAAACTTGCTCTTTGGTCTTTGTCTTTACTCCAAGCACCAAGAAATTAAGCAACACACTAAGTGAAGAGAAGTAGAGGACCAGTGGATGGATCCAGGTCATTTGTGTCCTTTTACGTTGCACATTAATGAAATAAATGGAGTGGCATGCATCCTGATCTAATACTTCATCTTGAGAGATGCTTCCCCTGAAAATCAGGGTTAAAACATATTTGAATTAAAAATAAATCTTTCTGATAGATTTTGAAAAAGCCTTTGACAGCATTCCTATTCCTTGTCTTATCATAAAGCTCTTTCGTCATGGTATCAAAGGAAAAATTCTTAGACTTATCCACTCCTTCTTGACAACAAGATCAGTAAGACTCAAGGTCAATGGCTACATAGGACCAAACAGAAAGAGTGGGTTTATAGGATTGCCACAAGGTGCTGTCCTTTCACCACTCCTCTTTATCATCTACATTGCTGACTTACTTGGCACAAAGAACCTTCCCATGGAACTAGCAGGATGTACAGAAAGCTTCAAGTATGCAGACGATGGCAGTGTGTCAGTAATTGGGAATAGTGCAGCAGAATGTGCATCAACAATGCAACAACTATGCACTTACATCCACAATTGGTGCAAGCTCTGGAGGTTAGTAGTAAATTGTGATGAAGGAAAAACTGAAGTCATCATTATACGTCCCAAGAATCGATCTATTGATTTGAGCCATGCCCCTCCAATATTTGTTGGTGATAAAAGGCTTTGCTTTGTAACCAAAAGCAAGGTTCTTGGAGTTACGATTGATGAAAGATTGAACTTTGCAAATCATGCAAATTTAACTCTTAGAAATTGTTGGCATGCTTGGTATCGAGTAACTGGTAACACCTCAAGAAAACAAGGACTTAATACTGCCACTCTATCATTACTATTCAAAACAATAGTACTGACAAAACTCATGTATGCAGCCCCAATATGGTTACATAAACAAAAAGATTCATTTAAAGATCTCTTTGCCAGAGCTACACTAAAGATCCTTGGATCACAGTTTCACCCACCAAAACTGCTTGGAAGTGTTCTCACAGGTCTTCCACCAATATCTGTTCTCCTAAAAGTTAACACAATAAAGTTTGTCCTAAAGGCTCTCACTCAACAAGATTCATTGACAGCTATGATAATGCAAATTGAAGAGACACCATATAATAAATAAATAAATACAAAACATTTGTTACACGCTTAGACATCAAGAAATATAACCCTGAAGATATATTTTAGCCATTCAAGCGTGCCAGATTTAAAGTTCAATAGATTAAAGGACGTTATAAGAAAGTTCAAGATTCAAAATACTACTGTAAAGCCATATATTTTCGCGGGTGCTATTTTTCGCGTTTCTTTAAAAACAGACTAATTTCACGGTTTTAATTTTCACGCATTTCAATATTCCCTAAAAATAAACCAGTGCTTGTACTTGGCCATTTATCATTTTCGCTAATTGCTGTACACCTTGATAGCCGGTGATTGTATAAACTTATAAAGGCAAAAGCCCAGTAATGAGGTGTCTTGTTCGTCTATGTTTACTTAAGGTGTCTCTGTTTGTCAGACATTACAGCATGTCATTTGTAAACGATACTGCGATCTAAGTTGAGGGCTTAATGTTTCTAATGAGACACTCCAAAATTTATCTCCAAAATTTATCTCCAAAATTTATCTCCAAAATTGAAACTTAACTTCACGTCTGATATTTTCGCGGATTTTCTTTTCCAAATAAATTCGCGAAAATTAATGCCTCGCGAAAATTAATGGCTTTACAGTATATCAATCAATTCCATCAAATGCAATGTGGAAGTAGTGAGTTTTCAGGAGCTTCTTAAACATTTCAATATCAGTTAAGCATCTCAAAGAATAAGGAAGTTCATTCCATGTTTTAGGTGCCATGTATGAAAAGGATGCTTCAGTTCTAGTGAACTGGGGTCTTGGAGGGATCTTGAGCAGATAATAATCATTGTCCATCCTAATGCTCACTCGCTTAGCTTCTCTTAGGAGCAATAGCTTTTTCAGATAATCAGGAGCTAGATTATTGAGGCATTTGAATACAAGCAGCGATATTTTATATTTGATTCTGTATTCAACAGGCAGAAAATGTAACTTTTTGAGATATGGTTTGATGTGCTCCCACCTCTTCTTTCCATTGAGTTGGAAAACAAATCGTACTGCATTGTTCTGCAACTTTTGTAGCCTGTGAAGATTATGTTTTGTCAGTCCACCATATGAAGAATTGCAGTAATCAATAAAGGTCAGAATAGTTGAATGGACAAGTTGAATCTTAAGTTCATGAGAAAGCTTTGAAGCAATCCTTTTCAAATCTCTCATGTTAAGATAGCATATTTGTGAAACAAGGCTAACTTGGTCATCCATGTTCAGTTGATGATCAAATTTGAATCCAAGGTTTTTTGCATTAAGAACTGGGGTGATAGATAGAGCTCCAAAGCCTTCTCCAAGGTCTAGTTCCTCAAGGGGACTCACATAATATCCAATGTCCAAGTATTCAGTTTTGTCGTCATTCAATTTCAAGAAGTTGACAGTCATCCATTCTTTCACTTCATGCATACATTGTTGAACTGGAGTAAGATCCAGGTTAGAATCATTGACATCAAATGAAAAATAGATCTGGGTGTCATCTGCATAAAGATGTATATCAAAGCCATACTTTTTTACAATATGCTCCAGGTCCTTGGTGTACAGAATAAACAGCAATGGACCTAAGATAGATCCTTGGGGTACACCAATGTCCAATAAACACTCAGTCGACTCAGTACCTTTAACAGACACTTTGAATTTTCTCTGGGACAGGTAAGATTTTATCCACTGATGAGCAGTGCCAGAAATTCTGTAGACATTCTTCAGTCTTTTGAGGAGCAAACCATGATTGATGGTGTCAAAGGCTGCACTGAGGTCTAATAATAGAAGAATGACATTATTTCTCTTGTCCATCATCATGAGAATATCATTGTGAATTCGTGCCACTGCTGTTTCACAACTGTGAAATTTCCTATATGCAGATTGAAATTGTGAAAACAAACCCTCTTCTTCAAGATATTTTAACAAGTTGGTTATGAGCAACTCTTTCAATAAGCTTTGAGATATAGGAAAGATTGCTTATGGGCCTATAATTCCCAAGCATATCAGCATCAAGATTGGGCTTTTGAGTGATGGACGCACAACTGCAGTTTTCATGTTTGAAGGAAAATTCCTTTCCTGAGGATTCATTTACAATGAAATGGATAATATGAATTAGCTCTGGTAGACACTCTTTGAACAACCATATTGGCATGATATCAAGATCACAAGACTTATTTGGAAGTTCTTGCGCTAGGCTCAACAGCTCTTCCAGAGAAATAATATTAAAGTCAGAGAATTCTTGATAACATGAACCATTATCCCCATTGGTGCTATCCAGTTTAGCATTGGAGATAGTGGCATGGTCTTCCTTGATAGTAGAATAGATCTTCTTCACTTTGTCATGGAAATGGGATTTGAAGTTCTCAGCAAGCTCTTTATCATTAGCACTGTTTGGTAGCTTGTTGGAGCCAAACTCTTTATCAAGAAGATGATGTATGACCTTATAAGTTGATCTTGGGTCACCTTTTGATGAAGAGAGTTTCTCATTGAAGTACATGTTCCTGGCTCTGTTTATTATAATAGCCTTGTCAATGCTTTTCTCATTAAAGAGTTCACGTGCTTCATCATTATCCTTATTCTTATAGAATTTCCTCTGTGCTTTCTTCATTTCTCTCTTAGCATCTTGACAATGAGAATTCCACCAGGGGGAACGATTTAGTTTAAATGTTCTATCTATCAAGGGGGCATTTTTATCCATAACAGATTTTACTATATCTTGATACACTTCAACTGCATGATCTACCGATGTAAAGTCAGGTATATGAAGTAGTGAACTGAAGAGGTTCTTCCCCCTTATCTATGATACAAAATTATTCCTTTTATGGAAGTTCAAAGTCAAAGGAAATGTTACTCTGCCATCCTCTATTAGAGGTATGTTATTCACACAGTTCCAAACAAATGATTTCATTTATGATGAGCACTTAATGAAACTCTACCAATGTGAAGAATGGAATATTCTATTGAGAGAAGGAATTGATGGGCTTATCAATCAGGACCCATACAGCATCGAGCCACTACACACAACTGAAGAACTAGAAACGTTGATCAGTACTCAGAATATAATGAATTTCCCTCTTGTACTAAGGTCCTTTTCTAGGTATCAAAGTAGCATCTTGATGGACTTTTTACATGGAAGATGTCTCCGTTTTCAAAACTTTGTGTACTCCATCTTGAAATATGATAAAGACTCTCATGCTCCAATTTGTTTAGAATGTTGCAATCTGCCTGATTCAGCATATCATAAATTATTTGAATGTTCCGAATATTGTGCAGAGGTCACAATACTCAGAGATAAGTTGCCTCATCTTCAAAGGCTAGAAGTTAATTTTCATCTTGGAGTGATATTCACTGATGACATGACTGTCAGAAAACTGTTTCATGACCTTGTTTGGCTGATTTGCAAGGACTCTTCATTTAAAGATGATTACCTTGTTGCAATGGACACCCAAAATGTTTCATTATAATGTTTTGTATATATGGACTGATTTTGTATAATTAGCAAGAACATTTTGGGGTTTTCAAAGTTGGTTGAAATTACATTTAAGTATTCAACCTTTTTACTTTTTAACTTAATTTATTTCATTAGGTTTTTTTATTATTAACATGCGCAATTGCATTATAGTAGAAAGTAGATAATTGTTTTGGAATTTGTTCATTGGGCTCACAAAAAGGAGCAGGTTATACCGTGGGTATAACTAAGTTAGAATAATTAATTAATTAATTCAAGACATCAATCTGCAAGACTTTTGTCCAACTCCGAACTTGAACACCAACATGATTCCTTTAGGTAATGCAATGTGGAGAGCAGTAGGATCTTAATGAGTCACACCAAGATGAGTGGTGTGCAGGCATCTTCAGTCCAATACCTACCTCAGCTTTCGGGTGTTTAAATTGCGAGCTTTTTTATGAGGTAGGCCCCCAGCAGTCACCCCTGGTACCAGGTTAAAAGCACCGTCAAGTGCAGTGACCACCTGCCTGAATGAATCTGAAACTTGCTCTTTGGTCTTTGTCTTTCCTCCAAGCACCAAGAAATTAAGCAACACACTAAGTGAAGAGAAGTAGAGGACCAGTGGATGGATCCGGGTCATTTGTGTCCTTTTACGTTGCACATTAATGAAATTAATGCGAGTGGCATGCATCCTGATCTAATACTTCATCTTGAGAGATGCTTCTCCTGAAAATCAGGGTTAAAACATATTTGAATTAGAAAGAAATCTTTCTTCAAGACATCAATCTGCAAGACTTTTCTCCAACTCCGAACTTGAACACCAACATGATTCCTTTAGGTAATGCAATGTGGAGAGCAGTAGGATCTTAATGAGTCACACCAAGATGAGTGGTGTGCAGGCATCTTCAGTCCAATACCTACCTCAGCTTTCGGGGTGTTTAAATTGCGAGAGCTTTTTATGAGGTAGGCCCCCCAGCAGTCACCCCCTGGTACCAGGTTAAAGCACCGTCAAGTGCAGTGACCACCTGCCTGAATGAATCTGAAACTTGCTCTTTGGTCTTTGTCTTTACTCCAAGCACCAAGAAATTAAGCAACACACTAAGTGAAGAGAAGTAGAGGACCAGTGGATGGATCCGGGTCATTTGTGTCCTTTTACGTTGCACATTAATGAAATTAATGTGAGTGGCATGCATCCTGATCTAATACTTCATCTTGAGAGATGCTTCTCCTGAAAATCAGGGTTATTTTATTTTATTTTAGAATTCCTTGATATCAGTCTGTTTCCATGAAAATCTTACCAGACCACTATGAACTTGTTACATGCCCTATGAACTTATTATGGACCACTATGATCTCTTAACAGACCCCTATGAGCCACAATGAGAATGAGGGAAACCAATAAAATTGATTTTGAATTACACAGAAAGTCTTATAGTTTCTCAGTAGTTTTATGGTTTTCTCTAAATTTCCACAATCTAAACACCAAAAGGTGAGGTAGGTATTGGACTGAAGATGCCTGTACACCACTCATCTAGGTGTGACTCATTTGGTTTTGGCTGTTCTTACATTGAATTTCTCAAGAAATCATGTCAAAGTTCAAGTCCAGAGTTGAAGAAAAGTCTTGCAGATAGACATGTTTCAAAGGATTCATTCTTTAATTGTTGATATATATTTGACCCTGTTTTAAGGATAATCATCTCTCCAGATGGGGTATGGGTGCATGTATTTCATCATGTTAGTTGATGCCATTTCTCATTTGAAATCCCTGACTGTACAAAGATGACTGTATTTGTATCCCAAAGATAACAGTAGTAAAACGATTAATTAGTAAAACAAGATTAAGGATTACAAAACCCCAAGATCCATCAACTGGGCCTATATTTCTCTTCAGCAAGTGTGCTACTTAATTTCTTGGTGTTTGTGTTAAAGACGACCTCTATTCAGTTTCATTCAGACAGGTGGTCAATGCACTTGACGGTGCTACACCCTGGTACCATGGTGTGACTGCTGGGGGCCTACCTCATAAAAAGCAATCATAATTTTAACATCCCGAAAGCTGAGGTAGGTATTGGACTGAAGATGCCTCCCAGAATGTTCAACATGATGTGGAGAGACAAATTTTCAAAGGAGCTATCCAGTATGGGTAGGAAGGATCTGAGAGTGGCTACTCAACTCCTGACAGGCCACACAGTCCTAAACTACCACCTCAAGAAACTGAACCCCGCTGTCCCTGCAACTTGTCCCCTTTGCGAAAGCGAAGATGAAACGGTATCACACTTCCTGGGGAAATGCCCCTCCCTAGGCAGTATGAGGGATGAGTACTTCGGCACCTGCTACTGTACAGGCACCGACATAGTGGACAGGTTCAAACTCAGTAGGATCATCAGCTACACCCATAGGACTGTCGCCTAGTACCTAAGAGAGCATGCGATGACCCTGCGACTACTTAAGGCTCTTCCTCACGGGACAGAGCTCTAAGTCACAGGGTTACACTCCAGCTGTTCCTAGAGGACGTCGCAGAGGTAGCCCTCGCTCCAGTCACAGAAGGAGTGGCTCAACCCAGCCACTGGGCTGGGAACGCCATCCTGCCCCGGCAGCTTGGCAACCGGGGAGGTACGGGACTCTCATCCCATCTGGGTGCCGGGAGCATGAAAGCATTTGCCTCGGCCTGCAGCTTTCTCTTCTGGGCGCCGCCTGGGCCCTCGCATGCCCATCCCCCGCTTAGTAGTAGAAGATGCCTGCAGATCACTCATCTAGGTGTGAATTATTTGGATTTGGCTGTTCTTACATAGAAATTCTCAAGAAATCATGTCAAAGTTCAAGTCCACAGTTGAAGAAAAGTCTTGCAGATAGATGTGTTTAAAGGATTTATTCTTTAATTGTTGATATAATTTCACTTAAAGTTGTTTATCAACTGCCATCACCACAAGGCAAGTGCCTTATCCATCTTGCCTTATGGAAAAAGCAAATGCCTTATTCATGAAATCCACAAAATTTCAGGTCCACAAAATGTCATGTCCACTAAATTTCACATTGGTCAGATTCTCTCTCCCCCTCATTGTGGACTCCTTTATGGATGGCCACATACTTATTTATTTATTTACTTTTTTATGAAAAAATATGCCAAAACATATCAGAAAAGCATGCTTACATTCAAGGAATCCTGTCAAGATTGGAAGGTGGTCACAATTTTTGGAACTATTTTTTCCATTTTTTATTTGAAGGCAGGGAGGGCACAGTCTTGCTCAGTTTTTCTTTTAATTTTTTTGGGGGGGGGGTTGCCCCCCCCCCCCAAAAAAATTAAAAGAAAAACTGAGCAAGACTGTGCCTTCCCTGCCTTCAAATAAAAAATGGAAAAAATATCCAACCAGGTGGTTGGATATAAAAATGGCAAATGGGGCCGTTTAACTTTTCGGGGTTTGTGGGGGTTTAAGGAGGCTGTACTGATAAAAACAGGTCAGAAAATTCGATTTTCTCTCATAATGGTACTACTTTAGTTGTGGATTTTCTGCTATTCTCTCAAATTGTACCATCTCAGGTGAAGATTTTCGACCCTTTTTAGAAATGGTACCATTTTCGCTGAAGATTTTTGACCCATTTGGGATCGTTCACATATTACGTAATCAATTTTCGGCCGATTTTAACCCCCTCCCCCTCGTAATCAAGTTTACAGTAGTTGTTTTTCTTACAATAACATGTAAAGTAATCATTTGGAAACACCCCCCCCCCTGGTGATTACATAATATGTGAACGATCCCTTTCTGAAATGGTACCATTTTTTGTTGTGGATTTTCGACCTTTTTTCTGAAATGGACAATGGTATCATTTCAGTTTAAGATTTTCGACCCATTTCTGTAATGGTACCATTGTTGTTGACAATTTTCGACCCTTTTCTGAAATGGTATCATATTTTTTTGTTGTGGATTTTCGACTTTTTTCTGAAATGGTACCATTTTTGCTGAAGATTTTTGGCACTTTTCTGAGATGGTACCATTTTTTTGTTGATGATTTTCTTCCTTACTTACTTTGTTCTTTGTTGAGTTTCGTAGATTCCTCTATCAGGCCATCGCAGCTGCGCACCACCCCGACAGCGAAGGAGCTGTCTTGTAGCCATTCCATTCTAGAAGTGAATTCCCGTTTCTTGTACTGTAACCGGGAACTGGGGGTTCATCAGGGAAGGAAATGACGAACGCTGTGAGCAACGACTTGAAGCGCAGGATATCCTCGATTGTGTGCAGACTGGCTGGGATTGTGTTCCATAATCGAGGTCCTGCAACAGCAAATGAACTGTCAAAAAGCGTCTGGTTGTGTTGACTGCACGTTCTAGAAAGGCTGGGCACTATTGCTCTGTAGCCGTGTCGTGGTGTAGCAGAGAACTTGATGCTGGTATCATTTGGACACTTGCCGTGCAACACTTTCCACATGTGTATAATGATGTACCGTTCTCTTCTCCTTTGCAAGGACATCAGATTCAGGGCTTTCAGCCTTTCCCAGTAGTTCAAATGACGAACACTTTGTATTTTTGCAGTGAATGTGCGCTGCACACCCTCCAATTCCTGAATATCAGCAGGTTTGGGGGTGTTCCATAAGGGACAGCAGTACTCGAGGTGACTTCTGACAAGGGATTTGTAGAGAGTCATCAACGTCAGCTTGTCTCTTGTCTTGAATGCACTTAAAACCCAGGCCGCGACTTTTCGAGCACGTTCTGCAATCACATTGACATGAGAGCTCCAAGAAAGATCCGCTGAGACAATAACCCCCAAGTCCTTAACTTCTTTTGAGGGGTAGAGCATGTTACCACTTGAAACTTGATATGTTTGTGTCAAAACAGCAAACGGTAGGTTGAGCAGGGTATTTTGAGGACAGTGTCTATGAACTAGAAGCTCAAACTTATCCTCGTGTAGTGCCATATTGTTGCACTTGGCCCAATCAACTACACTGTTGAGATCATGCTGCAATGTCTCAGTATCATCGAGTTTGAAGATATGCCGCAGTATACGAGTGTCGTCTGCGAAGAACCTTATGATCGATCCTGTTACACATAGCTGCATATCGTTGATGAAAATTATGAACAACAGTGGGCCTAACACAGTCCCTTGAGGCACTCCACTCAGAATGACAGCAGTGATTGATGAAACCCCATCTAACACTACACGCTGCTCGCGGTCAGCCAGGAAGGAACCAATCCATTTCACCAAGTTGTCGTGAAACCCAAGCCTTTTCATTTTCATGAGCAGAAGGCGGTGGTCCACTTTATCTGAAATGGTACCATTTTTTGTTGAGGAATTTTTAAATTTATTCAAATATGTTACCATTTTTTAGAAAATTTTCCCAGTATCTTCAAATTAAAAGTGGATATAAAAAAGCCAAATAGGGGTTTTATTTTTCGGGGTTTATGGGGTTCTTTCGGTGTTGCCCCTCAAAAATATCCAAAAACCAAAGAAAACCTCTTTCTTGAATATTTAGAAATCCTTATAATAGTTTTATCTCAACCTAGGTGAAGTCAACTTCATTAATTGATTCCATTGTTTTATTGGTACACCTGTGCCATTAATTAAGGTAATGTGCGACTATAATCTATAAGTTTAAATTGTTATCATAAATATTATCTATAAGTTTAAATTGTTATCATAAATATTATAAACTTATTTTGAGATTATGTAATTTCCAGAGATATGGCTCTTAGAGAAGGTCTTGTTCAAAGGCGGACAATTGCTCCTGAAAATCAGGTTTTTACAAATTTACATCAATTTACATCTTTTATATAAATAAAGGAAA
The DNA here is from genome assembly GCA_011033025.1 of Beroe forskalii. Classification (NCBI taxonomy): domain Eukaryota; kingdom Metazoa; phylum Ctenophora; class Nuda; order Beroida; family Beroidae; genus Beroe; species Beroe forskalii. The sequence continues at coordinate 886,009 of WFMF01000014.1, forward strand.
GGGCGAATTTCTAAATGCCCTCCACATTACGCAAATAACTGAACTAAATGGAGTTCACTGCCCATGACCATTGCCCATGGCCACCAACAAATAACTTTCATTTGATGTTGGGGGGGGGGTGTCACTGTCCCAATTGTCCCAAACTCAAGACAGTTGGGACAAATGGAACAATTGGGACGAATGAGACAGAGAATAATGGGACTCTAATAGTAAATTGGGACAGGGGCAAATGGGACATATCGGACAATTGGGACAGTGACACTCCTCCCACTGTTTCAAATAATTTTGATGTGATTCACAAATCTCAAGATTGATAAATATCAATTTTATTTTCTCTGTAGCTGTCTGTACATCCCTAAACTGCCATTAAAATTTGATAAAGTGAACGTGATGAAGTCAAACGTTACCCATCTACACAATACCATCAAAACCACAAAAACATTTCAGATTATTAAACAAAATTTAGGAATTTGCAATCATACCATTACCATAATTTGAATTTCTTTAAATAATTTGAATTGCTTCGAAATAATTTGAATTACTTTGAGGATACCTGGATAAACTTTTTTCACTTCCCATCTCCTCTTTTTCATTCATCAAATATGGACCCTTATTTCAACTTCCGACATTGATTACAAAAAAATCTCGATCATGACCGAAAATTCTGAAATGAAGTTCGGCATCAAAAACCTCTTTTACTATCACCCCCTCAAAAATCACGTCTTCTCTGCTTGATACATCATTTATGGCTAACTGACTTCATGCCATCATGAAAATGTGCTCAGGAAGTCCAGCAACGTAAAGAAAAGGTTACTGATGATGAAGAGGAGGAAAAAAGTGATAAAAGCATTCGACTGACACTTCTTGAAGAAGTTATTTTGGTGGGAATAAAGGACAAGGAGGTAATGTTGTATTAAATTCCATGAACTATTAATGATTTGTAATACATTCATTCCGCTATCATTAAACCGCCTATTCTGCATTGCTATTTGCTATTATAATTTATAATATAATGAAACATCAATCCAGGGCTACACTTCATTTTGGAATGACAACATTTCATCTGGACTCCGAGGAGCTATCCTCATGGAATTAGGATTCAGAGGCAGGATATCACTGGATAACATGGGGATGAGAAAGAGATCTCTTCTCACCCGCAGAGTTTGTGTTCATTTTAATACTATTTCAGTGTGTATGCTATTGCAATATAATATAGAACTATTAACCGAAGTAGAGGTAAGTAACATGATATATGTTGCGAGCGCCAGCGAGCGACATATATATGCATTATTGTACGAGGCGAAGCCGAGTTCAATAATGAAGTGTTTTGTACGAGGCGAAGCCGAGTTCAAAACTAGATGTTACTTATCTCTACTGAGGTTAATAGTGATATTATATGGCGAAACCACTCATTAAAAACGTAGTTAAAACATGGAAAATAATGGTCTTTCGATAGGAGCTGCAGACTTCCGGAAGCAAGAGCCATTGGTAATCTTATTCACAGGGCTGATTACATTTAGTTTTTAAAGTATCGAATACTCAAATATGCAGTTCAGAATTTACAGGCCGAATGAAAATGAATTACACCGGATTATACCTTAGTACACTTAAGAACGGCATCACGTAATTCGCGCGCACTTTAAGATCGGAGCACTTTATTAGTGCGGTTTTTATGAGATAGAAAACGATGTGGAAATTTGAATAAATATTAAATTTTCCTCTTGATTGCAGGATATCATATTCATACTTTCATAGGACCAACGATCGAAAATTTTGCAATTATGAAAATAAATCAAATTTTCTACAGTATACTAGTATAATAAGGTATAGTATCCATTACAACTTTTTTTTCTTTAAAATATTTAAGTTTTAGCTGACGGTCACGATGTACAGCTCGTTTTGAAATTGTACTTATTGTTTTGGCCACTATTAACTTATCAAGTACCTATACATTTAAATCCGGTAGTATAGTTATTCATTAATTCATGCCCGAAAAAAACAAAATAAAAAAAACGCAAAATTCACAAAATTGTTCACTTAATTAGCATACACTTAATTTTATGCGCACTTAAATACTATACACTTAATTAGTGCGGTTTTTCCAAACCGCACTAATTAAGTGACGCCGTTCTTAAGTGTACTAAGGTAGTTAGATGTTTAGATAATTCGTTCATCTTCATGTGTTGAATCGGTAACTTAATGAAGCGATACCCTTTTCCTCTTCACCTGAACATCATGGTAATTCTTAAAATTCCATCAGAATTAGCCTGGGCTATCACATAATTATAAGGGAGCTTGGTCGGTACTTTGAATTCGCTACTTATACGTTTATACGCATGATAATGACGCTATAAGAGTCTACCGCTAATTTGTTTGGCAGAAAGTTTTAACATTCTAATTGTGGTTCATGATTCATCTCGAAGTACAAAGTCATTTCAAACCGTGATGCCGGAAATAAATTGTAAGCCCGGATGAACAGTATGTGTTTCAATCGCCGTTTGCTATCATGGATTTCGTTAAGACTGATTTAGAGCACCTAATTTTTGACTCTCTGATTTTGAGAAGCTCTAATTGCTGTTGCGACGAATGTGATTATATGCAGCCAAGATTAAGATTGTTCAATTGATAAAATTTACTCTTAATGTCGTTGGGGTTATTCGGTCGATCTGGACTAATAACCCGTCTCAGGGACTCAATATAAAGGGTTATTAACCTGGTTCAGGTTAGTAACCCTTCAATACTACCATGTACATGATAGCAAATAAGGGCTTGGGAGCCATATAATAAATGATCCTTGGTGTATTTTAAGAATTTAGACCATAGTAAGATAGTAATAGTAATGTAAAGAAATCTAAAGCAGCAGCCACCAGTTTTCCTTCATCTGACCCACTAAGATCAAGCATAATTCTAAGTATTCATTGCAGGCTGCAAAAAATTGTATACTTTAATATTTGGGGTGGGGCGACCCTCATAAACCCCCAGTGGATAACGAAAATTGGTAAATGAGGATTGGATTTTGGGATTTATAGAGGTTTTCAGGGCCAGCAACTGTTAGGCTTCTTTGAAACCCCCCTTTCCAGACAAAAGGGGGGGGGGGACAAAAGGGAGTTTTTTCGGCTCACACTATTAAAGTCTTCCTATCCTTGGATATGAGTTGTGCTGTTTAAAACACACGTTATACCTCCCAATTATATGAGTTTATACCTTTATCAGTTATCGCTTACCAATGTAATGTAAGCTATACTGTATACATAGGTATTACATATTTATTTCCTGTGTTTGATGGTGTTGCTGGTATCGAATTACTTTAAGCTGCTGTTGTTTTTGTTCATTGCTACAGTACGATGCCCGTCTAATGGCGTGGAAGGCGATGCTTGATTCAATAAACTACAGCCTTTCATTGCGTACCTACATATACATTGCTCATGATGTATCCTCAATCTACACTCTACTGGACTACTGGAATGTATCTGTCATTAACTCTGCTGATAATGCCTTCAAAATGCCTGATTGAATCTCAATAGTCTTGTGTTGAGGTGTAAAGCTACAGCCTACAAGTCCAAAAGTGTATTTTTACTTACCTTTCTACTAATTATACAGACATGGTTGATCATGTTACAGCAATTCTGCAAACTGTACTGACGTACTGTAGTATGTAGATAAAATTACACATTGTACCTGTAGGCTGTAGCTTTACACACCGAAAAACTCCGGTTGGATATAAAAATTATCAAATAAAGACTAAAGCTTTATATTAATTTTTCGGGGTTCATGGGGGTGAAAGGAGGCTGTGTCTTCCCAGTTTTCGGGTGTTACACTTCCAGCTGTAGGACTGTAGAAGTGTAGTGTCGCCCAACTCACACCCTACTCCAACACCCAGTCTCCTGTTTTCCCAAGCATCTCATCTTATCATAGCACATTAAGCGCCCCGATTCAGACATGGATCAATAATTGACATCGTATGATTTCAGGTGGTAGTAAAGAACGAGATGCCGTGCGGTGACATTCTGCTGGACGAGGCACTGAAGCACATGCGGGAAACTGACCCCCCGGAGAACGCCCAGAACTGGATAGAACTACTCAGCGGTAGGTGGGGGTTTGTGGGGATCGGGTGAGGATTCCTTGTTCTGTCAGGGCCAGGGTCCACCGTCCTGACAGAAAATACCGAAATTATTCTTTTGCTTAATTTCTGACGAGCTAGATCTAACTAAGTGTAAAAAATTAATTAATACGTTAGTAAGTAAGAATACACGCCCTTTTGCTTTCTATTTTTTGTAATAATGGGAAATAGTTCCGAACTAGTTGCACACTTCGATGTAGCTGACAGAAAACAGTTTACGCTCCAATTAGTCACTTTTTCAAACTTTCATAGAGCACAATATCTCTAGTATATAATTATTTAATATATACAATATGGAGTGGTTCGCATAGTCAGTGTATAAAATGACCATCGCTGTTCGATGTCCACCGCATTCTATGTGGGCGTTCTGTGTCGGGCTGTAATGTCACTGTACAATGTACGTGGTTACAATGTATGTGTATTATTTGGGGAGTGTTAACATGGTTACATATGGATGTGTCCGATTTAGGATAATGAAGGTCACTCCTGTTTTAAGGTTTGCTGGAACCCCTTTTTCTAACTTCTAAAGTTCTAACTCAGATGATAATTATATTATTTGCGTAAGTCAACTATTAACGATAATGTCGTGACTATTTATGAAGTGATTTAATATCAATAGACCAGATACAGAGAAAATGTACACACAAAGTACACACTGTTCCAACTTCCACGTTCACGCCAGTCTTTTCCAGCACTAGCTCACTGCGACATCACACACTGTGTAATTGCACTTCTCTCACAGACACTTTGTTGGCACATCCCCTCACACTCCCCAGCTCAGTGAGACTTCAGACACTGAGTTTGCACATGTATAGAATCTCCTCTGAATAGACACTGTATTTGCACATAGAATCCCCTCACGGCTCACACTCCGCTATCTACAGGTGAGACGTGGAATCCCCTCAAGCTGCGCTACCAGATCAGGAACGTGCGGGAGCGAATAGCCAAGAACCTGGTGGAGAAGGGCATCCTCACGACGGAGAAGCAGAACTTCGTGGTGTTCGACATGACCACCCACCCCCTCCTCGACCAGTGCCAGAAGGATGTCGTCATGAAGAAGATACAGGATACCCTCCTCTCCAAGTGGGTCAACGAACCCAACCGCATGGACAAGCGAGCCGTGGCCCTCATCTACCTGGCCCACGCCAGCGAGGTCCTGGAGACGGCCTTCAACAGCCTCAGCGACGAGGACTACGACTTGGCCATGAAGCGGGTCAGGCACCTCCTGGACCTGGACCCGGACCTGGAGGCCGAGAAGGAGGGGGCCGACCCCGTGATGTGGGCCGTGGTCGCCAGCTTCTTCAAGTAGAGGGCAGATAACGGGGGGAGATGGTCAGATTTAGGAGACAGTGACACGTAGTGTTATCCTTTTCACGGTACATTGGTGTACAATGTACATGCAAGCATGTACATTAAGCGGTGTTGTGTAGTGTGTAGTAGTTCGAGAATACATAGTACGAGAATACAAGGAGTATAGGATTAGATTATATCACGTGATGATTGAGCGAGTTGAAAAGCACACGTGAACTTTTGTTAAACATCGGGTAACATTTAAATGCACATTTTAACATGTATTAATGCTGTTCATTACACATCATGGCTTATCCCAAGTTAATAACATGTAATCATATATTCAGCATGCGTTCGGTGTATTGTATAAAGTGCGCTAAATTTCCTGATAGAAACAACGGCGTAGTTTTTAAAAACTGTTTGCTGACTTAATTATAATTACTTGAATTAACTAAACAACTTTCAGCTAATTTTTGACAGAGTAGATTTGATGTAAGTTAAAGTTATCGAGAAATAAACTGATAAACTGTTGATAATTTCGATTGCGAAGTTTCTGCTATACACTCAGTTTTTTTTATAAGAAACTTATTGAAATCCTAGGCTACAAGTTTCTTATTTTTTGACGATTTTGAGCCTAAAAGTTTCTTAATCGGTTTCTTAATTCAGCATACCATACTATCCAGCATGAATTTACTTGTGAAACTTTCTATACAGAAACCTTCTCTGTAGACTGTAGTTGACTGTAGACTGTAGTTGTATCAAAATTTTAGATATTTTCAGCTGGTTTATAAAAAATCTTCATGGCTCGTCTAAAAATTTCTTCCGAAAAGGTTCACGAATTTCCAAATTTAGATTTGGAAGTATTTAGCCGAGTTCAATGCTTGAAAATGAAGTTTTTGTCTTAAAATCTAAAGAACAGAGGTTCTAGCTAGTGGCTTTCTGGACCTATGAGAACAAATATGGAGGTATAGTCTGTCAGACTCAACAGCAATTTCTGCTTGTGCTTTGGTATCTAACATGCTACTATTAACCGAAAAATCATAGAAGAGCCATTTTCTAACTTTCTTTGCATATAAATTATCACTATTACACATGTATTACACATGTCCAGTGTAATACTGTAATAGAATTCCCAATAGGAGTACTTCAAATGAGTATCAAAATGTTCACAATCTAAAAGTGGGGGTCTGGGGGCGCAGCCCCCAGAAGCCAGACGTTTCATGTTAAAAGAATTTCAGTTTCAATAGTATTTTATACACAAATTTCAAAATTCTAGGCTAGAAGTTTCTTAATTTCTTAATTTCAAATCAGTGAAGTTTCTTAATTTTTCCGAAATTCTAGGCTAAGTTTCTTAAATTTTTGAGAATCCTGGGCTAAGTTTCTTATAGACAGTTTCTTATAAAAGAAACTGAGTGTACAAGAATAAGGATGTATGATACTGTAAATTTGAGATTCTTTGTAGCAATGGCAAGAATTGAATTCAGTATTTATGTCAATTGTTTCTGTTCGTTACTTGATCAGTTTTAACTAAGATTATTGGCATAGCGTTTCTTCCTGTTCACTGGATGAAGACGGTGAAGTTTGAATTTGGAGACATGGGGCATACAGGACTGCACATGTGTGGGGAGTGGAGATGTCAACTTTACCGTCCATTTCAAAAATCTGAAATTTCCGGGTGATATAGAATAGAACGCAGAATTGGTTCGGGAAGTTGATTTTAACAAAAATATCTACCAGGGATGGGGTTCGAACCCATGCGTGCATCTGCACATTGGAACTTAAGTCCAACTCCTTAACCACTCGGACACCCTGGTTATGGTTGAAAAGAAAATTTAACTCTCATAAATTCATTAGAACATCTCACAAATACCAATGATCACGTTGAAATCATGCAGTTTCTTTGCAAATTCCTTGCAATTGACATAAATAAATATTTGTGCCGATTTAAATCAGAAACCTTGACTTGCTTGGAGGGGTCAATTGATATATACTCTACCAAAGCTTTCAGCTCTCACAAATTTTTGTTCCCCATTGTAGATCATAATTAAGTTATTGGTTATCGATTTATTGATCTCATTATGATAAAGTACCTCTATTTGCATGTTTTTCCATGAATTGTCAGGATTTTCATTAAATACATGATTATTTTAAAAACAAACGACGTTTGTGTTGTTTTAAGATTGTGGGATGTTAAAATTTTATGGTAATTTTTCACTTTATCTACGTATGAGGTTTGTAGGATACCTCGGCCAAGAGGGGGACATCTCGTGCAAGATTAACTAAGTACTAGCAAAATTTATAACTTCTTTGTGGTGAAAGTGGCGCAAATTTTCGACACATCATGATCTGAACAATAATATACGCGCGCAATACGACGCGCCGGCCATTTTCAGAGCCCATTGCATTGTCAATGAAGTTACTTGGTTAGTATTCTCAATTTCTCAAAGCTGCAGTACCCGATGATAAGTTAGATGTATCATAACAGTATATAGCAAAAAGTGACAAAATAAAATAACTCTTTAATTGCCCTGTCAACTGTGTCTATGGTCTAGCTTCCGTGTTTTAGTATTCCTAAGCCCGCATAGGTGTGTGTTAATATACGTGTTTAGCAAGTTTTAGTAGCGTTCCATCAAAATGTAAAAAGCTAGGAATTTCTATCCATTTTCAATTTACATGGATTATGGAACTACGCGAATTGCAGCCATTTCAACACTTTGTGTCCTCATTTTAGATCCATGTTTATGGCCATCATACACATTGGCAATTGGCAGTGTGACACAATTATCTAAACGCTATCTATAGATTATACGGGTTTCAATTTAAAACGTAGGGAAGAAAGTTGCACCATGCCAATGTAAATAAAAACTGAGTCGGTCGCATCACGCGCAATCCCAATTTTGGCACACACAGTGCTGAAACGCAAACTTATTCCATCTCTTGTCTCTGCGCGCTACATCAAGTAACGAATAGTTGCCATTGTCTTTCGATCTTTTCTCGAAACAGCCAACTTAGTACAACGCTGGTGGCTGGATATAAGCATGTAAAGGCTGGTGCCATTGGCTATCATGTTACATGTAGAATCAAAATCGAGATTTACACCAAGAGGCGTCATATGAATTGATGCTATTTTCTGTACCTTATCTGCCTTTGAAATCTTTGATCTTGATTAGAATTATCAATATTTTGAACCATTGTAAACGACCTTTGGTACAGATTCTTAACATTGGTGTGGTCACGAGGTTTTGTACTTATCAGAGCCATTAAATTGGGATATCACAGCTGGGGTAAACTCAAAAATTATAGAAACAGAAGTTGAAACCGCTATTTCTACCCAAAAACATAATCATCGCCCAAAAGTTTTTAGAAGCATGCAAGTTGCAAAATTACCAATTATTAATAAATTTAACTGTCTGAAAATGGATATCGCTATATCGTGGGGACTAACATGTATGATTTCGATCGCAGCCAAACTACATTCTATTCTCGCAAAAATTCCAATTGGATGGGGACCTTAAAATTGCAAATTCATATCTGGAATAGTTACCTGAAAAAATCCTTTCTCAGTTGACCGAAAACACAATCAAACAATATCTTCTAAAGAAAATGTTACTTTAATCTCAAAAATGAAGCAATTGTATCTTGGTGATTAGTCAACTATGATCAGTTCAACTAATAATGGAACTAAACGATGTAAAATCGAAGATCGATAGATTGATAAAGCAGATTCCAAGTATATGGCAAAATATGCAGACACATGTAGGTATCTATATAATATTTAGTTTTTATTTTAGTCGCAATCCTTCCAAGTCTCTAGTCTCTTCCAGGTATTCATCTTTACGAGGTGTATTTCCAATCCCTACCTCAACATAACTCTATTTAAATAAGCTTATGAATACCTCGTTACCTCTCAGTTCAGATCATAATACTTCAGTAGATTTAATAAAGCCAAATAAAAGCTCCAGACTCACAGTTACATAGTTCAGTATCGAATTTAAAGGTTGGTGAGTTGGTATCATCAATCCTCACAAATTGTTCAAATCGTTCTACGGTAACTAAACCTATTGTATGGTTTTTCTACGGCTGGTGATACATAACATGATAATACACAATTAATCACACGCCCTTAACAAGTTTATATGGTAAGACAAAGCTCTCAATCATTATCAAATTAATCAATAATCTATGCAAAATGTAGATCGAGAGAAAAACACTAGAACAGGGTAGTAGTTAATTATATTCTAAATTTAAATTTCCTGAGGCCCCTGAATTAATCACACTTGCATTTTTAATCACTCAACGTTGGGAAAAATTATGATCATCCTTATTAACAACTAATACTTTTATCCTAACTAACATTCTAATTTTACTTCAAAAACACAGTTTCACATATTTATGACAATATACATGATATATTTACAGCATTTATTGGTTAAAATCTATGTATCAAAATCTGTAATATAAATCAGCATATCATATATAAACCATATATAACTTAGCAACTTCCCTTTCAACCAACTTAAACACCAATTTAATCAATAAATTTGGGTCCAAACCCGTATACCTGACGTGTGTATTATTATTTTCCAGAGTAGGTTTGTTCATTAAAATCACGCAATATTTGTTTGTATAGATTGAACTATTTAAACAGTTGAGTCAGTGATTTGAAGCAATAAACGTGATGTACCGCACTGTATGTTGGCATGTTGATGAGTTGATAATAAGTGGATAAAACAGTAGTCGAATGATAGCTTCTAGCTAAACCTCCGTCTTCCGTTTAGAGGTGAGTTCTGAAAAATATAATCCAGTTAAAAACTTCAACGTAATAAGGCTATCTGAAATCTCGCTAAATCTACAAATAATATTCGTCGCATGACAGCAGTATCAAGTGTATTACCAGGACGCCACAATTGCACGAAAATCTATGACCAGTAGTTAACCTGATTAGGTAAAGGGTCTATGGATATCTGATGCAGCTTGTTCGTTTTAGACTTCTGTTTCTCTGAAATTATTGTTATTTGTTGAACACTGTTGTAGAAGGTTCCATTTAAATTGTCCTATTTAATAAGATAATAGAATGAATGTGGAATAACCATATAGCTATAGAATCATTTATAGTTCAGAAGTAGGAGAAACCAGTTGGCAGATCTTTTACCAGAATATGTAGTAATAAATGCAGTAGGTACAGATAATGTGAGAATTATCACAGAATTATCAATGCTACTAGATAGGTACTATCTACGGAACTTCAATTCTTCGATTAGGAAACCGATATTTCGGTGGCATCCTGAGACAATTTAAATCAATTCACATTTAGTTGTGATATCTTGCCACCTTCTTACTTTGGAACTTACTAAAGATTACCAACTAAATTTATTACTAAAAATTTATACTGTGAACTGTCTTCTGAGTATTCATTTGGGATCTTTGATCTGGATTCTGGGCTAAAGCAAAAATTTAAATGATATTATACTGTGGTTGTTAAAATGACTCTACTTCAAACTGTGATTTAGAGTTAACAGTTCCACGGCTCAGGTAGTCAATTATTCATTTGTTAAAAGAAGATAATCTGGTCCTGGCTCCTTGCCAAAGAAATCAGAGTGGTTTCACGTCCCGTATATAACATATGCACAATACATAAAATCCTCTAATTCGATTAATATGGCTGTAGGCTTCACGTTAATAATACATGAACATTAAATTATATTTGGTGGGTAATTCCGGATTTTGCTAAGTTACGACCGCGTTGAAACTTGAGACTACAATGAGTCAGGAGTTGGGAGGACACAGTGCTAGTCGCTGCAGCACTGCCCTAATGTTATGAGGTGTTAAGATATGCAGCACCTAACAACGGTCTTTACTCCACTAAATATGAAAGGTACAAGTTAATGACTTAATGAGGCATACATTAAGTGTGCTGCGTGTTTTTACACGGCAACAGCAGTAGCTCCTGCTAAGTCTGTAGAATAAACGAGTCTGATTACCTAATTAGTGTGCTAGTGATTGTTATTTGCTGGCTTGCTCAGAATCTCCAATACTTGGAAAATCAGATCTTTGGAATACGCTTTGGAAGATACTTAGTTGAGTCAGTTAGTTGGAATGATTGCCGGAGGAGGAACGAATTCCAAATCTAAGGCCTTACCTAGTCGGCTGGGCACCAATTACATGGAGAACAGTGGAACCGAACGAGGCAAAATTTGAGGCTGGAAAAATTACGAACTTTGAACTTTTGAAAGTGTGCATTTGAGAATCAAGAATAAAAGATGATTTGAAATTGAGTAATTTTAAAATTGATCTCATTTCATAAAATTTGTAAACCTTCAGTTGTGATTTGAGACAGAGAAGTGAGCTAATACCTTCGTGTTTTGAGAGTTGAGGTAGAGTAAGGTGTTGCCGGGGTATAGATTCCTCCTTTTTCACGGACACCTTCTTGTTGCCATAGAGACCTTTGACGGCCGGCTTTACCCCCTTCCCACCAAACTCGTAACTGAAAATCAGGAGATATATTAGCAGCGTGTTTCTTCCTACAAACCACAGTAACACCTACCCTAGAAGTACTGAAATTTGATCATTCATGCTTTCAAGTCTCGAGGTGATGTAATTATGACGTCATAGTCTGGTCCAGTGGTTCCTTCCACCTAAATTCCGCCGTAATCAGGAAGAATGCAAGGAGCAATCCTCCAAGCAGCATGTTAAGTGAGCGTGGTATGTAGATATATAATCTACAGGAGCCAGAATGATGTCACAGCCTCTTAAATCGCAAGCAAAGACTCAGAAATAGAGCCACGGCAATCAGATCCTGCCGTGAAGTTGTAATATTATCGAGTGTACATTTTCTCACGCTAGCTCTGTCCGGAGCTAGAGCGCTGCTGCTAATTTAGAGTATTCATATTTCATATTCTGTATGCTTAATGCAATATATTTAATATTATTTATCATAATAAATTAGTAAATACTTGAGGAGTGAAGCGCTGAAATGTTAGCTGAATCACAATGCTAGGATACGAGTAGGTAGGTACCTACATACCGTGTGTCCGTGTGCAGGTAAATTTAGCAGAAAATCATAGAAACCGGGAAAACCTTGGCATGAAAAGTAGGTATGGGCCGATAAAACGACAGGGTCTATGAGCTGTAAAGGGCTATCATCCAATTAATTACTTAATTGTCAATTATCGCCCTCCAAAGCTCCAACCCCCCTCCCTCTTCCCCCGCCACTCACTTCGTTGTGGTGAAAGTCTGTTCTGAGTAGGGAGCATCGCAGTTCTCAGACTCCTTGTTCGACACGACACTCGTTCTGCTCTTGGGGGCAGGCGGCAAGGACAGTTCGACGGCGTTATCCCGCGCTAACAACACCACGCCCTCGCGCCGCCCCTCCGTGTTCTCCCGCCCCCCGCCGCCCGGCGGGTGGGATTTCTGCTCCGCCGCCCCGTTGTCTCCCCGGCGCGCAGCCTCGTGGTGGCTGGTGTTCTCCGAGTGGTGGTTCTTTGAGTCGTGGTGGTTCTTTGACTCGTGGTGCTTGGAGTCCGCCGTGTTTTCCGGTCGCTTCATGTCCGCAGCGTTTTGGTGGTGGTACGTGGTGTCCGAGTTGTGGTGCTTGAAGGTCACGTGCTCCTGAGATTTGCTCTGTTTGGTCTTTGCTTTGGGTTTTACCTCCTCTTGCGATCTCCGCTTACCCGTTTCCTGTGGCATTTCATGGGTGAAAATCCTTTGTTAAACACAACAACGTAAGTAAATCTTGAGATTCTTGTAAGGAAACTATTATAGGTATAAGTAGGTTTGTATGGGAACAGTTCAAATTTCAAGGACCATTGAAATCCTCGAGCACTTATAACTTATTTGATTTCTGCGAAAAAAATCATAAAAATTAGAAATATTTATCGAGAGAACCGGACAGTACTAATCAAAAGTAGGGAACATTTAATGCGTAGTGTTTTTTTGAGGTGTGATAAGTAAAATCATACATTTCTCAATTCAGCAATTAACCTCTCAGGCACGCCGACTTGATGTGTTTTCTCATCTTGACAAATCATTATTCGTTTTGAATATACGATTTTCAAACTTGAAGAGTTTTAAGTACTTCAATATGACAAACAGACATTAGCTCGGTTAAGTGCTGTTCTTCGAGACCGAAAGTTTACCAGCCTTACAGCAATAACCAGATCTCGCAGCACTACAACTTTGATTCATGCGACATGAAGCTTGCTTCTTTTCCGTTTTTTATTGCATATCAATCATTATGTTTCCCGCAAGATAAAAGTTTAAAGAATATAAATCTCTAGAAATACACGTTGTGTGTGTACGTGTGTATGTATGTATGTATGTGTGTATGCTAGAGAGTGTGTACAGACAGTATGAAACATGCATTGGTCACAATCACTGCATGTCAACGTACACGTATAGTTTAGTATCACTTCTCAAGGAACATCAATCAAAAGGCAATCAATTGTATTATACATTCTTACATGGGCCGGAGGATAATATATTGTTTAGGTAGGTACTTAAAAATGAGTAACCGTAAAAACTGGTCTTTGAAATATGATGGTGCATCTATCATCTTATCATAGCCGAAGCCAAAGCTGATACCAGTTGCAGCTGAAATCGTTTTTTGTACGATATTCTGATACTAGCTGATCGGGAGTTTTAAAGCCAAGTTCCACGAACAAAGAAAGTAAAAAAAGAGCGCTTCATCTTAACACTGGAATTGATTGTGGCTCGTTTCAATAGTGGATTCAAGCTACTGTCCTGCATGAGGAGACTTTTTGGCAGCACTCCAACTTCCAAGTCTAAATGAGGCCATTGTTTGCTGAGCTGACAAGTACCTCTGGAACACTTTTAAGTATATCAGTACTAAGATTCAAGTCAACAGTACAACACTTCGGACTTTATCAATTGTGATGTATGCAAGTAAATAAACGTCTATCATTCTATCATTAAGCTCTGCTGTGACGTTACATAACTGTTAATGAGTTAATGGTATGCCTGCAATCATACAATGGGATGAGCCTGGAGAATGCATTTGCTAATCGCTCTATTGTAATGAATAAGAGGCAGGCATTGGTTATTATCACGGCCCTATCAATAATAAAATACGGCTACTCCTTATATTTCATCACTGCTGATGATGGTCTGAGGGTAAATGACTGTATGAGTGAAAATCTTTTATGAAGCCTGGAACTTTGAATGCAAATAGGTAATTTCGTAATGGACTGAAATAGTAAAGCGGACAATATCGAACCTTTAACTCTTCAATGATGTAATTTCATCATGTAGCGCCCTTATTTAATGGGTTAAATTGGTGGGAAATTGGTGGTTATTTATCACTGTGAAGGAGGGGTCTGTAATGGATGGCATGGCTTTATTCTATCGTTCAAGGGTTTACAACTCCAATGAATAGCATCATATTTTAATGCTGATATTATCCAAACAATACCTCTGAGTAAGAGAAGTGCCGGCCGAATGCATGACTTGTCTTCAACTGATCCTGAAAGAGGATTATTAACGATTTTCCACATATATCTCGAAATCAATTACCTGGCTTTTCGGTCCTTGCAACAGAAAAAGGGTCACTAAAATAATAAAAGTGGGAGCAGCATCGCAATGTTTATATTTTAAGATTTTAGAGCAGCTTGCTGTGTGAAATGCTAGACACTGTGTTTTTATTGGAGGTGAGAGGTGGGGTATGCAGGTTTCAGTTTTCAAATGCTTATTAAAGCTAATATTGTTATGGGCTGTCATGCGACACGTGATCGTACGATGCTATTAACATGGCATACAAATAACATTTACCTACATCGACCTACACAGTTTCTTCTATTCAATTTGCAAATGATTAGCAGAATTGCTAATTAGTGATTATGCATCGAGCAAATAGAATTTAACTTTCATATGATTATGAAAAATCAGAGCGCAGGAAATATGTACATTCAGATGTGTCCGTTATCACCTAATCATGATTTAAACATAAATCTTATGACGGGTTGTCCTGGTAACGGACCTTTGATTTTTTGGAAGTAAGAGTGTTCCCCCCGAATTCCTTGCTCATTTTCGTTCTCAGCTCGAGGATGAAGCGGTGCCCGAAGTTATCGTGGTTGAAGTAGGAGTGGGAGAGGAGCTGGGTGCAGGTGGGACGCTCCTCAGCGTCCAGCATCAGGCACTCCTGAAGGAGAGATATTGTCAATGATACAATGTAAATTCTGTTATCGGATAGTATATTGTCACTGATTTATAATAAGTAGAACCTGTCATCAGATAGAGTGAGATAGAGTGAGATATTCTTATCACTGATTTGATACAAGGTAGTTCCTGTTATCAGATAAAGTGAGATATTGTTGTCAATGATTTGATACAAAGTAGAACCTGTTATCAAATAGAGTGGGATATTGTTATCACTGATTTTATAAAACGTAGAACCTGTTATCAGATAGAGTGAGATATTGTCACTGATTTGATAGTAAGAAGAACCTATAGCCACTTGCCAGATATATGTTACAGATTGAAGATGAGAAGATGATAACAAGTGACTTGAGCTGGAGAATTTATTATTTAATGATTTAACATTGATTAAGTTAAAATTATAATATTTGATTATAAGAGAGTTTGAATGTTACAACGAGTACTCTTCGCATGTATGTTTATAAGACCGTAGTAAGTATTTTATACTGAAGGGTTATTATTCGGAGTTTGCATTTGATCCAAATGAGAGTCCCAAATGACATAGCATATTTCAACGGTTAGAGCTTATGCCTTACGGTTTTTATCCATTACAGTATCACTCGAATGTACATTATACCAGTAGGTATGACTTGCATAAGATCAGGTCACAAACGCACTCATTAAGGTTAAAACAAATGCCTACATAATATCATCATGTTCGCCTTCAAATTGCATATCAAGAAAAAATATTCTTTTAATTCTAATACTGTACACATCTTACTACTTATAATTCTTCCTCATATATAAATTAATAAATAAATAAATAAATATATATCTGTCTGTCCGGTCTTCCTTATATATAGCCACAGACCTCTCTGACACCACTCAGTACCCAATCAAGCATACCGATGATAGGAATGCTCATACGAAAGTACCAGTGACGTTTGACACCACCAGGTATATAGACATCACTTAGAGAAGTAGGCACACCTGATTAAAATATGACCTCATCACTGATAAGAACTACAGTACTACATTGTACTGAAGCGAAAAATTGGTGAACGGTGGCCGGAGGCCACGGGCCCTGCTAGTATTTATTAATCATAAAAAATAATTTACGAATTTGGTAGGTTCAAAGGTTTAGCAATTTGGTCAGTGCACCTAAGATGTTATGAAATTTTAAATCAAAAATATTCTGCGTGCCAATATACTGCGATTCTAAATACTGATTAATCTAAATCTTTTCTGTATAATCACATATGTCGCAATAGCAATGTCCTGTACGGAGCCCCTCAGTTTCGATTCCTTGTTCTCTTGTTTAACATGCCGTACAGCAAGGATCTACACCATGGTTAGGCTGTAGACACCCATTATTACTACGTCATAAGTTCTATTTATACCCTCTGTCTAATGGAAATGTTTCCTGTTAACGAGCTAACCTTTACTATACTGATAGAATGCGGGCACAGCTGGGGGAGTCTCCGTTCTAGGGGGTCCACATAGTTCACTTCAGGGAGCTTCATACCCACGAAAATAGGATTCCGCATGAAGATCTCTTTGTAACGCTGACACAAGTTTCCTGAAAGTTCACCAATATAACATGATATACTGGCCAATATAACATGATATACTGGCCACAGAATATCAGAGAATATCATAGCTGCCACTTGAATAACCTGAATTTCAATGTTTCGAGAGAAAGTAAGTAACTCTAGGAGTCAATTCCCGCAGTCTTACCAAGCCATGAAGTGATGTGGTAGAGCTGGTCAATGTCCGAATCCCCGGGGAAGAGAGGGTTTCCAGTCAGCATTTCCACCAGCAGACAACCGATGGCCCACAGATCAACTGCCTTGCAGAATATTATGGACCGTGTTAACTCGGCACTCGAAAGCAGATATTGGCCCGTATGCAGAAGTTAATGATTTCCCTTATCTTCAAGGAAAAGCCTTAAATATAAGAGTTTCCTTCGAAAAATGTGACAACAATAGCTAAAAAGAGTTGAAAGTAAGTGTAACGAATTACTGCTGATTAGCAGATATTCAATGGATTGTGTCCCTGCACTGCCTTGCCGTAGTTTGCATCTCCTACCAGGAGCTCTGGGGCTCGGTACCACCTGGTAGCCACGTAGTCCGTGTAAGCCTCCCCCGGGCCGGCTGAGGGTGGTATCCGGGTCAGTGGATGGGCTAGGTTGATGATAGCCCGTAGGCAAAAATTAAACGCTTCATTGAGTCATAACCGGCGAAATGGTGGCAAGACAACAATTTATGGAGGTAACAGAGTAACAGGATGAATGATAATTATGCGACACGGGAGACCTAAGAGCTTAAGAAGCAAACGAGCAATAGAAACACTGAATAAATTCACACAATTCTCAATTCCTTAGTCCAAAATCCACAAAATTAAACCTTTTTCAAATTAATTTTAACCCTTGAAGACGGACTGAGAATTAAATTCAACAAAAAACAATAGACAGCATTGTTGAGCACCAAATATGCTGAATTTAATAACTATGGTTACCACTGGAAACGTTTTGATCGAAAGAGCCGGTTAAAATGGCTCAATAATAATGCGATTTTGGTCTCTGGGGCCGAATAGATAGGTTGGTTGAATAAGAGAATTTTTTATAAGTTATTGTCACTAAACTCACCCAGTGTCCTGGCAAAACCAAAATCGCACAATTTCACTACTCCCATTCTTGAAACCAAGATGTTTTCTGGCTTTACATCACGGTGTATGATCTGAAAGAATAATCAGTGATCATAAGAAAATATGGAATCGGAGTTGTAACTGATCGAAGAATATGATAACTCATGCCGAAATAATTTAACCTAGAAATTATACATTTTGAAGAAATAGCTGTTTGCTTTATTAACTGAATCAGAGTAAAAGACTTTTGCATTACAGTTGCATTATATATAGAACAGCAGTACTTTTTCAAAAGTATTCAATACTCTCGGTAAGAATTCCATGATATATTTAGATTAATAACAACAACACAGCTCTCTTGAATGACGAAGTTTTGCTGTGAAGTCATGAATATTGGATTTTTATCAAGCACTATGTAGTTTTACTACGTGATTCCAAAAAAGAAAGTTCTTTTAGGATTTCTTGCATTATTATATCTAGCGTGTTTCAAGCTTTAAGAAGGAATTCGAAAAATTCTAATAATCTAATAGCAATGCACTATACATATATAATAAAGAAGTCTGCCTAAAATTATTCAATAACCTACATTATGGTGGTGACAGAACTCAATAGCACGGAGAACTTGGTAGGTTATCTTCCGCACTGCTTGCTCCTCCAAGCCATTAGGAAATCGTTCCAGATCATCAAGCACTGTATGGTCAACAAACTCAAACACTAGATACAACTTCTTCTTTCTCCGAAAATACTCAATCAAGTTTACTAGATTCTCATGTCGTAATGCCTGTGAATAGGTATATGAAATGCTATTTACAAAATATACAACTTATGACAGTTGAAGGTGGACCCATTGAAGATGTAAGAAATTGGACAAAATATTTCAGCTATTCGAAATTAGAAGCTATTGATAATATTCTCAGAAACATGATTTTGATCAATAAACTTCAATTTATTTTTACGAATAGATATTTGATGTTTATTGTATACCTTGAGCATCTTAATCTCTCTGGCAGCAATTTTCTTCACAGTTTTGTCATCATCACTTTCAAGGAATTTCTTTATTGCCACTAATTGTCCTGTTTCTTTATGCCTACATTTCATCACCATCCCATAAGAACCTTCCCCAACAAGCCCCAAATTCTCATATTTTTCCATCTATGGCATAGCCACTTTTTGTAAAATCATTACATGCTGCCTCAGTTAGATAATTAAGGTTTTATGGATTTAATTCAATCAAATATACCTATTGGATGTATTATATACCTAAACTTATTTATTGAAATAACAAAAAATATTGAGAAGAAATCTGTGAAGTAGAATGCAACTAAGAACAAATAACCATTAACATCAAATTACATAGGAGCATACTTTTCTCAACTTGACATTTTCAAGCTGAGTGATTCAGATTTTATAAACCAAAATATCTACTGTTTTATAATTACTTGATAATAGAGGAGGTTGCTGGCTACTAGCATGAAAAATATTGTTCATAGCCAAAATTATGAATCCTTGAAATTATGGATTTTCCTGTAATTACAGTGCATGCTCAAACTTCTGACTCATTTTGCCAAAATAAACTTTAAAATGTGTCTCCTTCTCTCCTTCTACAGTTTTTTAGGAAAATCTTTGAAACTTCTAAAGTAGGGCATAAAACAAAATTTATAATTGAGCCAATTGCTCTTCCTACCAAAGCCTTTTTGTTTTACAAAAAGGAACTGAAGAGGGTTTGCAGGGATCATGGTTTGGGGAGGTGAGAAATAGGGTATGTGTATAGTCACATAACAACTACTGTAATTTCTATTTTCTGGACAGTGCCTGGATTGATCTGGTATACTCTAAGGCTTTTGACAAAATTGATCATCGGTTTCTACTGGGAAAGCTTCAACAATATGGAATTGGTGGGAAAGTCCTACAATGGATTGACTCATTCCTCACAAACTGTATCCAAACTGTCCAAGTGGAAGGTGTTTTATCATCATCCCAGCCTGTGATCAGTGGGGTTCCACAAAGAACAGTGTTAGGACATATACTGTTCTTCTTGTAATAAATGAAATTCTTCCTACCATCAAAAACTGCAAAGGACTATGTTCTGCCGATGACACTAATTTAATATCAAAAGTCCTTGGTAAAGAATATACTGCACGCATACAGGATGATCTGTGTAGAGTGATTAACTGTTCCTCAATCAATAACATGGAACTCCATGAAGACAGGTTTCAACTACTCAGCTATCCCCTCAATAGCTCCTACCTCTTAAGACAACTACCATTTTATCCTGAGAATATCCAGTACAAAACTCCTAAAGGACATGTCATAGAACTGACAGACACTGCCAGGGACTTAGGGGTTCTTGTTTCAAGTGACAGATCCTGGTCACCGCACATAGAACAGACTGTACAGGCGGCTCGTAAAATGGCATCTTGTGTCCTCAGTGCATTCAGTGATTATTCCTCTGTACTTTTGTAGTCATGCTGACACCCTACAAATCAATGGTTCATTACAGACTGGAATACTACTGTCCTGTTTGGAACCCTACCAAGATCTCAGACATGTCTAATGATGCTTTATTCCCAATATAGCTGGACTGAAAGACATGAGCTTTTAGGACCATCTAAGGAAGCTGAATATGATGTCACTCCAACAGCAAAGAGAACAATACTGCATCATTCAAGTTTGGAAATGGTCATGTCCCTACTCCCTTATAATGATGTTGAAATACAGTTCAAGCACTATCCTCGACATGGGATCAAGGCAATCATCGTTATTGCCATCAGAGGAGTGAGAGGATCTATATACAAAGAAAAGACATTGGGTATATCAGCATTCAACCTCATCCCCACATCTGCAAGCTACGATGTTTAGTCATTTCTGGTTTGATGAATCATATCCCAAAGTGAGCTGAACAGGACTTATATAATATGTGTTTTGATTGAGGTCATTGGAATCTTCAATTTTTTCTTTTCTACTTCAGCTGGATGACTTGACGCCAGGGATTTTAATTAACTTATTACAATAATTGTTAATTCTTGAGTTTATGGATGATAAAATTTATAATCTGACATTTTTGAATTAAAAAGAAATCTTTCTTCAAGAAATTTTAATGATACTGCAGTTGTTATGAACAGCTGAAGCTTTCTCAGCTATTTATTTACTTTATTTTTATTTTGATAACAACATCATCCCACAGATTAACACCAAGGCCCAGCTCTCTATTCGTGAAAATTATAGTTCATTTGGTGTTAGAGCAGCTCAGCTTTTGAAAATCTTGCCATCTGACTTCTCACCACAGAGTTCATTTGAAAGCTTCAAGATTGGTTTGGGCAGGTTCCTTGGACAGTTCCAGGACTCACCTCCTGCTCTGGGGTACACTGCTTTGAACAACAACTCATTGCTGAGCTGAAGGAGACGTGAACAATGCAGATGTCCTGAGCATGCCCAGTCAAACTTGCCAAATATGTATACTTTTATCATATCAGTTTTGAAAATGACCACCAATGTCAGTGCTTTTTTTTCAAAATTTCTATTTTCTAAGGATCATATCAACTTACTGCTCCTTGGTTGTCGAGAATTTGTTTCTCAAAATCTTAGGGGGGATTTGGGCTATGGATTAAAAAGAAAAGGCTCCTGTTCTGTACTTAATTAAGTGCTAGATGTATAACTATTCACCTGTATGTCTGAATTTGACTAATTTTGAATCAAACATCTATACTCAAATTTCATATATTCCCATCATGAAATTCCATTTCTTGATGATAACACAGCCAATCAACAAAAAGTGTCTAATTTGACAAAGTTCATAAGTGATTTGAAGTATAAACATTCAATAAAAACGTATTGCTGAAATATACGGTAACACAAAATGATGCAAAATGTGGCCAATTCAACAAAATGGTGCAAAACCTACAACGAAGTGAGACCAAAAACTTAATGGAGCACACGTTGATGAAATGGCATATGTAATTATGTCATTGTGTGTCCTTGGTGATTGCTCGCAGTAGGACCACATGTTGTGTCACCATACTGAGTCAACAGCAAGGACTGCAGAGGAGGGAAATTAAGCACCTGCCTATGGGAACAAAAGAGTAAACAGACAAATAATAATTGCTTATTGCATTGTTTCTTATTATTAGACATTCACTCGCCACTGTTGCCAATGGGTATGCATTGCATTACTCTATTACTCTAACCAGAGCCCTCTTTTGCGCGCGGCGCGCACTGTTGCTTCACTCCTCCGCCTTCCCGGTCCCCTAACCAGGGGCGCCGCGCACTCCGTGCGCGAAACCAGGGCCAAGGGCGCTGGTTAGGGCAATCCTCCGCCGCGTACACATCGTTTTCCTAATATGCAACACAACCCTCCAAACTTCCGAGTGCTGCGGCGCTGCGCGCTGGGACCGGGATGCTTGGAGAAATCCATCAAGGCACCAATGCAATGGGGTTTTGGGGTCTGCATAGACTTAGGTTGATCGAAAATCAGGTTTAATGTAAAAACTCACAAATGTTGCTACGAATAATATTTTTTCATGAATTGTTTCGCATCAGATAGAAAACAAAATTCCTCAGAAACGAATGGAGCCAGATATTTGATTTAGGCCTCCATAACTTTTTGGCCCATTTTGGCCAAAAATTTGGCAAAAATATGCATAAAATGGGCTCAAAATTTTTTAGAGGTCTAAATCAAAAATCTGGCTTCATTTGTTTCTGAGGAATTTGGTTTTCTGACGGATGCATAAAGAATTATGAAGAAAAAATATTTGTAGCGACATTTGTGTGTTTTTTATACATTAAACCTGATTTTTGATCAACCTAAGTCTATGCAGACGCCTTACTCTTGTGTGGCGTTGCCTGACCCACAGTGGCTGCGCCGTAAGTGAAGACCGTGGATCGCGCCTTCCGTCGCAATACAAAAGAAGACCTTTTTCTCTCTGCGCGCGCCCTCGCGCTGTGGAGAAAAGGGTCTTCTTTGTATTACACCGCGTGCGACGGGCATGCAATCAATGCTTTTGCTAATGCTATACTGATACGCATACGCGTATGTCACTTTTAGTTCAGGTATTTTTGATAACTCTAAGGAGCATAGTAAAGATGTAGTGACACTGATCACTTCAGCAGTACCAGGCAGGTTCCACTTTTAGCACAGTAGATGTACAATGCTCTTGAGTTAAAGTATACTAGATCATAGATAGTAGGTACTTTCAGTTTTGCAATAAGTCCAATTCCATTTGATCATTCTGTTTTGTGGGTGACTGCTAGATTGCGATTTAGCTCTTGGCAGTCTTGAACTTCCGACACCACCAGCTGGCCGGTTAAGAAGGCTTCAGCCGGCGGAGAAGCTGAAGCAAAGGAGGTTTGACTTGGAGAAGGAAGGAAGGAGTGTTGAGTAAGGGGTAGTGAGGTAGCCAGTAAGCTCACCGGCTTGCCGGTTGGCTCACCGGCTTGGACCGGCTAACTGGCTAGCCAGCCGGCAGCTGACCGGCTAACTGGCTTACTGGCTAGCCAGCGGCTAGCCGACCGGCTGACTGACTAGCCGGCCGGTTAGTCACCACCCGGGTTTGGGCCTTTGGGATGACTGGGAAAAAGAACGTAGCCTGCGTAGTCTGATGTACTGGTGTCAGGGACACGTAGCCTGATGTACTGGTGTCAGAGATACGTAGTGTGATGTGCTGGCGTCAGTCACTGGTGCCATAGACACGTTGTCTCAAGTGATGTCAAGGAAAAGTAAAATCACGAAACACCAATGTTTTCCATGGCCTTGTAAAGATACAATCTCAGCCAAATTCGGGAATATCATTTAAAACTTCTACGAGTGCAGCTAAGGATAGAAGGGTGTTATCATGGTATCGGTAAAGTATGCAGCAATTAACTGGGGAATGAGAGATAAGGTATAGCGGTTATTCGGTGAATTATGGGCAGACATGCGGTGAATTATGGGTAAACATACGGTGAATGATGGGCAGACATAGGCCAATGATGGGCAGACATTGGCCAATGATGGGCAGACTTAAGCCAATGATGGGCAGACATACGCCAATGATAGGCAGACATACGCCAATGATGGGCAGACATAGGGTGGACATGTACCTGGTAACTTGCAGGTTCCGCTGCTGCTCCGTCTGATACCGGGCAGCATGCAGGTCTACCTCCCGCTGGATACGCTCAGCCTGCCATTGCAACGTCTCTCCCTCGATATCAAGCTGTGTGTTCAGCTCCTGGGGGAACTCTATCAGCAAGGAGATCCAGCTTACTTAATGTTTATATCAGCAAGGATATCCAGCCTATTCCATGTTGAATTGTTGATGCTTACTTTTTCAATTAATCTCGATTTGAAATTTCAAAATATCATACTATGAAAGTATGAAGAAGTAGGATGTTAAAGGTCATCATAAAAAGAACTGATAATGAAATGTGAGTACCCGTAGTGCCTGGACGTGTCTCGCTTCTTGTAGCAAACTCAGCATTTCCATGGATGTAGAAAGTGCTGCACTTTTACTGACACCTAACTTCTCTGTCATGAGTTGACTCTGTTTCTCCAGAATCTGAAAATCAAACATAATAAATAGGATAATAAATTTACTTGTATGATAGAGTCCATATCGGAAAACTGAAGAGATACACTGGCTAAGATTCGTGACCAGAAAAGACTTACTGAACTTGTAGCACAGACGACAAGTGACTCTACCTCTGGGTAAGTGAGAGGTCGTCTGAACTGGAAGCACTCTTCAGGAACAGGAAGGGAAGGAAGGCCGTTATTAGCGAACTCTGTGACAACCCTCAGCTTCTTCTTACCAGTGATTGGTGCATTGAATTGATCCCACCCATTGAACACGTTTACTGCCAGGTACTAGGTAGTTGTCAAGTTACGATCCTAAACTCCTAAAGTAGAGAGATAAATTCCCAATATTCCATGGTTGGGAATTCTAGGCATGCATTCCCGTGTATTCCCACTTAAATGTCAGACTTACCAGTAAATCCGAGAAAGTGGGTATTTATGAGTTCACCATCTACATATTCCAACTGTGGAACGATTTCGTTGTACAGCTTGTCTATGTGGTACTCCCTCTGAAAGGCAAAAAATCATTGATTACAAGGAAGTAAAATATAAATAGGTAGATCATGATTTAACTTCTTGTATATTTTTGTTTTATTTGAATTTTTGTTTTATTTGAACAGCTCTTCAAAGTAACCTTGTTGAAATAACGGACAAAGAATATGTCTTCTAGTTCCTCTCTGGCTTCCTCAACTTCCGAACCAAGAAATGCCAGCTCCAGTACCTGTGACAGTTGATAATAAGCACCCATGTTATGAGATATCATTAGCCTTTCTTGGATTATTAGATTTCAGTGAGTGATGAGTCTATAGCTTTGCACTCGGTGGCTTAGTCCAGCTAACTTAGACATAGTAGGGGTCTTTCATAAATTACGTTTGCCAATCAGGGGGTAGGGGTTTTCAAATGTGTAACGGGTGTAAACTTGCGAACATAAGAGAGAGGGGGTTTGGGACAATGTAACATTACTCATATGAGCAACAAAAATACAAATTTTTGTGGTATTTTTGGTGTTATTGAGACACCTGGGATATCATAACATAATTATTGCTTTCGAATTTGTAAAAAAAGAGTAAACTTAAGGGGGGGGGGGTTCTAAAAAGTAGGGGAAATGTGAATTTAATTTATTGAATGCCTCTCATCTTCCTATGCTGGGTGGTGCAGGTGATACAATTAACAAACTCATGAGTCATGGATCAAATGTTTTCGAAAATCAATCTTGGGTTATGCCTTGTGTGATACCAAACTCCCATGCTCGATATTTTCTCATAAACAGAGTAAGGGATCGTTCACATATTACGTAATCAGCCGAGGGGGGGAGGGGGTTTCCAAATGATTACGTTTGATTACGAGGGGGGGAGGGGGGTTTGGCCAATGATTACGTAATCAAAATATCTAAATTTTCATGAAAATTTCAAGGATTTTTATGAAAATTTCACGAATTTTCATGAAAATTTCAAGAATTTTCATAAAAATTTCACGAATTTTCATGAAAATTTCAAGAATTTTCATGAAAATTTCAAGAATTTTTTATGAAAATTTAAAAGATATCCGAATTTTTATTACCAAAAATTAACCATTTGCAGAAAAAATTGTCAAAATTTCATAATTATGATTAAAACATGATCTACTCTAACTCAATATGGTTCAGAATGTATAGTTCCTTTAGTGCTGCCCGTAGAGGACTTATAGGAGGGATGTACTCCATTCGTTGAACTCTTCCAAACCACTTCAGTGCCTCTTTGTATATAAGGTTTGCTGCTCTGTGCTTGATCAGAGGTTCGGAGGCCTTTCTTTCCCTAGAGCTCTAGAGTTGATGCCAGAGCAGGTCTTGGCGTACATCCGCAGCTCCATTATCCAGGAATCAATCTTTTTGATGAAGGTGTAGGAAGCTGCAGTTGTCTGTGAAGTTGCCGGACTCTGATCTGGCACTTAGGGGCTAGGCCTAGGGCTGCTCTGGATCTTGGGTTCTGTCGGCTTTGGTGGCAGATGACAGGACACGGATACTGAACTTTAGTTCCATCGGTTTTGAAGGAGGTTGAGGTGGGACCAAGATGTTGACTTCTGGCTCTTTAGTGGAACTGGGGGCCTCATGTGTAGAGGAGGAGGAGGATGATCTGTTGGAGGTAAAGGAGGATGATGAGCAGATGAGGATGCGTTGGAGGAAGAGAAAGAGGAGGAGGTGTCCATCTCATTGTTAGAGGAGTTGTCGTAGGCGAGATTTCCATAGAAAAACTAAATGAAGCTTTGAATGTCATCTTCAAGTCGATGATTGAATTGAAACACACGATACTGTTCTAATTTTTTGTCATTTAATATAGTTTTTTGGTGACGTCAAAAAAACTGAAGGAGGGGGGGGGGGGTTGGGCCATGATTACGTAATATTTTCCGAAAAAGAGGGGGGGTTTGGCCATGATTACGTTTGATTACGGAGGGGGGGGGGGGGGGTAAAAAATGCCCAAAAATTGATTACGTAATATGTGAACGATCCCTAACCATGTAAATCACAATGTAGTTTGTAGGTTCATGAACTATATGTTTGTAACAAAATAATAAGTATTTTAATGAGCCTATAGGAAGCCTAAAAATTTTGGATATTGTTAGTATTAGGAGAAATCAGAGTATTTTTTAATATATGAAAAAATTTAAGTTCCTCATATAAGTCAGAGAATCTTACTCATAATCCCAAATCAATTTCCTACCCGATTCCCCAGTATGGTGATCCATTTAGCTCTGTAAGCAGTTGTCTCAATCCTGCTTCTATCAATCAACTGGCAAAGCCATCTTGCATTTTCCTGATTCCTTTTATCCAATGTTCTGCAATCCTGTGAAAATTGGTATAATTCAAGGTAGAGATAGCTTTCAAAATAGAACCAATTATAAAATATTTTGTCATAGGGAATGCTTCGGCTGGCACATAAATTATTACTGCTAATTAGATCAAAGACAAAGCCAGAGGGTATACACCCTGAACAAGAATTACGCCTGCCGGCGCATTTCTTGTGCTCGTTGTTACCGTATGCAGGCGCTTAATTTCCTGTTCCCCGGGTCTGGTATAAAAACATGCCGTCATTTGATCGTCGACCATTGTCCGTCTCATTTACTGACATGATGAGTTGATGATAAAAAACTGCTATCAAGTGTCACATCATAAAACCAAAGTATCATTGAATCAATTTTATAAATATTTCGTTCATAAGTATAGATTGAAAACAATTATTGTGCTCGTTTTCTCTAACATGAACATCAGCGAGCACTTAAATTTCATGAAGCAGTAAAGTTCGTACTTCGTAAGTGATCACAAGTCGCACGTGCATTTTAGTGCGCGCGCAACACCTGCCATGTTCTGTTTGCTGCCAACACCTGCCATGTTCTGTTTCCCGTTTCCGCGCGTACCCATTCATTCTTGGTTGTTTCCTTTTGAGTTTTGTGTGACATCTCGTGCTCACATCAAGCGTTGCGCATTATCAAGCGTTTTCATTTATGACAATAATTATATATAATTTTTATTTTAAAGGGAGCTCCGACTGTGATAGCTGAGCATTTGAGCAATATAAACTCAAACTGCAGAAACTTGCAAGGGCAGAAAATAATGCGATTTCGTATATATACGAAATCGCATTATTTTCTGCCCTTGCAAGTTTCTGCAGTTTGAGTTTATATTGCTCAAATGCTCAGCTATCACAGTCGGAGCTCCCTTTAAAATAAAAATTAAAAACTCGATCGAGGATTTCTCACGGTGACTATTGATATTCAACCAAATACAATGTATTTCCTGGGCGTCAAAATTTTTGATTTTATGATCAACCTTGCCAACTTGAAGATGAAGAGAAGGATTACTAACCAAGATTGAAGATTCGGATATTGTAAATTCATCAGGTACCGGGACTAAATTTCATCTCTTACTTTCCTCAGCACAATTGCTAAGGTCAATCATCATTGATCGAACTCAAATTGCTATTTGTCAATTGTCCCCTGTTTAATGATAACTGTACCAAGAAAAGTTGCTTCAAGGCAACGTTTTGTAACCCATCGTAGATTGGCAACCAACCAAAAATGTGGATATCTATTCAGGTTTAATGTGGCGAATCATATCAACAATAGATTGATCTCAGCAATGAAGGAAAATTTTATTGTGGAACATTCATGAAATCCATTATGTATCTCTTTAAAGTTGCAAAATTTTCAGATATTTTCAAAAATTTGAATTTTCTTCGTAAATTGTCGATTTATATCAAAGTAAAGCAAGAGAGCCTACCAAACTTCTTGATCATGTCAATAGGTCTATTCTCGAGCTATGTCAGGAGTTTTGGGCACTAAGAACAACAATATTTATTGTTGCATGCCATTTTCTACCATACACAAAAGTTGCTTCTAAGCAACTTTTTAGTTCCTCCATTATGCTGTAATTTTGTTATTCGATCAATATAGCCAAAATCTCGAATCGATTTGTGAAGTTGTTGCATGTATCATGAATGTTCAGAAAATCAAAAGTTACTGGCTGCCTAACTCGGTAAAGTGATTTCCAGTGTCAGAGGATATTTTTTGACCTAAGAAGAATGGGAATTCGATAATATTTTGTGATTGTATCTATTCAGATTCAAAACTTTGTGCCCATAAGTTATCTCCATCAATAATTAGCAAGTTCAAAAACTAACTGTCCATTTCTAGCTACCTGGAATGAGTAGTACTGGGTTTGAGAGCAAAAGAAAAAGTTGCTTCAAAGCAACTTTTTCGGATTTTGTCTTAGATTCGTCAGAACCATCATTAGGTACGACTGTAGTCATGCCTAAGTCACTATTGGAAGTAATTGAGACGAAACAAGATTATTTTAGACCCATTCCCGACCACATTTCCTTTTAAACATGTTGTTTTGATCAGATTTCTTGAGCTTCGTATTTTTTTCAATGAATGTTCCAAAATTCCCTCAGAATACTTAGTTATGGCTGGAAATGTTACAATATAAACTATTCTAATGTACTAAATGGAGAAAACAATATCCCACCGTAAATGGCACAATTTTCTTTGCTTAACTTTCAATTTACAGGAAAAAGTTGCTCCTAAGCAACTTTTTGGTGTCATTCCAGCATAACCAATTTCAATGCATGTAAATTTCTTTTATAATCAAACATAATTGTGCCACTACTCTGGTAAATACTGCTGAAGGTGTACAATATCATCTAAGTGTCCATTAACTGTTCTATGCATTTTTTGATCCCACTAAAATCTGGCTTAATCGAAATTAATTCCATGATGCAGCAGTGAAAATATTGAAACTGAAACCCTTTATATGTTATAGTAATTGAAATTAGCACAGTTTTTATCAGTTTAGAAAATTTTGCATGCCATATCAATGGTTTATGAACCAAACATCATGCTTGGCTAGAAATTGATAGAAAAAGTTGCTTTAGGGCAACTTTTTGAACAAAATACTGCTTTTTTGGCCTCTGAATTGAAGTAATTGTAAGGAAACATGGCAGATTCTGCTGAAATAATTGTTGCCAGTCGATAGAAATTGCAATTTAAGGTTTATTGATGTTCAATAAATTGTTTTGTATGAATAACCAAAAAATTACCCCTACTGGAATAAAAATTATTATTTTTTCATGTTTCTCTAGTCAAAAACTCATGATTTGCCCCATTTATCCAACCATTTATCGCAGTGATGTAGAAAAGTCGCTCAAGTTGTTATCAGAATGCATAATTTGATTGAATTTCTGAATTTATATTGCTCAATTGTCATATCAATGAAAAAGTTGCTTTGGAGCAACTTTTTGATATTTATCAAAAAAGCAGTGTAGCTTAGAAATTCAACAACTGAACTCCCTTTCCTTATAGATTCTGGTTCTTTGTATGCTCAAAATTGGCCGTAGACATTTCTATAGGCTCCTTGAATCCCAAAACCAAATTATAGGCCACTAAAATAGCCCCTTTTTTAAAATTACATTTATTTTCTAGTTCAAAAACCCAAAAAATAATCAATTGATGTCTAGAGCCAGGATAGTTTGCCTTAAAATAGAGCCAAAAGTTTTACAAAATGATAGGCACAAACATTTTGGGCCACAATAAAGCAACAGATTCAAGTTAACCACATTAATAACCTTCATTTTTCCATGATTTTCGGTAAACTATGCTGAAAATGACGAACCATTACTGGAAAACCAAGCATGCATGGCTTAAACCATTTATTTTTCCAGTTTCAATAATTTTTGGACTTGATATAGTAATAGACAAACAGAAATTTGATGTTTCCTTCTTGACAACATCTTAGTTCAATCAAAAAATTTCCTAAGAGCAACTTTTCATGCAAAAAGTTGCTTCTAAGCAACTTTTGTACAGTTATCATTAAAAGAAAAATGTTGATTTGATTGAAACCCAATCAATATTTGATGGAGATTTCCAAGAAAATCGCTAGAAATTCATGCACCTCTTGTCCTTGACAAGTTTGGTAAAATTGAATAAAGATGAAGTTTTTGATAAAGAATCAATTTCCAAGTTTCAACATTAGGATGGACAGAGCATTGAACTGGAATACCTGTAAGCTAGCTGCAGTGAACACTGTACAGGATGCCACTACACCAAGCTATATTGGCGCGAGTGATATTATAAAGGAGCAGTTGTTGAATGCATGAAAATGGAGCATACATACATACATACATACACATTACATACCAAATTTTATCGCACCACCTGTTTCAGATTTAACAGTACGCATAAAGGTAGTATACACACAGCCCCCAAAAACACGATCTCTGCTAACCTTTTCTCAATGCTTTTTTGTAAAACAAAAACGTGATTGGGAACAGGAAAAAATTCTTGTCTCAAATTTTCGAAATATCTAATCATAGCTGATAAGGCCTAATTTGCTAGTCTACTGCATTAGTTCTTTTTGCTCAATTTAAAGGGGATGTTCACTGCATGGGTATCTTATTCTGATCATGAGTCACTTTTTAACAAAAATACAGACCAAGAAATGTGGATCAAATTGACATTTCCATTTGGTATGTTCTGTCTGTTTTGCTTTTTACATATATCTGGTTTACTTTTTTATCAACTATGATTAGATATTTCTCAAAATTTGAGACTATGCAAGAATTTTTTTAAAAGCCCTTTGCGGTGCCCTTACGAGGGTTTTCAATCAAACAACTGGACAATCTAAATCTTGGCTGTATAATCACATTCGTCGCAAAAGCAAGTAGACAGTGACAACCTTCAATAGAATAAAAGCTATCAATGGTGAATGGAGTATTACCTCTCTTTTAAACCGATGATGCCACCTCACTCTGCATCTCATCCAAGGATGGATGAAATTCCGTTTATTGATAGGAACTTTGCGTAATAAATCCAAAGTTTTGCTGCCCATTTTCTCAAATCAAATGAATTTCTATTTGTATAGTTTTGAAACTAACAACATAACACATATTGCATTTACTAACTTCGGATGGTGCTTACCACCCAATGGTTAGTTTCTGAAGACATGAAGTAATGTTTCAACATTATCTTGAAACTGGCAGCAAAACTTGTGGTGTAAAGTAGTTTGATAAGTGAAGTTAACTTTTGCAATGTTGAATTAACTAATTAATTAGTCTAATACACTTCTTATATTGTGAGCCAAACAGGCATGGATCCAGCCCAGAATTTTTTGGGGGGCGTGTACAATTTGAGGCTCACTCGGCGCCTTCGCGGCACCCTCATTCATGGTTTCAGTTGAATTATCTTTATTTTTTCGAAAATAAAGATAATTCAAGTATGTATTAGCACTAGCAGGGGGCTAGCTTTGGGAGGTCTGGAATGTAAAGAAATGTCATCTCAATAGGGTTTTTTGCATTGTTTTCATCTCAACAGCTTCATCGTTGTAGTCGTACTCAATTTCACTAAATTTATTCACAATCAAAAGAAAGAAAGAACAGCAGGGTCTGGGCGGCAGCCCAGAAATAAAGGTCTGGAATTTAGAGAAATGCCATCTTAATAGTGTTTTTGCATTGTTTTCATCTCAACAGCTTCATTGTTGTAGTCGTACTCAATTTCACTCAATATATTCACAATCAAAAGAAAGAAAGAACAGCAGGGGTCTGGGGGCGGCAGCCCCCAGATGCCAGAGGTCTGGAATTTAAAGAAATGTCACCTCAATAGAGTTATTGCATTGTTTTCATGTCAATTATCAACAGCTCCGTCGTTTTTGTCAGGCATGGATCCAGCCCAGAATTTTTGGGGGCGTGCAAATTTGAGCTCACTCGGCGCCGCTTCGCGGCACCTCATTCGCAGTTACTCAGTTAGTGCGAATTATCTTTATTTTTTCGAAAATAAAGATAATTCAAGTATGTATTAGCACTAGCAGGGGCCTGGGGCGGCAGCCCCAAGTAGTCTGGAATGTAAAGAAATGTCATCTCAATAGGGTTTTGCATTGTTTTCATCTCAACAGCTTCATCGTTGTAGTCGTACTCAATTTTCACTAAATTTATTCACAATCAAAAGGAAGAAAAGAACAGCAGAGGGGTCTGGGGCGGCAGCCCCAGAAAGCCAAGGTCTGGAATTTAGAGAAATGCCATCTTAATAGTGTTTTTGCATTGTTTTCATCTCAACAGCTTCCTCATAACACACCCCTATCAACTCATAACACACCTATCAACTCATAACATACCTCTATCAACTCATAACATACCCTTATACCCAGTCAACTCATAACACACCCCTATCAACTCATAACATACCCCTATCAACTCATAACATACCCTAATCAACTCATAACATACCCCAGTCAACTCATAACACACCCCTATCAACTCATAACACACCCCTATCAACTCATAACATACCCCAGTCAACTCATAACACACCCCTATCAACTCATAACATACCCCAGTCAACTCATAACATACCCCTATCAACTCATAACATACCCCTATCAACTCATAACACACCCCAGTCAACTCATAACACACCCCTATCAACTCATAACATACCCCTATCAACTCATAACACACCCCTATCAACTCATAACACCCCTATCAACTCATAACATACCCCAGTCAACTCATAACACACCCCTATCAACTCATAACACACCCCTATCAACTCATAACATACCTATCAACTCATAACACACCCCTATCAACTCATAACATACCCCTATCAACTCATAACACACCCCTATCAACTCATAACACAATCAGTCAACTCTAACACACCCCTATCAACTCATAACACACCCCTATCAACTCATAACATACCCCTATCAACTGATAACATACCTCAGGGCCCAGTCAACTCATAACACACCCCTATCAACTCATAACATACCCCAGTCAACTCATAACATACCCCAATCAACTCATAACAAACCCCAATCAACTCATAACACACCCCTATCAACTCATAACATACCCCTATCAACTCATCACATACCCCAGTCAACTCATAACATACCCCTATCAACTCATCACATACCCCAGTCAACTCATAACATACCCAAATCAACTCATAACACACCCCTATCAACTCTTACAGACATAATCTGAATAATCAAATATGAATTCGCACCGTTTCCCTTATACATAAAGCAATTGCCTTAGGCATAAAGCAAAGCCCTTATGGATAAGGAAAATGCCTTATGCGTAAGGACTTTGCCTTATAAGTTTAGAGTTTCTCTTAAATAAGAGATTCCCTAGTTATGCATACCACCCATTGTCACATGTTTAGAGAGTATTCGTAAATCAATGTTCGTGGACAGTGCGCGTGATATTTCAGGGGGTCTTCCATGAAACAATCGTCTAAGAGTACTCGTAGCACTTACGAATAAGGTACCAATTTTACGAATACTCTCCAAGAGTGTACATGAAACATTCGGACCCTGTTTGGACGATCCGAAGATATCACGCGCACTGTCCACGAACACTGATTTACGAATACTCTCTGATTTACGAATACTCTCTCAAATGGTCACGTGTCATGAACACCAACCAATAGGGTTTGAGTATTTCTCACGCACTTACGCAGTTCCTGCATTTGAGAGCGGGAGAGTACACTCATTATGCCTTATATGGAAAGTTGTTGTGGTATGAGTGTTACATGTTTTGAGTATAGCTATTTCATGTACCTATTTGTAGTGTTGCCTTCTATTTTGCTGCTTCGTTCACTGTTCGGCGTTTTCTGGTTCTACTGTCGACCGTGCTTATCATTTTCATGCTTTTGAATTTTGAATGTTCACCGTCTGAAAGTTATTTGCACAATGGTGTCTACTGTGTTGTATTCAAAAATGCATCGTAATTTTGGAAACGTTCGGTTCTGTTATAGGTTGGTACATTTTGAGTTGTCCATGATTTTGACTATTTCCGATTTGATAACATGAAGCATACGTGATAAGGTATGATATTGCTTGATTGTTTTTTTTATAGCCCGTGTACCTTCCTATTTGATCTAATGTGTGTTATACGTACGTCATGTATAAGTTTGATTTTAGAGGCAATGGTAAAGGCACAGTTTTTGCTTGAGCAATGATGTACATTGTACAGACTACAGTTTCAGTGAACTGTGAACGCACCTCGATTCTTTTATTGAATTCATGCTCCTGAGACCTGAACCTGTACAGTATTTGGTCGTAGATTTATGAACTACACATGTAAGTTCAATTCTGATCGCTGTCTTGATAGTCCAGTAGTTCACATAGGCACTTGACAACTGCACTGATCCATATTACTCGTGATTTCAATTATTTCATAGAAATGAAAGGCGATCAATGTGACTTGATAGATACAAGCATATCGAGGGCATGTCATGTTGTCCACAATCATCGTTTCAAGTCACGCAGGAGGCTGTCATTTCACGTTTTAACATCATTTCCAAATAATTTTGATTTGGCCTTTGAATAAAATAATCCAATGTGGATTAAGTGGTTAATTTGGAGGTTGGACTTGGGAGCCGTAATGCTCTATGCCTCTAAACTCAAAATGTGTCATGAAATACCGTGCCCAAGTCCAACTCTACAATCAACTAGTTAAGGGGAAATGGGTCAAGAGTATTCGTAAGACCCCTCCAGAGTGGTCGTAGGATTTTTCGTAACTTGGCACAATTTACGAACTGACTTAGAAGTATTCTTTGACTTACGCACACTCTTATTAGGGTCACGCACCCTCACGCAGTGGATCACGCACACTTAAGAAGGATTTTAGGGAGTACTCGTAAATGTCCAAGAGTGATCGCAAATCGCTTCACTTAAGAAGAAGGGTCCGAGTTTCATGGACAAAATTCTTGTAGAGTATTCGTAAATGTCACGTGACAGTGTTCGTAAGTGTGTCAAAATGCGTTCATGGAAGACCCCCAGGATCATTCAAACAGGGTCCGAGTGTTTCATGGACACTTTTGGAGAGTATTCGTAAATCGGGTACCATGTTCGTAGGAGTTACGAGTACTCTTAGGCGATTATTTCATGGAAGAGCTCCTGGGGGCTGCCGCCCCCAGACCCCTGCTGTTCTTTCTTTCTTTTGATTGTGAATAAATTTAGTGAAATTGAGTACGACTACAACGATGAAGCTGTTGAGATGAAAATAATGCAAAAACACTATTAAGATGACATTTCTTAAAATTCCAGGCCTCTGGCTTCAGGGCCCCCAGACCCCTGCTGTCCTTTATTTCTTTTGATTGTGAATATATTTAGTGAAAGTGAGTACGACTACAACGATGAAGCTGTTGAGATGAAAACAATGCAAAACCCTATTGAGATGACATTTCTTTACATTCCAGACCTCTGGCTTCTGGGGGCTGCCGCCCCCAGGCCCCTGCTAGTGCTAATACATACTTGAATTATCTTTATTTTCGAAAAAATAAAGATAATTCGCACTAACTGAGTAACTGCGAATGAGGTGCCGCGAAGCGGCGCCAAGTGAGCTCAAATTTGCACGCCCCCAAAAATTCTGGGCTGGATCCATGCCTGTTTGGCTCACAATATAAGAAGTGTATTAGACTAATTAATTAGTTAATTCAACATTGCAAAAGTTAACTTCACTTATCAAACTACTTTACACCACAAGTTTTGCTGCCAGTTTCAGGTTGAAATCATGCTCATCTATGAACGAATTTAAAACTCATTTGAAAACATTTGTTTACTAGATCTTATTAATGGGTGGTCTCTTAGTATGCGCATAATTCAACATGCATACTCATTTTTCTGATGATTTTCGTCACATTGAAACTCTTATTGGATAAGATCTTGACCTCAGAGTCCTTATAATATTTTCTTGATTGTAGTTATTTTAGGTGACAACCTGTTTTTAAAGTATCCCACACAGTTGTGCATAGGAACATAGTATTTCAATATTTTGTTACCTCGTTACTGTGTATAAGCTACCTTATTTTATTATTATCATTATTATTATAATGTTGAAACATTACTTCTTGTCTTCAGAAACTAACCATTGGGTGGTAAGCACCATCCGAAGTTAGTGAATTCAATATGTGTTATGTTGTTAGTTTCAAAACTATACAAATTGAAATTCATTTGATTCTAGAAAATGGGCAGCAAAACTTTGGATTTATTACGCAAAGTTCCTATCAATAAACGGAATTTCATCCATCCTTGGATGAGATGCAGAGTGAGGTGGCATCATCGGTTTAAAAGAGAGGTAATACTCCATTCACCATTGATAACTTTTATTCTATTGAAGGTTGTCACTGTCCACTTGCTATTGCGACGAATGTGATTATACAGCCAAGATTTAGATTGTCCAGTTGTTTGATTGAAAACCCTCGTAAGGGCACCGCAAAGGGCTTTAAAAAAAATTCTTGCATAGTCTCAAATTTTGAGAGATATCTAATCATAGCTGATAAAAAAGTAAACCAGATATATGCAAAAAGCAAAACAGACAGAACATACCAAATGGAAATGTCAATTTGATCCACATTTCTTGGTCTGTATTTTTGTTAAAAAGTGACTCATGATCAGAATAAGATACCCATGCAGTGAACATCCCTTTTAAATTGAGCAAAAAGAACTAATGCAGTAGACTAGCAAATTAGGCCTTATCAGCTATGATTAGATATTTCTCAAAATTTGAGACTATGCAAGAATTTTTTCCTGTTCCCAATCACGTTTTTGTTTTACAAAAAAGCATTGAGAAAAGGTTAGCAGAGATCGTGTTTTTGGGGGCTGTGTGTATACTACCTTTATGCGTACTGTTAAATCTGAAACAGGTGGTGCGACGAAATTTGGTATGTAATGTGTATGTATGTATGTATGTATGCTCCATTTTCATGCATTCAACAACTGCTCCTTTATAATATCACTCGCGCCAATATAACTTGGTGTAGTGGCATCCTGTACAGTGTTCACTGCAGCTAGCTTACAGGTATTCCGGTTCAATGCTCTGTCCATCCTAATGTTGAAACTTGGAAATTGATTCTTTATCAAAAACTTCATCTTTATTCAATTTTACCAAACTTGTCAAGGACAAGAGGTGCATGAATTTCTAGCGATTTTCTTGGAAATCTCCATCAAATATTGATTGGGTTTCAATCAAATCAACATTTTTCTTTTAAACAGGGGACAATTGACAAATAGCAATTTGAGTTCGATCAATGATGATTGACCTTAGCAATTGTGCTGAGGAAAGTAAGAGATGAAATTTAGTCCCGGTACCTGATGAATTTACAATATCCGAATCTTCAATCTTGGTTAGTAATCCTTCTCTTCATCTTCAAGTTGGCAAGGTTGATCATAAAATCAAAAATTTTGACGCCCAGGAAATACATTGTATTTGGTTGAATATCAATAGTCACCGTGAGAAATCCTCGATCGAGTTTTTAATTTTTATTTTAAAGGGCTCCGACTGTGATAGCTGAGCATTTGAGCAATATAAACTCAAACTGCAGAAACTTGCAAGGGCAGAAAATAATGCGATTTCGTATATATACGAAATCGCATTTATTCAGCCCACAGTTGGAGCCCCTTTAAAATAAAATCTATATAAAATTATAATTATTGTCATAAATGAAAACGCTTGATAATGCGCAACGCTTGATGTGAGCACGAGATGTCACACAAAACTCAAAAGGAAACAACCAAGAATGAATGGGTACGCGCGGAAACGGGAAACAGAACATGGCAGGTGTTGCGCGCAAACAGAACATGGCAGGTGTTGCGCGCGCACTAAAATGCACGTGCGATTTGTGATCACTTACGAAGTACGAACTTTACTGCTTCATGAAATTTAAGTGCTCGCCGATGTTCATGTTAGAGAAAACGAGCACAATAATTGTTTTCAATCTATACTTATGAACGAAATATTTATAAAATTGATTCAATGATACTTTGGTTTTATGATGTGACACTTGATAGCATGTCATCAACTCATCATGTCAGTAAATGAGACGGACAATGGTCGACGATCAAATGACGGCATGTTTTTATACCAGACCCGGGGAACAGGAAATTAAGCGCCTGCATACGGTAACAACGAGCACAAGAAATGCGCCGGCAGGCGCAATTCTTGTTCAGGGTGTATACCCTCTGGCTTTGTCTCTGATCTAATTAGCAGTAATAAGTTATGTGCCAGCCGAAGCATTCCCTATGACAAAATATTTTATAATTGGTTCTATTTTAAAAGCTATCTCTACCTTGAATTATACCAATTTTCACAGGATTGCAGAACATTGGATAAAGGAATCAGGAAAATGCAAGATGGCTTTGCCAGTTGATTGATAGAAGCAGGATTGAGACAACTGCTTACAGAGCTAAATGGATCACCATACTGGGGAATCGGGTAGGAAATTGATTTGGGATTATGAGTAAGATTCTCTGACTTATATGAGGAACTTAAATTTTTTCATATATTAAAAAATACTCTGATTTCTCCTAATACTAACAATATCCAAAATTTTTAGGCTTCCTATAGTGGCTCATTAAAATACTTATTATTTTGTTACAAACATATAGTTCATGAACCTACAAACTACATTGTGATTTACATGGTTACTCTGTTTATGAGAATATATCGAGCATGGGAGTTTGTTATCATACAAGGCATAACCCAAGATTGATTTTCGAAAACATTTGATCCATGACTCACGAGTTTCTTAATTGTATCACCTGCACCACCCAGCATAGGAAGATGAGAGGCCTTCAATAAATTAAATTCACATTTCCCCTACTTTTTAGACCCCCCCTTAAGTTTGCACTTTTTAAGGCGCATGTAACGTTCGTCGGTCGATCGAATGGAATTGGTCGATCGATGAACTTCATTTGATCGACGGATGTGTTTTTAATAGAAAATCTTTAAGCTAGTAGGGAAACAACTAAATATTGCTCATTTAAACACGATTCAAGTCAACAGGGACCATTAAAACACATCATTCGTTCGAATGGAGTTGATCGATCGACCGGTTCCGTTCGATCGACCGACGAACGTTACGGGCGCCTTACAAATTCGAAAGCAATAATTATGTTATAATATCCCAGGTGTCTCAATAACACCAAAAATACCACAAAAATTTGTATTTTTTCCCTCCCCATTGGCCTATTTGTGAATACAAAAAGGCAAATGAGAGGGTTGGCAGAGATCGTGGAGGGTGAGAAATAGAATATGTGTATATCAGGTCCAGTTTTGCAATACAACTACTGTAATTTCTGGAAAGTGCCCGGATTGCTCCTTTATAATATCAGTCGCGAAAATGTCCCTCCCTCCCTCCCTCCCTCCCTCCGTCCCTCCGTCCCCATATCACATAAATCTTCAAAATAACGAATTTCTTAATTCATGGAGCTGTCGGTTGTCAAAAGTATAAGTCTTATAGGTTGATCTGGCCCATCCGTGCCGCATGCTCGAACTCCTAAATTATCATAAGTTCTAAATTTAATTAGGCTGTTGAAGAATTCGTGTCTTAAAAAGTTAAAATCTTAGGTGTGGAGTTGGGCGGTAGATTTGAGAAAAGGCTTCGGTTTTGTTCTAGGTTTAGTACCAAAATGCATAACTATTAGAGTTTCTGCTTGATTCGACTGAGTTTAAGAAATACTATTCGCTGTGAAAGACGAATATTGCTTTTTGGAACAAGAGACAGCATTGAAACAGAAAACACAAGCACGAAATTTGAAAATCAGATAAAAAGTGATATCAAATTAGTATAAACATTCAATAAAATACATCGCGTGAATAAACGGTGACACAATTTGATGCGAAACGTAAACCAATTCAACAAAATGGCGCGAAATCTACAACGAACTGAGTACAACAACGAACGCGCGCAAGAATTTTAGAAGAAATGGCACGTGCCAATTCGTGTTCTCGGTCGCGCGCAGCACGCGCATCGGAACAGTATTTATACTCTTATTACTTTATAACGACTGCGTTTTGTATTATCTTATGATGATGCTAAGGTTACATCAAGCACCGCGGGGGAGGGAAATTAAGCGCCTGTATACGGCCTACGGGGAACAACAATAATTATGTCGGTGCAGGCGCAATTCTTGTTGTTGCTCATATGAGTAATGTTACATTGTCCCAAACCCCCTCTCTCCTATGTTCGCAAGTTTACACCCGTTACACATTTGAAAACCCCTTCCCCCTGATTGGCAAACGTAATTTATGAAAGACCCCTACTATGTCTAAGTTAGCTGGACTAAGTCACCGAGTGCAAAGCTATAGACTCATCACTCACTGAAATCTAATAATCGAAGAAAGGCTAATGATATCTCATAACATGGGTGCTTATTATCAACTTAACTGTCACAGGTACTGGAGCTGGCATTTCTTGGTTCGGAAGTTGAGGAAGCCAGAGAGGAACTAGAAGACATATTCTTTGTCCGTTATTTCAACAAGGTTACTTTGAAGAGCTGTTCAAATAAAACAAAAATTCAAATAAAACAAAAATATACAAGAAGTTAAATCATGATCTACCTACTTATATTTTACTTCCTTGTAATCAATGATTTTTTTGCCTTTCAGAGGGAGTACCACATAGACAAGCTGTACAACGAAATCGTTCCACAGTTGGAATATGTAGATGGTGAACTCATAAATACCCACTTTCTCGGATTTACTGGTAAGTCTGACATTTAAGTGGGAATACACGGGAATGCATGACTAGCATTCCCAACCGTGGGATATTGGGAATTTATCTCTCTACTTTAGGATCGTAACTTGACAACTACCTAGTACCTGACAGTAAACGTGTTCAATGGGTGGGATCAATTCAATGCACCAATCACTGGTAAGAAG
This sequence comes from Beroe forskalii, assembly GCA_011033025.1. Classification (NCBI taxonomy): domain Eukaryota; kingdom Metazoa; phylum Ctenophora; class Nuda; order Beroida; family Beroidae; genus Beroe; species Beroe forskalii. The sequence continues at coordinate 927,953 of WFMF01000014.1, forward strand.
AAGCTGAGGGTTGTCACAGAGTTCGCTAATAACGGCCTTCCTTCCCTTCCTGTTCCTGAAGAGTGCTTCCAGTTCAGACGACCTCTCACTTACCCAGAGGTAGGGTCACTTGTCGTCTGTGCTTCCAGTTCAGACGACCTCTCACTTATCCAGAGGTAGGTCACTTGTCGTCTGTGCTTCCAGTTCAGACGACCTCTCACTTACCCAGAGGTAGGGTCACTTGTCGTCTGTGCTTCCAGTTTAGACGACCTCTCACTTATCCAGAGGTAGGTCACTTGTCGTCTGTGCTTCCAGTTCAGACGACCTCTCACTTATCCAGAGGTAAGGTCACTTGTCGTCTGTGCTTCCAGTTCAGACGACCTCTCACTTACCCAGAGGTAAGGTCACTTGTCGTCTGTGCTTCCAGTTCAGACGACCTCTCAATTATCCAGAGGTAGGGTCACTTGTCGTCTGTGCTTCCAGTTCAGACGACCTCTCACTTACCCAGAGGTAGGGTCACTTGTCGTCTGTGCTTCCAGTTCAGACGACCTCTCACTTATCCAGAGGTAGGTCACTTGTCGTCTGTGCTTCCAGTTCAGACGACCTCTCACTTATCCAGAGGTAAGGTCACTTGTCGTCTGTGCTTCCAGTAGAGACAACCTCTCACTTGTCCAAGGTAAGGTCACTTGTCGTCTGTGCTTCCAGTTCAGACGACCTCTCACTTACCCAGAGGTAGGGTCACTTGTCGTCTGTGCTTCCAGTTCAGACGACCTCTCACTTATCCAGAGGTAGGGTCACTTGTCGTCTGTGCTTCCAGTTCAGACGACCTCTCACTTGTCCAGAGGTAAGGTCACTTGTCGTCTGTGCTACAAGTAGAGACGACCTCTCACTTACCCAGAGGTAAGGTCACTTGTCGTCTGTGCTTCCAGTAGAGACAACCTCTCACTTGTCCAGAGGTAAGGTCACTTGTCGTCTGTGCTTCCAGTTCAGACGACCTCTCACTTACCCAGAGGTAAGGTCACTTGTCGTCTGTGCTTCCAGTTCAGACGACCTCTTACTTACCCAGAGGTAAGGTCACTTGTCGTCTGTGCTTCCAGTACAGACGACCTCTCACTTACCCAGAGGTAAGGTTACTTAACGTCTGTGCTTCCAGTTCAGTAAGTCTTTTCTGGTCACGAATCTTAGCCAGTGTATCTCTTCAGTTTTCCGATGCACCATATGGACTCTATCATACAAGTAAATTTATTATCCTATTTATTATGTTTAAATTTCAGATTCTGGAGAAGCAGAGCCAGCTCATGACAGAGAAGTTAGGTGTCAGTAAAAGTGCAGCACTTTCTACATCCATGGAAATGCTGAGTTTGCTACAAGAAGCGAGACACGTCCAGGCACTACGGGTACACACATTTCATTATCAGTTCTTTTTATGATGACCTTTAACATCCTACTTCTTCATACTTTCATAGTATGATATTTTGAAATTTCAAATCGAGATTAATTGAAACAGTAAGCATCAACATGGAATAGGCTGGATATCCTTGCTGATATAAACATGAAGTAAGCTGGATCTCCTTGCTGATAGAGTTCCCCCAGGAGCTGAACACACAGCTTGATATCGAGGGAGAGACGTTGCAATGGCAGGCTGAGCGTATTCAGCGGGAGGTAGACCTGCATGCTGCCCGGTATCAGACGGAGCAGCAGCGGAACCTGCAAGTTACCAGGTACATGTCCGCCCATTATAAGCCTATGTCTGCTCATCATTGGCCTATGTTGCCCATCATACGCCGTATGTATGCCCATCATTGGCCTAAGTCTGCCCATCATTCGCCATATGTCTGCCGTATAACCGATGTACCTTATGTCTCATTCCCCAGTTAGTTGCTGCATACTTTACCGATACCATGATAACATCCTTATCTGCATCCGTAAAAGTTTTCAATGATATTGCCGAATTTGGCTGATATTGTATTTTTACAATGCCATTGAAAACGTTGGTGTTGGGAGATTTTACATTTCCTTGACACCAGTACATCAGACTAGACATCCCTGACACCAGTACATCAGACTAGACGTCTCTGACACCAGTACATCAGACTAAACTTTTCTGACACCAGTACACCAGTGTGCCTGACACCAGTATATCAGACTACGTGTCCCTGACACCAGTACATCAGGCTACGTGTCTTTGACACCAGTACATCAGGCTAAACTTCACTGACACCAGTGTCTCTGACACCATTACATCAGATTACCTTCCTCTGACAACAGCATCCAGACTTTTAAACTTTTAAGTTGGGACCTAGAATCAAATCTGGAATCATAAGTAGCCCAACTCTAACATTATTAATAGCATATCCACATGTCTCCGCTTATTTCCTCCCAATGTCTCCTCCCTATGTCACTTTGTAATTCACCGCCTCACAGGGGAGAACAGACGATATCGTACAAGGCCCCTGAAAGGTTCGGCTACCGCATCACTCTTCCTGAGTTTGCGCGAGATGACGGACTTTTGCCGGAGGACTACAATAACGGATATCAGCGACTCTATGAGAGGGTGGCTGCCGAAACTGCTGATTGAAATTTCTATTCGTATTTAGTCGATGAGAGATGTTTACATAGTTTGATGCTAAATTAGCTTTATCAAGCTCTTGGGATAATCTTGTTTATTTAATATCATGATGTTTTATTAGTTTATACTTCAATCTGTACTCTGTAGTTTTATTATCGACAATCATTGTTAAGATCATCTGCGATCAATTCCATAAAAAATTGAGTGAAAATCCCTTATTTCGAAGAATTAACAATAGAAATTTGACTCTGGAAGCATATTTTGAACAATCAAACTTGTACAATTCCCCATCAACTTACAAAACTTGATGAAATCATTTTCATATGTAGGTATTTATTTTCATAACATTCATGACATCATTTTCACTCACAATTAATCGACAGGGATGATTGAAGGTGTTTCATCTTTAGGAACAATCAAGATAGCTTCATTGGAATTTGTAGTTTGCTCAAGCAAGACAGATCGGAGAATTGCCACTCGACAAAATGGTCCACATTTTCAGATGCATAGTCGTCAGACGCGGTGTGTAAGACTTTGAAAAGCCCGCGCCGCAGCTTCAATTACTGCTGCGCGCGCACGGCCGATCACATTTATTTCATGGCCGGGTACGTACGTGATGTGCATGTGGCTGATTTCAGTTCAAGGCACGGTTCAAGAATGCTGCTATTTTCAAAATCCCTGCACACATATGCGTTCACAAGAGGAAACTGGTTTCAAGTTATGGGGAACACGGGACAGCTCAGAAAACCCTTATTTAGACATCAGGCAGATTTTACGCTGGTATGCTGCCTGATTGTTTGAAAACAATACGCCCTTTTTGAAAGTCTTGGCTTATTTCATCCTCACTTCATTTGGACATTCATTAAATCGAACTTCGAGGCAGCTATTTAAGTATTTATCAGTTATCATTGTTATTAGTATAACTCCTGGCCTCATCTATCATACCTGTCTGAAAAGCCCAAGAATCAAGATGACAAACTGAAAACTTAGCTTGATGCTCGACCAAAACGAGGTGAGATTTCGTATTTACCGGGTGCAGGGGGGGGGGGGACACACCCATCCCGCATACCTTAAAGTAAGAACTAAGATACAACAAACTTTAATCCAACAATCTGATTTAAGATACTTCGAATGAAACGAATTAAGAAGTTCATTAAAATTGAATCATCGGCTTTATCCCCTCTTTTTACTCATAGTTTTAAACTTAACAACACTACTAATTATCGTAGGATGTTACCCTACCCTCGCGCGCGCGGCGCAACGTTCCACATTTGGACGTCACTTTGCGCCTTCCGCGAGGGTAGGGGGAAATACAACATCGTGTGCAGCAGAAAGTGCTGCACAATCTGATTGGTCGAGCGCGTACTACGTCATTATCATAAGCTAACGTATCGCGCTACGAAACGACGTGCGCGCACCAATATTGCAAAAAATTGTCTGGTTGGGCAAATTGACTGAAATTTATTGGAAAAACTTTTGTCAAATGTTACACCATTGGAAAGATCTCATTCTCAGCTGTAAATTAAAAAAAGAATTATGGAAAAAAATGCTTTGGATCGGGAGTTATGGGCGTTTTAGTGAAATTTTGAAGCTGTCCTCGGCGAACATCGAATCTTTTCTCGCTCAAATAATCGAGCGCTCTTGTTCCAGAACATTCTCACCTCGTGTTTGCTAAATGTTCAATGCTTGCTTACGGTGTGTGGGTGTTGCCGGTCATGAGCTTTTGATTAATTCTAAGTTATTATCAGTCACGATTTTAATCTTTCTTCTGGACTTTTGCTTGTGAGGGCGTTGTCGATCTTCTTCTTTCTTCACTTCATGTCGAGTATTTTGAATCTTTCAGTAATTTCCGGTCATAATTTTAGATATCTGATGGATTTAATTGCTGTTAGAGAGCCTAAGAAAATTAGTGTGAGATTAGATAATGACTTCTTTCTTCAAAATACATGTCCTGTAGTTTTGAAGGACAGAAGGTTCTTTTTGCTATAATGGTCCTAAAGTATGGAATAGTTTACCTTATGAGATAAGAAGTTTAGCTGAAGTTGAAACATTTAAGAAGAATTTTAAGACATATTACTTTGACCTAGCATTTTCTAAAATAGAATGATTCTTTGCTATATATTTTCTTCAAAATTTTATTGCTAACCTAGTCAGCTGATTTTTTCCAGGGCACGCTTGTCGGCTAGAGTTCTTCCCTCACTGTGATATTAACTTAACTATGTCTAAGCGTGGAATAAATGTTTTGATTTATTTATTTATTTATTATTATTAATCTTTTTTCTTGGCTTTTGCTTGTGGGGGCGTTGCCGGTCTCAGCTCTTTCTTCTTTCTTCATTACATGTCGAGTGTTTTGAATCTTTTGCTCTTTCAGTCATTTTCAGTCACAATTTTAATCTTTCTTCTGAAATCTGAGGTGATGCTTGAGAGGGCGTAACCGGTCTCAGATCTTTATTCTTTCTTCATTTCATGTCGAGTCTTTTGAATCTTTCGCTCTTTCAGTCATTTTCAGTCAAAATTTTTATCTTTCCTCCGAGCTGATGTTTGTGAGAGCGTTGCCGGTCTCAGATCTTTATTCTTTCTAATTCTTCATTTCATGTCGATTGTTTTGAATCTTTCAGTAATTTTTAGTCATGATTTTGATCTTTCGATTCTTATTAGCTGTTGCTTGCGAGGGCGTTGACATTCTTAGATCTTTAGCTCTTTAGGCATTCTAATGTCTTCATTTCATGCCGAGTGTTTTGAATCAATTCAGTTATTTTCAGTAAAATTTTAATCTTTTTTTAGCTGTTGCTTGTGACTGTGAGGGCGTTACCGGTCTCAGATCAATTTATTCTTTCTTCATTTCATGTCGAGTGTTTTGAAATATGATCTTTAAGAACTTTTCAGTCATGGTTTTAATCTTTCTTCTGATTTTGACTGTAAGGGCGTTGCCCGTCTCAGATCTTAATTCTGCATCTCATTTGTGATTTATGAAGCTGTCAGTAATTTTCGGTCATAATTTTAGACTTTCTTGAAGTACCTATTTCGATAATTATCTAATTATGTGAAACTCAGAAAAAGTACTGGGATGATGTCAACATCTAATCACCAATAACTTGCTATACGTCTTTTATTCACATTCTTTTATTAATCAGAGACATCGTTGATAGGTACTGTGAAGGTCCTTGCCTGTGATATCAGCATATCTCTTGACTTTTTCAAGAGCCTTCAAACTCACCTAATATCCTGGGTGGGCGACATCTCATCTCACGACATTTTATCTCCGGACACTTCATCTCCCTGTCCTGACCCTAACCATAACCCAAACCCAAACCCTAACCCTGACCCTGACCCTAACCCAAACCCTTACCCTAACCGAGACCCTTATCTTTGCATAGAGCTGACATATTGCTTCTACACATTACCATGCCAGTGCCTCCCGCGGTGCCTCAACATTGATAGATTGATTGTTTAAAGATTTAAAGTGCTCAATCCTACCTGATAAGTGCTGCAGGCTGCAGTGTCCCTTTTCTGTTAACAGTGGTATTAATTTATAAATGTAATTTTTTATTGTCACTAGGCGATGGATTTAATGTACAATTACGCCATGGTGGAGAACTGAAGAACTGAAATGGTGATTTTCGAATCCTCTGAAAGTACCCTGCAGCTGCATACGATTGACTTCTGCTGAATGCCGATCACAACAAGAACTTAGAACAGTCTTCTAAGTTCAATGCAAAGGTCAGTATTCTTAATTTATTTTCTCTACAGTGATAAAGCTAAAGAATATGCAGACTCTGTGAATTATGTTCGTAAGGTCAATTTTTGTGCCAGTGTGGCTGTCATTCACGTGTAAGTTTATTGATAATTACATAATTATGTAATTATCAATAAACTTACATATTGATGATTACATATAATATTATTACTTTATTATAAGCAATTGTATAAGAAAAAATAATACCATGATTCGGTAACTTGTAATTGATTTGGTTGATTGCATCGTAACTATTTCTTTGTATTTTGTCAATTTCCAGGCGATGAATCACGCCGGGTCTATTTCAACACAGGATGACGGTCCAAATCGCAGCCTTAACCATGGTCATTAAATGCTCTCCCAGGGGTAAGTAGGGGAGGGGTCCACCGGCCATTTTATTAGCCTAATAAATTCTAATACACATTAAACATCACAATAACATCACTGTTCCGTAGGAATGCAATTTATACTGTAAACAACCGGCTTTTCCTCCACATCTCCGCTTCTGAAATCCTAATATTATGTTAGCTGCTCCAGGATCATATTTGTCATATTTTGCCGTTATGTTCTGAAAGTTTGATCAAGATTGCTCATATTCATAATGATATTATGCTCAAATTTAAAAACAGCTGAGTTATACAATAATGTGTAAAGGAGCATTCATCTTATATATTGCCATTTTAGTACTTGAGTTTAGGCTCAAACTCACCGCAGAAATCATTTATGAAACTCGGCTGATTCGCTTCGCCTCGCACACAGGCACTCTAAATCAATTAAATGTCTTCAGCTTCGCTGTCGACATGTAATTGTTGATATAGATGCCTGCTCTCGCAGACATTTACCTATATTATCTACGTGTTCGTCATATGCCTCTGAAGAACAAAACATAACTTACGTACTCTAAACCTGTTGTGAGACGATTATGGATCCAACTCTCACTTGATACTATGCGTCACATATTTTAATAAACTGACACCGGGAATATTTTCAGAAATCTACTCCGTTTTCAATACATAAATACTTTAATTGATTGTATGAAGTAGTGTTTTTAAGTTTTTAAGATCAGATTCTTTTCATTAAACTATAAACATTTTCAGATATTATCCACAATACTCTTGGTGGACAAGTAGGACTGGCGAGGACTGATACCAGCCACCCAGTGTAAATAGTCTGGGTCTGAAAGAGCTTTCTAGTGCGACAATGTGGATTGGAACGAGATCCGTCCATCCCGGATTCAGTATATGAGGTATGTTTTAGATATCTTATTCTTTTACTGGGGGGTGTCACTGTCCCAATTGTCCCAAACTCGAGAAAAAGTGGGTTGGGACAGGGACATTTGGGAAAAATGGGACAGAGAAAATGATACAAATGGGACTCAAAAATTAGGAAAATTGGGACTGGGAAAATTGAGATAATTGGGACAAAGGAGACAGAGATTAATGGGTCTCTAAAAGTGAATTGGGATAGGGAAATTTGGGACAAATCATGGAACATTTGGGACAAATGTGACATTTGAACAAAGTGACGGAGACAACTGGGGCTCAAATGATTGTGTTTTTGAGCGGCAGTTTAGTGTTTTTGTTTTACAGCCTGTTACATTGCTTGATTAATGATTATTGCCAGAGAGTATTGCCAGAGTCTTGAAACAGGGAAATTAACAGCGCTTATCACGCCCGAAGGCACTTGCTGCGTTGCAACTGCCACTGTGTTTTCCCATCATAGGTTTTGGGATAGAGAAGTGGGAACAGATAACCAATGCAAACAAACACAACCAAAATATGTATTGTAGTATGAATATAACTTTCATTTCGATGATAAAAACTTGGATTAATGTTGAAAAATAAATGTCTGTTTTTTTTGTCCTTAATGTCTTAGTTTTCCCTTCCGAAAACCAGTCCCAAACTCAGAAAAGTAAATTTGGACAGTGACACTCTTTACTAGCAAAAGCCCGTGTAAATAAGAATTATGGGGTCACCCTCATATCAAACAAGATATTGAGATATGAGTTGGCCAGGCGTGTACCAACACTTTGACGGTGGTATCGAGTCCATAGGTCCAACATTGCCCATATGAGGCTTCGGTAGGAACAGGAGAAAGAGCTTTGCATTCGATTCGTCTCGACGAGCTAACTTTTAGTGTAGTTGTTTGTCAAAATCGGATAAAAATGGCCAAGTTTTGGCCTTGCGAAGCGGGCGCAAAGTGGCAGTTGGCCTATTTTTGCCTAAAGACCATTATGGCCACAATTTTAGAGATATGCGCTTAAAACTTGTTTTGCTCATCATTTAGGTCAACATTGATGTGCAAAATAATTTATAAGTGAATTGACCTTATTTGGCCATTTTAGCCTATAAAAAACCTTCAAATATCCACAAAATCGCTTATGTAACCTCAGTTTGCGATTTTGCCCAAGTTGACTTCACACTTTTCGCTACCCGCGCCCCCCCCCATCTTTTTTGTGAAACCCCCCCCTCCCCCCTCCATTTTTCCCTTCCCTTTTTATCCCCCCCGCCCTGCATCATGTTCGTGGAGGACTGCAATCGCAATTTGTGTGTTTACAAAGTTTAAATATCTAAGTATCTAAATATGTCGCCTTCCAGATACCAGATTATGAAAGTACGACTGATGTGGGACAACTTTCTTGAATTCATACCTTCATATCAGCTATAGCAGCAGTTTTAACTGATCATTCAATGTGTCGTGCAATAGAACGAGCATGACAACTCAGCAAGAAGTTAGTCGATAGTACCCGTTTTATGATATCACCATTTCATCTTGCAGAAAGTGTGAAATCGTGTTACATATTCCTATGATAACACAATACTGAATTTTTGCAATACTGTCTATAATGAACATAATATTATTTGTTATTTATGAAAATTAGTTATTGATTCAACCTTTTTCGTGAATTTTTTTGTATGGATGATTTTTGAAACTTGAATGAACATTAGAAACTAATACAGTGAATCTTTCGAATTGATTTCTTCTTGGATTCTTCGTTTCATTCAAAGTATCAAATTAATGAAATTGATGATATTTGCCCTGATACGGCTCAATATCACTTTAATATTTTCAATAAATAGCGCTCTCGATTTGATATTTACTAACTCTCTCCATATTTACCAATTTAACTAAAAAACCTCCTTCTAACACAACCTCTCTGTCCTAGGATGGCAAATGATTTCGATAGGGTGAGTTTGATTTATAATACCTTGTTGTCATGTTCTCTCAATGAAGCAATGATCGTTCCACAAAATGAAATTGCACGAAATCTTCGATTCAAGAAAATCCAATATTAATTTGAGTACTTTCTTTTGAGCCCTTTCTTGAGTCTTCATTTGGCATTACACATAACTTAGTTCCTGAAAAGCTGAAATTAATGAATTGTCTCTCCACTACCACCCATCTTCACTTTCTCAGTTTGCTGATGCAGAAGAAGACGACCACCCTCCTGCTCCTCACACCATCGACATCAAGTTCTCTGACGTGACGTCACGTGAGGAACAGTCACATGATCCTGATCACGTGACTTATGACAGTGATTACAGTGAAGGGGACGAGGATTACTTTGATTACAAACCTGCCACCAAGACAACATCCAATCAAGTGAAGTGAGTTCCTATTTCTTGCTGTAGATTGTGGAATGTAGAGCAGTGGCTGCGCTGTTTTTTCCAAGGTTTAATAACCCCACTAGCAAGAATAGTCAGTTCGATGAATGCATCATAAAATAATATTATCCATAGGTAAGTTGGTAGATAAGGTTTTCTTTTCAAAACATTAATTGCAAGCAAACAAGCACGAAACTTCAAACAAACCGAAGACTCACCCCCAGAGAGAGGACGAGTAACTCCTTCCAGCCCCAAGAGAAAGTCCTCCGGAAGTTTGCCTCTAAAATAAACGTTGAAAAGTACGACGGCCCGGCCTCCCTTCCCAGCCACGTCTCTACAGCGCTGTCAGAACACAGCAAGAGTCAGAAGAATGTCAAATCCAGGTAGGAGCCTTTAAGGCGATTAATTAATGGGATTATGCCAGTCGTACTATAGTACTATACTTGTTTGATATTAGATATTCTAAGTAAACTTTTATGAGATTGTTTTCATGAGATCATAAAGATCATAACCGCATATCAGTATATTATGCTAATGAAGATTTGTATTCCGTTCAGCTACTTATATTATGGCTGCGGTATGTGTAAATGTGAGTGTGTACTAACTGGTTTTGCCACAGTTCACTTGATCATAAACAGAATTTTTGCTGGACAATCCGAATTCTATCAAAGGCTTTATTGAGCCGGGGCGGTCCGCTGCTACGATAAAGCTGTAAAAAGTAATCATTTTTTGTTAGATTCCATCCATTCATCATCCGATTCATTCTTCTAAAATCCATTATCTAATCTGGTATTTAATTATCCAATCTGCTGATCTGTTTATTGTCAGGGATAAGGCGGACAGAGCAACAGTGGAGACAGTGTTAGACCCCCGAACTAGAATGATATTATACAAATTCCTCAGCAAGAATGTCATATCAGAAATCAACGGGTGTATAAGCACTGGTGAGTCAGACAACCATTGATTCCGTGTCGATAATTGCACAATTGAGGGGATTAAACTTAGATTTTCTGTTTTTCGGGTGTTGTGATGACGAATCAAATGCGTGTATTTCTTTGAGTTATTTGCAGCTTTTCTAAAAACTCTCGATGAATTTCCAACTGCACTTATCCATGCTTCTCACTCCAGGTAAAGAAGCAAATGTGTATCACGCGACCTGTAACAACGGCAGGCCTGATTGTGCAGTGAAGATATTCAAAACTTCCATCTTGACTTTCAAAGACAGAGACAGGTACGAATACTCGATGGCTTTAAGTCCTCCGATTCACGTGTTTTAATAATTTACTTTTCAATACCATTATTTATCTTCCCTCCATTACCCCAGTTTCCACCATTTCTGCCTCATCAGTCACCACTTTTACTTCAAAATCTCTGATCATTTCCATTTTGTCTTTCTCTCTCGACTTTTCCTCCAAAACCAATCACTCAACATTTCCGCAGGTATGTCACTGGAGAGTTTAGGTTCAGGCACGGATACAGCAAGCACAACCCAAGGAAGATGGTCAGAATGTGGGCTGAGAAGGAGATGAGGAATCTCATCAGACTGGAAACAGCTGGGGTACCAGGTACCACGATGTGCCGTGTTCAATGTGTCTCATTCGTCGCTCAAAGAGTCTTCTTATTGAGGAAACTGTAGCGCGCCAAATAGATTTTGCGATCAGATTCGCGCAATTCTACTAAATTCTACAAAAAGTGAAAATTATACGTACGTGCTTTGCTTTTTTAATTAAATAAATCGGGATCAATCATGCATGATAAATCATTTCGCCGGTCCAGTTCAAAACAATCCTATATCCAACTATCTTATCTCCACCCACTTTTAGTTTTCGAGATAATCAAAAAAAACTAATTATCCTCCAATACTGCTTGATTGGAAATTTTTTTAGCATTTATTATTTTATATTGGGTTATTGTCCATGGATCTCAATCATTGCTTTTTTATCAATGCTAAAGCAGGTTGGAAAATAAGCATTTGAATTTTTGAAATTGGAGTTAGGATAGTTGGTTTGTTAATTATTTGGAGATAAGATAGTCGTGGATTTAGGATAGTTCAAATTTAATGATTTTAATGATAGTATTTGGAGTTAGGATAATCAGTACTTTAATTATCTGGAGATAGGATATTTGTGGATTTAAGAATAATCAGAGTTATGATTTCAATAATATTAGTCGGAGTTAAGAGAGAAACAAATGGAGTTAAGATAGTCAAAAATGAGAAATATTCAAAACAGTCACTGTTCACCTGTTCTGAGTATATCATTTTGGAGTTAGTATACTCGACTTGATATAGAATATCACATAATATGGCAAGATTCAATTAATATACAGTTGGGGATTGTAGCCCATAAATAACCAAGCCCTACTCTATTTTTCGATTCTTGGGCTAGGTATTTTTTGAGGTTTTTTTGGGTTACATTTTGGTAATTTCTGGGACTTTTTCCAATGAATTTTAACTTGAAAATCAGTTGTTTTTGAACTTATATTTTACATTCAGTGGCTCTTAAAGTTTATTTGAAACGGTTATTTTCATGCTTCCAGAGCTTGAAGGGCTAAGGTATCACCTAAAAGTGAAATGCACAATATTGCCTGCCTAACTGGAAACTCTCGATGACCTTCTGGTGACTCTTGCCTCAGTGACTGGTGACTTATGCAAGACCTAGCTTGCAACTCTTGCCTAACTCACTGGTGACTATAACCTGTTCAATGGGACCTCTTGCCTTATCGACTGTGACTCCTGGCGGACCTGCTGAGTGCTGCCAAGCTTTGGAACTCCTGCCAAATTCATCGGTGACTCTGACCTGACCAACTAGGGCCTCTTGCTCTATTGCCTGACTGAATGATGACTTTGCCTGACCTATTGGCTTACTGGTGACCCTTAACCGATCCAGGTAGTGACTCTTGCCTGACCAAATCGTGAAATGTCACAATTTGTGCATGTTGCCTGAATGCCTCACTGACTGGTTACTCCCCATGACCCAGCTGCCCATCGGACCACTGGAAACTCTAACCTGATCTCCTGGCGCCTCCTACTTGACCTACTGGCGTCTCTTACCTGACATACTGACGACCCTAACTGACCTCCTGAGGAATCTAATCTGAACTACTGGCGACTTTAACCTGACCTAGTGACGATTCTTACCTGATCTACTGACGAATCTTATCTGGCCTACTGGCAACTCTTACCTGTCCTAATTTCCGACTTTCGACCATAGCCTGACCATTGACCATATGTGACAGCAGACACTTTCCTGTTGAGTGTTGACCCAGCTGGTACTTCTTGTGTGACCTACGTCTAACTAGTGACACTTAAATAGGTAACTGTTTGAGCCATTAGCGTCTCCTGATCCTACCTGACCAACTAGCATCTCCTGATCCTACCTGATCTACAGGCGTCTCCTGACCCTACCTGACCTATAACTGAGTAACTGGCTTCTTCTGATCCTACCTGACCTATTGGCGTCTCCTGATCCAACCTATCCTATTGGCTTCTCCTGATCCTACCTGACCTTCTGGTGTCTCCTGATCCTTAGTGAACTACTAGTACTGGCGTCTCCTGATCCTACCTGACCTATAACTGCTTAACTGGCGTGTCCTGATCCTACCTGACCTACAGCTGGTGTCTCCTGATCCTACCTGAGCCTCTTAATCCTACCTGACCTACTGGCGTCTCCTGATTCTACCTGATCTAATGGCGTCTCCTGATCGTACCTGACCTACTGGCATCTCCTGATTCTACCTGATCTAATGGCGTCTCCTGATCCTAACTGACCTATAACTGCTAAACTGGCGTGTCCTGACCCAACCTGACCTACAGCTGGCGTCTCCTGATCCTACCTGACTTACTGGCATCTCCTGATCCTACCTGACCTACTGGCGTCTCCTGATCCTACCTGACCTATTGGTGTCTCCTGATCCTAAGTACTGATCCTACCTACCCCATAACTGGCCTGATCCTGATCCTACCTACAGCTGGCAGCTTCTGATCCTACCTGACCTATTGGCGTCTCCTGATCCTACCTGGCCTGCAGCTGGTGTCTCCTGATCCTACCTGGCCTATTGGCGTCTCCTGGTCCTACCTGATCTAATGGCGTCTCCTGATCCTATCTGTCTCCTGATCCTACCTGACCTACTGGTGTCTCCTGATCCTAAGTGAACTACTGGCGTCTCCTGATCCTACCTGACCTATTGGCGTCTCCTGATCCTACCTGACCTACTGGCGTCTCCTGATCCTACCTGACCTATTGGTGTCTCCTGATCCTAAGTGAACTACTGGCGTCTCCTGATCCTACCTGACCTATAACTACATAACTGCTTATCTGGCGTGTCCTAATCCAACCTGATCTACAGCTGGTGTCTCTTGATCCTACCTGAGCCTCCCAATCCTATCTGACCTACTGGCGTCTCCTGATCTTGCCAAAACCACTGGTGGTAAGTTTACAACACTTATCTGATGACCCAGTTGGTATTTCTTGACTGTCCCACTGAGCCACTGCTGACAGTGACTCTTAGCTGATCACGTTACCCACTGGTCATTCTGACCTGATCTTCTGGCCAAATACCCTCCTGCATGAACCAGAGTCTGACCAGACTCTTGGCAGCACCCTTTTCAGACTCACTTCTTCCAGTGTTAATTTATCAATCATGACGCCACTGGACACGTTCCATCAACAAGTCGACTCTCGCAAGAAGCTTGTGTCTCTTACCCATACAGATGACCTTGTGACCTCATGAAGACATGCTGAGCATCAATAATCAAGCATTGCTGACTGATGAAGCCTTTATCATTGCTTGGTGACTAAGTGACTACAAACTGGTCTTCTGGCGATCATTGTGGCTGACGTTTGTCAATCATCATTGAAGCAAGAATGCTAAATGGCTCTCAACTGGCCGAAATTCATCTGGTGACCTTCACCTGGTGCCGTGTTGATCCTTTCCTTCCCCTAGTCACTCCCATTTGACTCCCTGCAACACTTCCCTGGCCCTCCGGTGACACAAGTCCTGCATCCTCATGAAGCCTCCACTCTGACTCTTATCCCGCCCTGAGATGCGATGAAACTCTTGGTGACTCCCTGGCCCCTCGTCATCCGGCCCCTGGTGAGTCAATGAAGCAAGAACGATATTTTGAAGAACCCTCAGGTCTTAACTAACCCCTACGTGGTAATGAGTGGCGGGGGCTCTCTTGTTTAGACCAGTATCGTCTGATTTGACACCTTTTGATCCTTTGCTGAATTGCTGTTCCTTTCTAATCACTGTTGGACCAAGGTCCCGTGCTATATCATGTTTTTCCGTTGATCCTTATCAAAAAGCACCGAGGGCTCTTAAAATGCTCCTAAAATGCTATCTTAAAGTCCTCAAAATATTGATTTAAGCTATCTGTAATGATTGGAAACCGTTGAGTATCAATAAGAACATGTGAGTAACGCAAATAACACATTGGTTTCAAATGTCCGAAAAGTTCAAAAAATCCAAACCAAAAAAAAACAACAAAAAAACCCAAGCTCTACCCTAAATTTGGGATCTTGGGCTAGGTTTTTTTTGGTTTTTTGGGGCTACCATCCCCCCACAGTTCAGTGAACCGTGTGGCTCTGTAGGAAAGAGCCTCTCCCTTAGCACAGTAGTCAGGGTGGGAATCAAACCAGCAACCTTTTGCTAACACGACACTCTCCCTCATGAACTACTTCTGAATTGAGGTAGAGTGGGTTACCAGTTCTAATTCCACGAGGTGCCATCCGAGTGGGGTCATTTACTCATACCCTTTGATGAAGTCGAGTGATATAAGCCTCAGGAGAGATTGATAACCTGGTTGTACCACTAGGCACAACACTTAACAGACCCATCGAAGTGCCCCAGTCTCATTATCCAAGAACAAGGTTACATGCGACCTTTTTAAAACTTTACAACTTTACAAAGAACAAACCTGTCTTGTCCATGATGCTTATTGGCATATAGATTGAGTAATCATACCGTACGTAGTCTTTTCAAGCTTTAGGTTAAAAGCAAGCTTTTAAGTATTAATGGGACAATAATAACACTATTACGTATGCTGTGTATTACAATGCTGTGTAGAAGTATTGCTTAAGATGTTTTGCATCTAGATTCTAGGTATCCTATCTCCAAATTTAATATAGGTGTTAAGTAGAACGACCGACAAAAATATTCTAACATGACTGGAGATAGGATACTTGTAAAGGATAAAACTATCCTATCTCCTTACTTGGAATCAATTATTTTTGCATACCAACCTATGAATTAGCTTAAGGTACCTTAGGCTTTTCTTACACTCAAAACATTTTAAAGGTGGATTTAAGATAATTTTCAAAATTGTATAACATGCCTAAATAGTGTGCTATGATATTGAAATCGATTCTAAAGGGTAGAGGGGCCTTTTAGGAGGCTGTACACAAAAAATGGAGATAGGATTTTTTTGCACTCAGATTGTTTTGAACTCAGCCGGCGATTTATATCCCTAAGAAGTCTATCAAATACAATTCCAACCACCAATTTTCAATTCTATTGACTGTCTCCCTGCACATATGTGACCTAAGGATGACATTCACGAGCTTTTGCCTAGCAATAAAATGCTAGGATAGGCTTTATTATAGTGGTGCTTGAGTGCTGCTTAACAGGTTGAGTTTGAGTGGTGCTGGATATTCACATAAATTCAGGCATTAGTATTACTTACTTATGAACATCATCGTATGAGTCAGGATGGAGAAGTTTTTATTTACTACGAGCAGGGAAAGCATCTGGTCAGGGTGATTTCCCCCTTTGCAGATCATGAGTGAGATTATTATTAACCAAAGAGTCTCCAATGATGAGGTGCCTACAATAGAGGGACTATCTGGTAAAGGTAGAGATCTGTTGTAGCTAAAGGACCAGGGGTGACGTCATATCCAAAATGTGTAGGCTAAGCCATTCTTCAAGGCACCAAGGTTGCACCCTGTACCCTGGTAGAGGGATAGATCTGTGTGCAACTTTCTCTCTGGTAGTTTTCTTTTATTGGACCCCATTAAAAACTGCTCTTTAGTAAAGAGCAGTAAATCTCAAATTTAAAAAGAAACGGCCAACCGGGCATTTGTCTAAAAAATTCCAATTTTGGCCAATTGGCCGTTAGCCGGTTGAGCACCCCCACACCCCCTAAACAAGAATTGCGCCCGTTACCCATTTGCGGGCGCTTAATTTCCCTCCCCCGAGCTTGAAGAAAATATTAATAGAAACGCGCAATTCTAAATGCATGTGGGACATGGGCAGCTTCGATCCACGTTGATGAGCTTTTAACAACGCAATTGAATTACTTCACGAAGTTATTTATTTCATAAACTCCGTAGTTTGCCATGGTTTTCACGCAAGCAACTATTACTATTGCATTGATGATTCAATTTCATGTCGACGGACGTTGCCCGTCTATTTCTTCTGACTGGATGGCTATCAAAAGTGACGTCCAAATGTGGAAGGTTGCGCCGCGCGCGTGGGTAGGGTAACATCCTACGAATTTCATGATATACAATTTCATGATACAGTAATTTGTTTTTCCACCATAAATTGTTCAAAATTGCTAGAATTTCAAACATTGGTAAAGTGTTGACTCGGCGCTTGAATTTTCGCTAAAATTTGATAGGCTAACTAAAGCTTAACTTGAGCGCGCCACGCATGATGTTGAGCCGCAGCGCCGCGCACAAAACTGGTCGATATATACATCCATCCTGATCTTGCGGAGTGAATTGCGCGCAACTGCGCGCGCAATTAAGGTTGCTACGCGACTCCACCTGATGGTACCATTGTTGACGAAATCTCCCTCAAATATGGACATCTCCCTCAAATTTGTGGACATCTCCTCAAATTTTGTGGACATATCTCCCTCGGACTTTCCGGGCACTTTCCAGAAATTACAGTAGTTGTATTGCAAATCTGGACCTGCTATGCACATATCCTATTTCTCACCTTCCCAAACACGATCTCTGCTAACCCTCTCATTTGCCTTTTTGTATTCACAAAAAGGCCAATGGGGAGGGAAAAAATTCATTAAGTTTCACCATACGTTTGAAGTACCCTGCATTATGGAATAATGAAAAAAAGCTTTAAAATTAACAAAAAAGCATTGGACGAAGAAAAGTAGTAATAGAAAATAGTAGAATAATACAAATTTATAGAAAAGCATTCGATCAAGGCGCCCGGGATTAATTTTCAAGAATCAATTCCCATTGTGCAGAGAGAGCTCAATGACTTTGAATGATCGTTCTTTTGACTATTCAATGACGTATATAACGCATAAATGAATTTGAATCACGTCCGAATGGGCAAGCTGCAACGCTCAACCAATCAGATCGCAGTATAAGTACAATAATCGTATAACGCAGCCTCATTGGCTGAACCACTAAATACTATTTCGTTGTCCATGTGTCACAAAAAGAATAGAGGGTCAGATATTTTCTTTCCACAGACACCTATAAAATCACGACATAATCAATAATGTATAATTCAAACAAAAATCACGGTTTTTATCAATTTATTCGTCTTTTTGTTTCCGGTATAAATACTGGCGCATTTGAGTCTTGAACTCAGTTTTCTACCCCTCTATAACTACACCATCACCTCCCGGATAATAACCCTCTTGTCAGCATCTTTACCAGGAGGTTTCAAAGACATGTTAGGAGCAGGAAAGCGACTTCTTGTCTCTATGACCATCCTTCTCCACTTCTGTGCTTCTACCAATCTCACAATGAACGCATCCTCGACTGTCCTCGTCAAACTCAAAGAAAAACACCGGATTGTTTCCAGTGACATCGTCAGTCATGATCTGGAGGTCATGGCCATCCAGCCAGCTCATGCGACTTGCTTCAGTTTAGCAGCCTCGAGACTATACTGGCAACCACAAGCCTTTCTAAATCAAAGCATTGCTCCTTCAGACTCTCTTCTGAATCAAAGCATTCCTTATCCAAACCCTCGTCTGAGCCATAGCATTGCTCATTCTGAAGCCGAGGATGTATGCGAGTTTAACATTGATCTTCTAAAATTGACACTGATGGAGGGCATGAAAAAAGACCTGTTGGAAAGAGTCCAAGATCTCACCTGGGTCTGCAGCATCGACATAGGCCTAAGTAGACAGCACATCTGCGATGGTTACTCCGAATGCTCCACAGATGAGTGTGGATGTTCCAGCAGCGATAACGGAAGAGAAGCCCAGTTCCTGTGTCCTGACAGATCGGGGTGCATCTCCCTGCAGAACACGTGTGATGGCATTGACGACTGTAGGGATGGTTCTGACGAGTGCATGTGCGAGGGGGTTCTCGAGTTTAGGTGTCCAGGTCTGGGTAAAACTTACTGCATGTCTCTCCAGAATTTCTGCTTTCTGTGGAACGAGGATGGTCCAAAGTCGCAGAGAGCAATCCTTAAAAAGTGCTCATTCCTGAATGAGCCATGGAGTTATGTGAATCGGGAATGCGGCAAAATTCTAAGAGTCACCACAGCGGACCGGGCTGTCAGACCCCTGACAAAATGCCTCAACGATATCATTTACGAAAACATGTATAATCCTCATGTTGAATTAAATAACCATGCATTCCAAGTGCTTTGTAAGCAAAAATGTGGAGCATACGACAAAGATGGAAAGTGGGATTCGTTTTGTGACAAAGTAAACTACGATAGCGCCAGTCACATAAGATATGCTTTCCAATGCAGTGGCATTCATAGCAGAATCTCCGTTTCTTCAGTATGTGATGAGAAGAAGGACTGCCAAAATGGAATTGACGAATGGGGATGCCCGGATCGGTTTTACTGTTCTAACTCCAACGCCAGCGTGGAGTGGGTGAGCCAGGATAAAGTGTGTGATCATAGCAAGGATTGCTCTAATGGGGCAGATGAGTGCACTGGCTGTGACTTCGGGGCCTTTTCATCCACAGATTTCCTGATCAGCTCCAAATTGATCTTCTACTTCACAATTCTCAATGGGATAGCAATACTTGCCTTGAACAGCCGATTAGGGTACCAATGCTACATGAGAGTTGCAACTAGTTCCTCAGGGAAGATCGACAAGACTATCCTTCTTCAGGTGATATCCTATGACTTCCTGATGGGACTCTATGAAGTGTTCATCATCACTGCTTCCCTATTCATCCACTCTAAGGGTAATTATTGTCTATTTGATCAGGACTGGAGGGCCAGTGTTTTCTGCGGACTTCTAGGGACGATCTTCACATTTGCCTCCCATGGCTCCCTCCTGTCTATCTCCCTTTTGAGCATTGTGAGATGTGTCAGTTGTCTGTCAAACAACATGGTGCACATAAGTAAACGAGTTATCCTGAAGGTATCAGCTGTCCTGACAGTAGTTAATATCCTCAACTCAGTCGTTCCAACCATTCCTCTCACCGCAATCCAGGATATTTTCAGGACTGAGATATTCCTCAAGAACATCGGAGATAACCCCTTTGTTCCCAGAAATCCTCTGAATTTCACCCTCCTAGCAGCAACCTACAAGAGAGTTTCCCACAGAAACGCTTCGAAGATCCATGAGGTTCTCCGGTTCTTCCGGTCCACCGTATCAAATGGGGCAATGTGGGACACCTCTGAGATCGGGTTCTACGGCAATTCAGGGATTTGTGTGCACAACATCTTCAAAACCCAGTCCTCTTTCATAGTGTACAAGCTTGCATACACAGCCATTATCTCTCTTCTCCTTTCAGTGGCTTCAGGGGCCTACATTGGCATTCTAATCAAGATAAAAGCATCTCGAAACAAAGTCAGAAACATGGCTGCAGCAGCACAGAACACTGCTGAACACCAAAGGGAAAAGACCTCAGTAACCACCAAAGTCCTTCTGATGATCTTCTCCCAACTGCTGTGCTGGATACCCTTCATCGGAGCAGCCCTCTACTACACAGTGCAGTCCGAAGAACCAGTCCCCAAGATGATGTACGAGGTGTTTGCGCTGCTGGTAATCCCCATCAACAGCCTGCTCAACCCGGTCTTCTACAGCGAGTACTACAAGAAGATGGTTAGCTTAGGGAGGCAGTTCATGGGGTGGTGTAGGAAGAGTGCAAGAGAAGATGTCATTGAAATGCCGGACAGGGATCAGCAAGATGGTTAGGTTAGGGAGGGAGTTCGTGGAGTGGTGTAGGAAGGGCGAGGTGGATGGAGAAGATGGGATGAAGATGCCGGACAGAGATCAGCGGGATGGTTAGAGACACTCTGCGGCAAACAGGGTTCGTTGACCTAACCCTAACCCTAACCCCTCTGAGCGCACCAATTCGGGGATCTAAACAGAGGAACATGGAACTCAAAAGGCTGAACTTGAAACGATGTAACTGATACGAAAGAAGCTACTTTCGAAATCATCTGATTATTATCGTCAGCTGACTACAATCTTATATATAACTAGCAGGCCCGTTGGGCCAGCTAATACACAGCTCTGCACTAAAAGCTCGCAAATTTCAACCAATGCGATTCAAATCAAATAAAAAATTTTACCGCATCAAAAAACTCCGATCCGTTCAAAAGTTGTTAGAGATCGCGCAACGTAATCAAAACACCATTAACAGAAATGAGCGCGCGCGCAATTCTCCGTGCACGTGTCACCATAATTACCCGCACAAATCGTAATGCGCGCGCGTTCCGAAGATGTTTCCGCCGTTACGCACAAACAACAGAGGTTGCGAAATTATATTAGAGACTAGCAGGCCCGTTGGGCCTGCAATTACACAGCTCACTCGGCGCTGCTACGCAGCACCTCGTTCGCAAATTCCAAACCCCAAAATTCAATTCAACTGAATACTTTTTACCGCATCAAAAACCCACGATCCGTTCAAAAGTTATTAGAGATCGCGCAACGTAATCAAAACACCATTAACAGAAATGAGCGCGCGCGCAATTCTCCGTGCACGTGTCACCATGGTTACCCGCACAAATCGTAATGCGCGCGCGTTCCGAAGATGTTTCCGCCGTTACGCACAAACAGAAAAACAGAGGTTGCGAAATTATATTAGAGACTAGCAGGCCCGTTGGGCCTGCTAAAACGTAGCTCACTCGGCGGGGCAACGCCCCGCCTCCCTCGCAGAATTCCAAAATTGCAATTCAAGTTATCAAGACAATTTTTCTATTCTTACCACATTGAAGAATGAAAACAATTAATACATTTACGCCAGCTGCAAATTTTGAAATATGAAAAAGTTTATGAAGGAGCAAAATTTACAATAATCCGTTTGTCACTTTCAGTAATGCTGTCCCATGAAGGCCGGTTTTGTCTAATTGCAATTGTACGACGAAGTTAGTTTAACTGCAATCTGAGAACCGTAAATGCATACTGAACGTTGAATTGCGCATTGATTTACGTCAAGATTCCCAAATTCGCAATAATATATGCCATGCCCAATTTGATCAATTTGATTTTGCCTTGGTTAATCTTAAATTTCTTTCAATAATTGCTCGATTAACATAATTTAGTTGAAACCATTTTAATCATCGATTTAATAAATTGACCGACCATTGCCACTGATTCATAAAGGGAATTCTATCGCCTATAGCCTCCCCGATGCCAGCCATACCCATTCACTATCTTTAGATTTTCAATTTTAAATGTAGAAAACGTAAAATTAACAAAAACCACGACGCAGCAGTTAGCAGCGTATCAGAAAGCACTCGCATACAACTGATCATAACCTGCACGTGCAGTTTCCAGTAACCATGGCAACGGCACTAATAAGCACATTTTCCCGGTTCGTTTCTCTTGATAAGTGGATATTTTCTTGGCAAGCTCAAATTTAAACTGTGCGCCCGCACAAACAGACAAAATTCACGTGCCATCTCCAAATTATATATAAGATTTCGTAAGAGCACGTGAATTATGTCTGTCTGTGCGGGCGCACAGTTTAAATTTGAGCTTGCCAAGAAAATATCAAGAGAAACGAAGGCTAAGATGCGCATAATGGTACCGTTGCTATGGAAACCAATTTTAGTGCACGTGCAGATTAGAATCAGTGCTATGCGAGTGCTTTCTATTACGCGTCTACTGTTGAATGCTCTGCTGTAGGTTTTGAAAATTTTTGACGTTTCCTTAACTTCAAATTTAAGATCTCAAGATGGAGAAAGTACATAACTTGAATAACGGAAGATATCCCAGATGGATTGCTTTCATTGTGGCAGAGGTTGGTTGATAATCAAAGTTGAATCGGTGAAAACAGTAGTAACTGCAGTTGTGAAATTAACCCGTTAAGGTTACAATGTGTGCAAAATTCAATCGAGTCGAATGTAGGTGTAGCAGATTTCGAAGACAGTTCCTGGCCTTGGCCTGTGAACAAAATAAAATTTTCCGATGTCAGTGTCAGTATGAGAATCAGTTGTTAGAATTAACATCGTCTTGCAATCAAAACGGAACGCTGAGGCAAAACTCACATGGTTTAGCACGTCTAAGACTAACCGACGAATTCGATCTACTTTCCAACCTGCTCCTTCATAAATTTTTTGAATACTTGAATTCTTTGATGGCTGATGCGGTAAAAAGTATTCAATCAATTCGAATGGCAGTGTTTAAAACTTGCGAACGAGGTGCTGCGTAGCAGCGCCGAGTGAGCTGTGTGTTTGCAGGCCCAACGGGCCTGCAAGTAGTACAATAAAATGGGAGAGATTTTTGCTGGATTCTAAATACTTAAATATTAGAACTTTTAGACATAATAATAATAAAAACAGGGCGGATTTTTGCTGGATGTTTGTAGAGGACAACCCAAGTGGCGCAGTTATACGGCACTGCCATTATATGAAGAGTCCTTTGTCAGTGCAGAAGAGCCAGAGAAGAAAGCTGGCGATTACCAATAAAATAATTTACAAAGATGAACTATGCTCTCGATTTGATATGAGTTATCTGAAAAAAGATTTTTTTTAATCGGAATAAGCTGCAGCTATTATCATTTCTTTTATTCTACACACCAAATATTTTCAGTTCTTTTATTCTACACACCAAATAAAAAATGATTTGATATGAACAAAATTCAGATGTAATTATGTGGGAATGTCTCTTCTGTGATATTGTCTTCACTTTTTTGCTTATACTCTGAAAAAAGTGTCTTCTTTCCTTCCTGAAAGGTTGAGCTTTAGTATTTAATTCGCAACAACAGGGCCTGGATAATCTTATCGTCAAAACGCAAGCGAGTATAGGGACGATCCAGACATATGATTGCAATTTAAACATTATTGTATTAAAATTATCATGAACTTGGTGACTCACCCTGTTGCAGTTTTGCTTTGAAGTCATCTCACCATTTTCTGCTAAACGCTTATTAAAGATGCTTTGGAATGAGGGGTTAAGTTAGGTAGATCAAGGATTGATTTCAAAATTTATATTTCACAAATGATGGCTTTTAATAAAAAGCATCATTTGTGGCTAATGGCTATCAAATGTTATGTAGCAATAGCAAAAGCACCCCAATGGTTTTGCTTTCCTACATATTTTACAAAATAGAAAAAATAGAATATAATAAAATAGAATTTCATTGTCAAACATGTGTATACCAGGTATAATGCAGCGTGGCTGCTCACTCCACGTGTATTGGTTGCCATGGAGACAGGTGATCTGTGCGTCGCCCTGCAGTCTGCCTCCTTCCAGACACGTCACCGCCACTTCCACCCCAGTCTCAACAGGGAGGGAGGGTATGTAGATGAGGGGCAGAGTTGCGGGGTCCACAGAGTTGCAATCTGAGGAGATGGGTGATAGATGGAAGTATGGAACTTAGTTCCTTGAGTCCAAATACGTTATTAGGCACATTTGATTGATGAATACTTCCAGGAACTATTCTTCAATCAGATGTGTTTTGTTTTGTATTTGAACTCAAGGAATATAATATGCAGTGCGTCAAGAAGTGAGTGGGGCACACTGATCATGACATAGTCGGGGGTTTCATTGGTTTCAACATCCCATCGATTGCATTAACTTTTTAAGCCAAATCCGATGCCATCTAAACCTCTGTAATTCCAGCATAGGCCTCCTACCTTGCAAACATACAGGAGGATCCCCCTCGTAAGTCCACTTGTTAGCTCCTTGACACGTGACCTCGGAGGCTCCCCCGTGATTGGCTCCTTCCCCACACTCCAGCGTTACCTGGACACCCGCTCCGTACTGCCTTGTTGCCTTGACAACGCCCGTCCACGACGAAGGGAAGGTATTGCAGGGCTGCTGAACTGAAATGAAGGGGGTCTCCGGAAAGGAAAGGGAAAGAAATTAAGCCTGATTCTGCTTTTTACTTTTTTATCAAAGACTTCATAGTCATTTTGGATGGCGACTCGCAGAGGAAATTGGGTTAAAAATTATCAAAAAATTGAACTAAATGGCTGTAATCATGTTTACCAGGTACGTTAATGTCTACAATGTTGTAATCGGTTGAGATAGTGTCCTCGCTTTCAAACATAAGATACTGTATCACTGCTCCATTCAACGTCTTACAATCGCTGACAGTACTTCGGGACACGATCAGCAGACCGTCGCAGAACAGTTTGAACCGTTTGCTTTCCTCATCGAGTAGAAATACCCAATAATTCGAGGTTTCGTCACGGATATTTTCCATCTCCAGCTCTCCAGGACAGGAATTCGATGTAAATAGCATCGTGTCGAGGTTCACAGTCATGGTATGATGCACGTTTTGATCGGTTATCAGCGTGAACTTCAAGATGTTCTCGCGAAGGAGTTTGCTCAACGGGTCGAGTTTCTCCGTATTTATCTGGAAACTTATCGTGAGGTGTCCCCCGAGATTTATCTTACTTCCTCGAACAACTGAGGAAAGGTTAAATAATCAAAAATGCCGTCAGATTATGATCGGTATTCCATGAAGTTGTGATATGAAAGTTGAATATGAAAGTTGATTTCCTCAGCCCCTAATCAGAACTCAGGGGTCCCAGAAATATGATAAAAATACAATATTTCAATATTTCAATATACGCCGTGAAGTGGGAGGACGAGAGACTCATGAAGCGCTCATCACAGGTCTGCTTTTTGATGAAATAGATAGTTGCAAGGACAGTGAAATACTGATTATTTTCTACATTTTGACGCATATTCTGTAAGTAATTTATGGAAAGTATGAACATGAAGTTAAATACAAGTTGGATTTAATCAAACTCACCTGGAATGGGCTGATCAGCCGGGGGCGAGGAAGCCCAACACCTGAGTAGCAGAGATACCAGTAACGCTAATACAAACATCCGATATCCTAGGGGGTTTCTGAGGTATTTTACTTTGTTGCAGCAGTATGGAATTAAAATTGCTAGAAATGTTTCGACAAAAAATATCTTCTGATGATAAACTGGTGCATCGATTGCTAGAAAAATCCTTGCTAAAGGCCAAAACTTATGCGAAGCTTAAATAATCACCATGTTTTGAACTAGAAAATAATCGTTTATGATATTGATATCAAAACGTCCGATAAAACGTAAAAATAACCAAATTTACAAAATTACATTCAACAAAATCACCTTCAATGATTAACTTTTACTATTTGTGTTCAGCAATTAACGTTAACTTTTAAAACTCAGTCCAACTTTTAAATAATATATACTTAATTGCTTACAATTGATTAAAATTGCTAGTGACCAATTGCTTTTTCAAACAACTGTGCCAAACAAACATTGTATATCGATTTAATAATCCGAGGATCAGAGTGGAGAGGGAAGAGAATAAACTGTGATCATCAGCGGTCACGGGAGAGAACGGAGAGGGTTCAGTAGTCCTAAGTTAAACTTCCCCAAATTTATCTAACTTCGACTTCTGTTACGATGCAAGAACATACTGGAGCTAAAACAACCCTGAACACAATGCTCCACACTGAGAAAGTATGCGAACAATGCTGGCGCCCTGTGATGTTGCCCATTGTGTTGTATACCGTGTTATTGTGCAAGGACTCCATGGTGTTCTCTCTTAATTGTAAGTTGCCATGAAGAGGAAACTTCGCTAATTAACTCTGGAATTTTTTTGAACCTACCACAATTGAGCACACATACTTTACAATTCCTTTGGAGTAGAGACAATAAAACGTAATGAAGTTATAATTGGTCGCATGAAATAAATTGGCCACACACACACGCACTCGCCACTCTTTATTGCAGGAATAATCAAGGTCTATAATTCTGGTGTATGTGGGAGATAATGGCTATCTAAGAAGTATTCATAATTATTTTCCATGGCAGTACAGAAGTATCTTTCCCATCATTTTCCATTTTTCTCTACTCCTTATACCCCTGTTGACGTTACTTTAGAGTTTAGTACTTTACCCATCTATACAATATAATACATCCCTCTATTCATGGAATCCATTAATACATGGCATACCTCTAAAAATCCCTCTATACATTACCAATACCGCACCCCTCTAATTTACCCCTCCATACATATACAATCCCAATTCTATAAGTATAATACAATTCTATAAGTATAATACATCCCATATACACCCCATATACAATCCCAACACGGCATCATTTTATAAATCCCTCTATAAGTATAATAAGATGATACACGCCATTCTACAATCCTAACACCATCCCCTCCCTTAGTTCCGCATCCCGTCATACTACGTAACCACGTGTTGGTCATGGAGTTCGTGGGCACTAACGGCTGGCCGGCACCTCTCCTCAAAGATGTCTCACTCAGCGAGTCGAAGGCGAGGGAGTTATACCTGTCTGCGGTACGAATTATCCGGGCGATTTACCAGAATGCGCTGCTGGTCCATGCGGATCTGAGCGAGTTCAACATCCTTTTCACTGACGGTGAGACTTGGGTTTTTAGAAACTTTTCAGACACAATTCATAGCAAATTCGCACTTTCAGTTTTTATCATTGATTACCTTGTGTCGTATGACCACATTCCACTTTACTACTTTACTACTTTAGGTGAGCTGAAGATTATCGACGTGTCCCAAGCCGTGGAACATGACCACCCGTCTGCCTTGGAGTTCCTCAGGAAGGATTGCTCCAATATCACAGGTAGTTTTTACTGTAGTTCCTTTATATTTTAATTTGAAATTTTATGATAAAAGAATTTCGAGAAACTAATGTTGCTAACCAATACCATGTTCGCTGTTATTCACCCCTATATATCAAAAACGTTTTACTCCCCAGTTCCCCGTCTTTGAGTGAATATTCCACGATTTTCAGATTTTTTCAAGAAGTTTGGTGTACCCGTCATGAGTGTGAAAGCTCTCTTCAACTTTGTGACAGACAAGTCAATAACGGAAGAGAACATAGAGGAGTACTTGACAGCAGCCCAGCGCATTGCTACCCAAGGTCAGCTGATCAAAGATTGTGACATTGTTGTCACCTGTCTTTACTATCATCATTCATTATCCATTATTCTGGCGCAACGAATTTTGGCGCAGCGAATCCATACATTTTTTCAAAGGTGCATTGCATTTTTATTTTATTATCTTCTCAACTCCAATAGGTGGAGAGGAAGAAAGTTCAGTTGATGCGGAAGTGTTTAAAAAGACTTTCATCCCCAGCACTTTGGATGAAGTGCCGCACTTTGAGAGGGACCTCAATAAGGTTTTTTACTCCATGATCTGTTCTTCTGGAATTCACTTTGTCTTTAATAAGTTTGGAGGTTTTGGATCATCAGTGATCAATTACATTGAATGATTTTACAATCGAATCAAATTTAGTGAAATTCATATTTTGCGTGATTTTGTTATTGAATTTTTGTTTAATTACGCAAAGGGTTCCATTTCTGCAGACGGCCTCTCGTTCACTCTTTCTTTGTCCAGGTTGACGAGGGAAGGGGTGGTGAAGTGTTCTACAGAGAAGTAATAGGGCTCTCATCAGACATGCGATCAGCTTCTTCCAAACCCAGGTAAGCCAGGAAACATCTGCAGTAAATTAGGCCCTTTTCACATTGACCAATCAGCGCACTAGTCGCTTGCAAACTCGCACGCTGATTGATTTCATGATCTCAGGTGATATCAATCGCATTATCTTCAGTCTTTCAATCAAAAACCAAAAAATTCGAAAATTTCACTTCTGTGTCTTATTTTACAACTTGTCGACTGTTGTCAGAAGTTGCCTGAACCCCTCGCCTTACGCCTACGTTGTCTGACAAGTCTGAGGCACTTCCACATCTCATCCGTCATGTTCTCTCACCCACAGATTGCTAGAAGAAGTTGGCGGGGTTTCCAGGACAGACGAACAGACACCTGTCGAACAGGAACCAGTCGAACAGGAACCAGTCGACCAGTCACCAAACGACGAGAACGAAAATAATATGGGTAGGTGCACTTTTTTTATTTGGTAATCAAGCTATTACTAACTGTTCTGTCAAACGGTTATGGTCACAAATAATATACACGGTTTTATGCTTTTACATGATATGATAGTTCATGCGAAGGGGTCAGAGTTCAGACAACGTCTGAAAATCTATTTATTGAATGAATTCATTTATTTGTTATGGTGGAATGGTGGATGAACCGAGTAAAAGAGATCAATGTGTCTCACATTTCAATCCTCAGTTGTTGACTCTGATTGTGAAGACGATGATTCCAGTATGAGTGAAGATGAAGATACCACCAGGGATACGACGGATGCTATGCATAACTCGTGCCACAAGAAGTTGAGCAAAGAAGAAAATAAGGACAGGAAGAAGCAATTCAAAGCGGCCAAAGCCGAAAATAGGACTAAAAAAGTTCCGAAACATTTGAAGAAGGCCAGAGATAAAAAGTATAAAAAATAATGAACAAATTTCATCCATACACCATATTTAATTTTTATTTATGAAAGGGGTTAAGGGGAGTAAGGCAAATTCCGTTCTCGTTGCGGTTGACCGCTACTCTTAGCATATGTGCTGGTGAAACTGCAATTGCACTTTCGCAATTCAGTGCTCTGTGATCATATTCATTATCATAAGTTGGACCATGAGACTTGGCAATGGGATATTGCATCTGCAATTCAAATGAGCTGTCCCTCCAGTGGATCAAATTTTATGTGCTGATTTTATGACAGTATGAGTTTGACCAGACCATTTTATAATCTTGATCCAGTTTTGCTCAAATTTTATCGTACTGATAAAAATTGCGAGTCATTTGTTCTTTGTACTCATATTGAGACTTGTGACTGCAGTTTTTAGTGTGTGTGCCGTAGACTTACAGCCGTTTATACGGTGGACGGTGGTATGTCGAACTCCTTACATCCTTGTCGTACGATGCAATGTATGACCTGCTGACGCCACTACGCCAGCCGCGAAGCGGCTGGCGCACGTCAGCTAGATGAGAATCAGCGCCGCGCGCGCGGCGCTGATTCTCGAGAGTGTCTGTCAACGTCAGATTCCCCTAAGCAGGGGGTGTCGCAAGCTGCGCGGCGCGCGCGCGTAAAACTAGAGCAAAACGTCAGACAACTACATCCTAGGATGTACGTTGTAAGAAATTTCTGACGCGCGCGCCCGCTGAAGGGGTCAGACAACGTCTGACAAGGCACAAGGATATCCTTGTGCCTTGTCAGACGTTGTCTGACCCCTTCAGCGGGCGCGCGCGTCAGAAATTTCTTACAACGTACCCATTTGCCCTAACCAGGACCCTGGTTACGCGCACGGAGTGCGCGGCGCGGCAAGCGCTAAACCGTTTCGCGACGCCCCTGGTTAGGGGAACGTACCCATGTGCGCGGCTTTTTCATGCGAGGCTCACTGCCTGTCATTATAACGGGCAGCGCGCGTGCCGCGCAAATTCCTAAGCCCGCATAGCTATAGGTGTGTGTACGCGCCGCGCGCTTCCCTACGGAAAGCGCGCCGCACGAGCTTCCTAAGCCGGCATAGGTGTGTGTTGTACGCGCGCGGCGCTTCCCTACGGGACGCACCGCGCGACGATAACAGGGATATACTCGTAGGATGTTACCCTACCCTCGCGCGCGGCGCAACGTTCCACATTTGGACTTGCCCTAACCAGGGCCCTGGTTACGCGCACAGAGTGGACGTCACTTTGCAACCTCGCCCGTCCAGTCAGAAGAAATAGACGGGGCAACGTCCGTCGAGGATATACGTGTTTAGCAACGCGTGAGCCACACAGGGATATATGATATACGTGTTTATTGCTAAAAACGTATATCCCTGTCTGCGTTGCGCGGCGCGGCGCTTAATCCTCAGGGTAGCGTGGCGCGCGTTCGCACACCTATGCGGGCTTAGGAAACGTGTTTAGTTCCCCTAACCAGGGGTGTTTGGAGCAAGGCGCGGCACGCGCGTAAAACTAGGGATCTGGTTAGAGCAACGTGTTTAGCAACGCGCATAGACTGCCAAAGAACACGGTTCCCTTTTGGCCGGTATGTGTCCCATATAACTCCGGCTGAGTGACGTCACAGATCTAAACGTCAATTTTTCTGTATCCTAAACCTAACCATATGCATTGCATAGCCCTAACCAAGACTCTAACCTTAATCCTTACCCTAACCCTAACAAATCCTGACCCTAATCCTGACCCTAACCCTTAAACTTAAAGCTCTAGGTGCGCCTATAAACGTATTTTTCTGAGTGACGTCATTATCATAGATAATGAAGAGCCCAGAGTTATATGGGACACTAGCCCCCTTTTGTTATCTGCGACGCGCCAAGTCATGAGATGAGAATTCAGAATCACTGCGTGGCGCTGAATTCTCAAATCTCACGATGCTGATTTTATTTTATTTTATTCTGGTTTTTTATTTTTTCCATGAACAGCTGCAACGCTAATGACTGCAATCGACAAGTTTAATTGCTGTAAACACAAACCATATCAGTGATTTGAGACTTTGCATTAATGGGCAATACTTCATTTTGCCCAGTTCCCGAATTACTTAGCTCAGTGGCCGCTTATTCTAATATTCTCATCCATTGATAGGAATGAAGATAAAATTTGTTAGAAATGAACCTTGATCTCTTCATCAAGAGCCAGATGTTTGTTTGATGTTGGTCAATGTTAGACCATTCTAGGTGTTGCAGTGGCTTGCATCAGCAAGTGTGACACCTCACATCATCATTAGGGACCTCTGTTAACTTGATAGGGTCCCCTGTTAGTGATAGGGTCCTATGTTAACTTGATAGGGTCCCCTGTTAGTGATAGGGTCCTATGTTAACTTGATAGGGTCCCTGTCAGTGATAGGACCTCTGTTAACTTAGATAGGGTCCCCTGTTTAGTAGATAGGGACCTCTGTTAGCAATAGGGTCCCCTGTTAGTGATAGGACCTCTGTTTACTGATAGGGTCCCCTGTTAGTGATAGGGACCTCTGTTTTACTTAGATACGGGGCCCGGGCTTTCGTAGGAAAGGGGGCCCCCGGGGCCCTAACAACCTAGGGGGCTTGGAATTTTGGGGGCACGGGCCGTTATAATGACAGGCATGGCAGTGAGCCTCACATGAAAAAGCCGCGCACATGGGTACGTTGTAAAAAATTTCTGACGCGCTCCCGCCGAAGGGGTCAGACAACGTCTGACAAGGCGCAAGGATGTAGTTGTCTGACGTTTTGCTCTAGTTTTACGCGCGCGCGCCGCGCGGCGCCTTGCGACACCCCCTGGTTAGGGGAATCTGACGTTGACAGACACTCTCGAGAATCAGCGCCGCGCGCGCGGCGCTGATTCTCATCTAGCTGACGTGCGCCAGCCGCTTCGCGGCTGGCGTAGTGGCGTCAGCGGGTCCTACATTCATTGCATCGTACGACAAGGATGTAAGGAGTTCGACACACTCGTAGGATGTTACCCTACCCTCGCGCGCGGCGCAACGTTCCACATTTGGACGTCACTTTGCAACCTCGCCATCCAGTCAGAAGAAATAGACGGGGCAACGTCCGTCGATCGACACACCACCGTCCACCGTATAAACGGCTGTAAGTGTACGGCACACACACACACTAAAAACTGTTGCTAAACACGTATATCCCTGTGTGGCTCGTAGGGAAGCGCGCGGCGCGTACACACACCTATGCGGGCTTAGGAATAAAAACTGCAGTCACAAGTCTCAATATGAGTACAAAGAACAAATGACTCGCAATTTTGATCAGTACGATAAAATTTGAGCAAAACTGGATCAAGATTATAAAATGGTCTGGTCAAACCCATACTGTCATAAAATCAACACATAAAATTTGATTCACTGGAGGGACAGCTCATTTGAATTGCAGATGCAATATCCCATTGCCAAGTCTCATGGTCCAACTTATGAATATGATCACAGAGCACTGAATTGCGAAAGTGCAATTGCAGTTTCACCAGCACATATGCTAAGAGTAGCGGTTAACCCCTTTCATAAATAAAAATTAAATATGGATGAAATTTGTTCATTATTTTCTATACTTTTTATCTCTGGCCTTCTTCAAATGTTTCGGAACTTTTTTAGTCCTATTTTCGGCTTTGGCCGCTTTGAATTGCTTCTTCCTGTCCTTATTTTCTTCTTTGCTCAACTTCTTGTGGCACGAGTTATGCATAGCATCCGTCGTATCCCTGGTGGTATCTTCATCTTCACTCATACTGGAATCATCGTCTTCACAATCAGAGTCAACAACTGAGGATTGAAATGTGAGACACATTGATCTCTTTTACTCGGTTCATCCACCATTCCACCATAACAAATAAATGAATTCATGAATAAATAGATTGTCAGACGTTGTCTGACCCCTTCGCATGAACTATCATATCATATAAAAGCATAAAACCGTGTATATTATTTGTGACCATAACCCGAACCGTTTGACAGAACAGTTAGTAATAGCTTGATTACCAAATAGAAAAAAGTGCACTTACCCATATTATTTTCGTTCCCGTCGTTAGGTGCCTGGTCGACTGGTGCCTGTTCGACTGGTGCCTGTTCGACTGGTGTCTGTTCGTCTGTCCTGGAAACCCCGCCAACTTCTTCTAGCAATCTGTGGGTGAGAGAACATAACGGATGAGATGTGGAAGTGCCTCAGACTTGTCAGACAACGTAGGCGAGGGGTTCAGAAAACTTCTGACAACAGTCGACAAGTTGTAAAATAAGACACAGAAGTGAAATTTTCGAATAATACGTATTTGACTATTTGGTTTTTGATTGAAAGACTGAAGATAATGCGATTGATATCACCTGAGGTCATGAAATCAATCAGCGTGCGAATTTGCAAGCGACTAGTGCGCTGATTGGTCAATGTGAAAAGGACCTAATTTACTGCAGATGTTTCCTGGCTTACCTGGGTTTGGAAGAAGCTGATCGCATGTCTGAAGAGAGCCCTATTACTTCTCTGTAGAACACTTCACCACCCCTTCCCTCGTCAACCTGGACAATGAAGAGTGAACGAGAGGCCGTCTGCAGAAATGGAACCCTTTTCGTAATTAAACAAAAATTCAATAACAAAATAACGCAAAATATGAATTTCACTAAATTTGATTCGATTGTAAAATCATTCAATGCAATTGATCACTGATGATCCAAAACCATCAAACTTATTAAAGGGGGGGGGGCCAACCCCCCAAAACCCCCCAAAATTAAGCCCCCTATTGGAAATTTGTTATATCCACCAGGGGGATAAATTAAACCCCCCAAAATTAAACCCCTATCGACAGCAAAAAATATTCTAGTATGATTCAAAAAAGCACCAACATGAAGAAACAAAATGGTACCATTTGAAAAAGTTGCCAAAAATCACGAATAAAAAAAGGTACCATTTCGAAAAGGCGCAAAAAATCGGACACAAATTTGGTACCATTTGAAAAATATGCTGAAAATCAGAAACAAAAATGGTACCATTTCATAAAAGTTCCAAAAATTATAAACAAAAATGGTACCAAAAACCGGAAACAAAAATGGTACCATTTCCAAAAATCGCCAAAAATCACGACCAAAAATGGTACCATTTTGAAATGGTGCAAAAAATCAGGAACAAAAATGGTACCATTTCGAAAGGGTGCAAAAATCAGAAACTAAATGGTACCATTTGAAAAAGATGCTGAAAATCAATAACAAAATGGTACCATTTCATAAAAGTTCCAAAATTCTAAACAAAATGGTACCAAAACCGGAAACAAAAATGGTACCATTTCTAAAAATCGACAAAAATCACGACCAAAAATGGTACCATTTTGAAAAGGTGCAAAAAATCACGACCAAAAAATGGTACCATTTTGAAATGGTGCAAAATCAGGAACAAAAATGGTACCATTTCGAATGGGTGCAAAAAATCAGAAACAAAATGGTACCATTTGAAAAAGATGCTGAAAATCAGAATCGAAAATGGTACCATTTCATAAAAGTTCCAAAAATTATAAACAAAAATGGTACCAAAAACCGGAAACAAAAATGGTACCATTTCTAAAAAACGCCAAAAATCACGACCAAAAATGGTACCATTTTGAAATAGTGCAAAAAATCAGGAACAAAAATGGTACCATTTGAGAAAAAAATTCCCCTTTTTTCTCTAAGAATTAAGCCCCCTAAAACCCCCCAAAACCCCCCAAAATTAAACCCCCTATTGGCGATTTTTTGATATCCACCAAAATTGAGGGGGTTGGCCCCCCCCCCATTAAAGACAAAGTGAATTCCAGAAGAACAGATCATGGAGTAAAAAACCTTATTTAGGTCCCTCTCGAAGTGCGGCACTTCATCCAAAGTGCTGGGGATGAAGGTCTTTTTAAACACTTCCGCATCAACTGAACTTTCTTCCTCTCCACCTATTGGAGTTGAGAAGATGATAAAATAAAAATGCAATGCACCTTTGAAAAAATTTATGGATTCGCTGCGCCAAAATTCGTTGCGCCAGAACAATGGATAATGAATGATGATAGTAACTGTAAAGGCAGGTGACAACAATGTCACAATCTTTGATCAGCTGACCTTGGGTAGCAATGCGCTGGGCTGCTGTCAAGTACTCCTCTATGTTCTCTTCCGTTAT
The DNA here is from genome assembly GCA_011033025.1 of Beroe forskalii. Classification (NCBI taxonomy): domain Eukaryota; kingdom Metazoa; phylum Ctenophora; class Nuda; order Beroida; family Beroidae; genus Beroe; species Beroe forskalii. Next base: position 963,670 of record WFMF01000014.1, read on the forward strand.
TGACTTGTCTGTCACGAAGTTGAAGAGAGCTTTCACACTCATAACAGGTACACCAAACTTCTTGAAAAAATCTGAAAATCGTGGAATATTCTCTCAAAGACGGGGAACTGGGGAGTAAAACGTTTTTGATATATATAGGGGTGAATAACAGCGAACATGGTATTGGTTAGCAACATTAGTTTCTCGAAATTCTTTTATCATAAAATTGTAAATTAAAATTTCAAGGAACTGCGGTAAATACGGTAAAAAACTACCTGTGATATTGGAGCAATCCTTCCTGAGGAACTCCAAGGCAGAAGGGTGGTCATGTTCCACGGCTTGGGAAACGTCGATAATCTTCAGCTCACCTAAAGTAGTTAAGTGGAAATTGGTCATACGACACAAGGTAATCAATGATAGAAATTGAAAATGAAAGTGTGAATTTGCTATCAATTGTTTCCGAAAATTTTCAAAAACCCGAGTCTCACCGTCAGTGAAAAGGATGTTGAACTCGCTCAGATCCGCATGGACCAGCAGCGCATTCTGGTAAATCGCCCGGATAATCCGTACCGCAGACAGGTATAACTCCCTCGCCTTCGACTCGCTGAGTGAGACATCTTTGAGGAGAGGTGCCGGCCAGCCGTTAGTGCCCACAAACTCCATGACCAGCACGTGGTTACGTAGTATGACGGGATGCGGAACTGAGGGAGGGGGTGGTGTTAGGATTGTAGAATGGGGTGTATTATAGAGGTATGTCATGTAAAGAGGGACGCCATGTATAGATCCAAGATTCAATGAGAGAGAGAGAGATATTCATGTATAGAGGGGTAAATTAACGGGTGATGACTAATTATCTGGAATTATTTCAATGTATTCTTGTGGGCAAATCGAGATCATGTTAGAGCTCAAATGTGATTATTCTGGATCCAAAAAGTCTGCTGATTCAGAATAACATCATGAGAAAATTCGAAAACCCTGTTTTCCCATGCTACTGGCCGATCTGTTTGAGAAGGTACAAAAAAATCTTGCACAAAATTTAAATGACAATAATTATCTCCAAAAGTGTTATTTAAGCCTTACTATGGGATGATTCTGAGCAGGAGGGTCTCAAGTGACTGCAGTAAGTAGCATCACTAACTTATCCAGTGGTGACCCTATGGAACCTAAAACGTGTTTGAAATCGTCAATTTTAGGATAATGTCACTTTCATAAAACTGCGATTTTGGGTAATTGTTAATCCAAAATTCTGCATACCAATAAATGGAAGTGGTCCAAAGACATTAGTTATGTTTAATGAGGTCCCTGCCATCAAATCTGAGTGTTCAGACCACCTAGGTCCTGTTCTAAGACTTTCTTAAGGCCTGGTGTAGCAAAAAACTCACACCTTTTTTCAGACATTTGGCGGGATTTTAGCTCTAAAATTCAAGAATTTTCTTGATATTCAACGAAAAATGCATGTAGAGGTCTTCATTAGTGTCTCAGCTGACGAAGTTCATGAATAAACCTAGATGGCAACTGATGGGAATGCTCCTGTATGCAATTTTCCGATCATATGTCAGGAAGTCAATCTTTGAATTTGTGCAAGATTTTTTTGTACCCTCTCAAACCAATCGGCCAGTAGCATGAGAAAACAGGGTTTTCAAATTTTCTCATGATGTTATTCTGAATCAGCAGACTTTTTAGGTCCAGAATAAGCACATCTGAGCTCTAACATGATCTCGATTTGCCCACAAGAATACATTGAAATAATTCCAGATAAATAGTCATCACCCGTTATTAAACTCTAAAGTTACATCATCAGGCGGTATTAGGCTTATAGATGTAGAGAAAATGGAAAATGTTTGGAAAGACACTTCTATACTGCCATGGAAATAATTTTGCAATTTTTTTAGAGTTAGATAGCCACTATCTCCCACATACACCAGAATTATAGACCTTGATTATTCCTGCAATAAAGAGTGGCGAGTGCGTGTGTGTGTGTGGCCAATTTATTTCATGCGACCAATTATAACTTCATTACGTTTTATTGTCTCTTTTCCAAAGGAATTGTAAAGTATGTGTGCTCAATTGTGGTAGGTTCAAAAAAATTCCAGAGTTAATTAGCGAAGTTTCCTCTTCATGGCAACTTACAATTAAGAGAACGCCATGGAGTCCTTACACAATAACACGGTATACAAGACAATCGGCAACACCACAGGGCGCCAGCATTGTTCGCATACTTTCTCAGTGTGGAGCATTGTGTTCAGGGGTTGTTTGAGCTCCAGTATGTTCTTGCATCGTAACAGAAGTTGAAGTTAGATAAATTTGGGGAAGTTTAACTTCAAACTATTGAAACCTCTCCGTTCTCTCTCGTCAACGGCTGATGGAAAACCTCATTGCAGTTGATAAGGGGGTCTTGCATCTGCAGTGTAACCCCTTTTAAGTTCCTGGCATAAGTTTTGGCCTTTAGCTAGGATTTTTCTAGCAATTGAAGCACCAGTTTATCATCAGAAGATTTTTTGTCGAAACATTTCTATCAATTTTAATTCCATACTGCTGCAACAAAGTAAAATACCTCAGAAACCCCGTAGGATATAGAATGTTTGTATTAGCGTTACTGGTATCTCTGCTACTCAGGTGTTGGGCCTCCTCGCCCCCGGCTGATCAGCCCATCCCAGGCAAGTTTCAAATTCAACTTGTATTTAACTTCTGATGAAACAAATATTGGCGAACCAGGTGCATACTTTCCAAAAATTACTAACAGAATGTACGTCAAAATGTAGAGAATAATCTGCATTTCACTGCCCTTGCAATTATCTATTTCATCAAAAATCAGACCTGTGATGAGCGCTTTCATGATTCTCTCGTCCTCCCACTTCACGGCGAATATTGTAATATAGAAATATAGAAATATTGAAATATTGAAATATTGAAATATTGTATTTTAATCATATTTCTGGGACCCCTGAGTCCTGACCAGGGGCTGAGGAATTCAACTTTCATATCACAACTTCATGGAATACCGATCATCATCTGACGGCATTTTTGATTATTTAACCTTTCCTCAGTTGTTCGAGGAAGTAAGATAAATCTCGGGGGACACCTCACGATAAGTTTCCAGATAAATACGGAGAAACTCGACCCATTGAGCAAACTTCTCCGCGAGAACATCATGAAGTTCACGCTGATAACCGATCAAAACGTGCACCATACCATGACTGTGAACCTCGATACGATGCTATTTACATCGAATTCCTGTCCTGGAGAGCTGGAGATGGAAAATATCCGTGACGAAACCTCGAATTATTGGGTATTTCTACTCGACGAGGAAAGCAAACGGTTCAAACTGTTCTGCAACGGTCTGCTGATCGTGTCCCGAAGTACTGTCAGCGATTGTAAGACGTTGAATGGAGCAGTGATACAGTATCTTATGTTTGAAAGCGAGGACACTATCTCAACCGAATACAACATTGTAGACATTAACGTACCTGGTAAACATGATTTCGGCCATTTAGTTCAATTTTTTGATAATTTTCAACTCAATTTTCTCTGCGAGTCGCCATCCAAAATGACTATGAAGTCTTTGATAAAAAAGTAAAAAGAAGAAACAGGCGGAATTTCTTTCCCTTTCCTTTCCGGCGACCTCCTTCACCTCCTCATTTCAGTTCAGCAGCCCTGCAATTCCTTCCCTTCATCCTGGACGGGCGTTGTCAAGCCGACAAGGCAGTACGGAGCGGGTGTCCAGGTAACGCTGGAGTGTGGGGAAGGAGCCAGTCACGGGGGAGCCTCCGAGGTCACGTGTCAAGGAGCTAACAAGTGGACGTACGATGGGGATCAGCCTGTATGTTTGCAAGGTAGGAGGACTATGCTGGAATAGCAGAGGTTTAGATGGCATCGGATTTGGCTTAAAAAGTTAATGCAATCGGTGTGATGTTGAAACCAATGAAACCCCCGACTATGTCATGATCAGTGTGCCCCACTCAATTCTTGACTCACTGAATATTATATTCCTTGAATTCAAATACAAAACAAAACACATCTGATTTAAGAATAGTTCCTGGAAGTATTCATCAATCAAATGTGCCTAATAATGTATTTGGACTCAAGGAAATAAGTTCCATCTATCACCCATCTGCTCCTCAGATTGCAACTCTGTGGACCCCGCAACTCTGCCCCTCATCTACATACCCTCCCTCCCCGTTGAGACTGGGGTGGAAGTGGGGGTGACGTGTTTGAAAGGAGGCAGACTGCAGGGCGACGCGCAGATCACCTGTCACCATGGCAGCCAGTACACGTGGAGTGAGCAGCCACGCTGCATTATACCTGGTATACACATGTCTGACAATAAAATTCTATTTTATTATATTCTATTTTTTCAATTTTCTAAAATATGTAGGAAAGCAAAACCATGGGGGTGCTCTTGCTATTGCTACATAACATTTGATAGCCATTAGCCACAAATGATGCTTTTGATTAAAAGCCATCATTTGTGAAATAAAAATTTTGAAATCAATCCTTGATCTACCTAACTTAACCCCTCATTTCAAAGCATCTTTAATAAGCGTTTAGCAGAAAATGGTGAGATGACTTCAAAGCAAAACAGCAACAGGGTGAGTCACCAAGTTCATGATAATTTTACATACAATTATGTTTAAATTGCAATCATATGTCTGGATCGTCCCTATACTCGCTTGCGTTTTGACGATAAGATTATCCAGGCCCTGTTGTTGCGAATTAAATACTAAAGCTCAACCTTTCAGGAAGGAAAGAAGACGCTGTTTTCAGAGTATTAGCAGAAAAGTGAAGACAATATCACAGAAGAGACATTCCCACATAATTACAGCTGAATTTTGTTCATTTCAAATGATTTTTTATTTGGTGTGTAGAATAAAAGAACTGATAATATTTGGTGTGTAGAATAAAAGAAATGATAATAGCTGCAGCTTATTCCGATTAAAAAATCTTTTTTCAGATATTTCATATCAAATCGAGAGCATAGTTCATCTTTGTAACTTATTTTATTGGTAATCGCCATCTTTTATCTCTGGCTATTCTGCACTGACAAAGGACACCTCATATAATAACAGTGTCGTATAACTGCGCCATAACTGGGTATAACTGGGTTGTAAAGCAACCAGCAAAAATCTGCCATGTTTTTATTTTATTGTCTAAAAGGTCTAATATTAAAGTATTTAGAATCCAGCAAAACTTTGCCCTGTTTTTATTGTTGTGAGTTGACGACGATAATCAAATGATTTTCGAAAGTAGCTTCTTTCCTATCAGTTACATCGTTTCAAGTTCAACCTTTTGAGTTCCATGTTCCTCTGTTTAGATCCTCTAATTGGTGCGCTCAGAGGGGTTAGGGTTAGGGTTAAGGTTAGATCAACGAACCCTGTTTTCCGCAGAGCGTCGCTAACCATCCCGCGGATCCCTGTCCGGCATCTTCATCCCATCTTCTCCATCCACCTCGTCCTTCCTACAGCACCCCACGAACTCCCTCCCTAACCTAACCATCTTGCTGATCCCTGTTTGGCATTTCAATAACATCTTCTCTTGCACCCTTCCTACACCACCCCATGAACTCCCTCCCTAACCTAACCATCTTCTTGTAGTACTCGCTGTAGAAGACCGGGTTGAGCAGGCTGTTGATGGGGATTACCAGCAGCGCAAACACCTCATACATCATCTTGGGGACCGGTTCTTCGGACTGTACTGTGTAGTAGAGGGCTGCTCCGATGAAGGGTATCCAGCACAGGAGTTGGGAGAAGATCATCAGAAGGACTTTGGTGGTTACTGAGGTCTTTTCCCTTTTGTGTTCTGCAGTGTTCTGAGCTGCTGCCATGTTTCTGACTTTGTTTCGAGATGCTTTTATCTTGATTAGAATGCCGATGTAGGCCCCTGAAGCCACTGAAAGGAGAAGAGAGATAATGGCGGTGTATGCAAGCTTGTACAGTGTACACTATGAAGGAGGACTGGGTTTTGAAGATGTTGTGCACACAAATCCCTGAATTGCCGTAGAAGCCGATCTCAGAGGTGTCCCACATTGCCCCATTTGATACCGTGGATCGGAAAAACCGGAGAACCTCATGGATCTTCGAAGCATTTCTGTGGGAAACTCTCTTGTAGGTTGCTGCTAGGAGGGTGAAATTCAGAGGATTTCTGGGAACAAAGGGGTTATCTCCGATGTTCTTGAGGAATATCTCAGTCCTGAAAATATCCTGGATTGCGGTGAGAGAGGAATGGTTGGAACGACTGAGTTGAGGATATTAACTACTGTCAGGACAGCTGATACCTTCAGGATAACTCGTTTACTTATGTGCACCATGTTGTTTGACAGACAACTGACACATCTCACGATGCTCAAAAGGGAGATAGACAGGAGGGAGCCATGGGAGGCAAATGTGAAGATCGTCCCTAGAAGTCCGCAGAAAACACTGGCCCTCCAGTCCTGATCAAATAGACAATAATTACCCTTGGAGTGGATGAATAGGGAAGCAGTGATGATGAACACTTCATAAAGTCCCATCAGGAAGTCATAGGATATCACCTGAAGAAGGATAGTCTTGTCGATCTTACCTGAGGAACTATTTGCAACTCTCCTGTAGCATTGGTACCCTAGTCGGCTGTTCAAGGCAAGTATTGCTATCCCATTGATTATTGTGAAGTAGAAGATCAATTTGGAGCTGATCAGGAAATCTGTGGATGAAAAGGCCCCAAAGTCACATCCAGTGCACTCATCTGCCCCATTAGAGCAATCCTTGCTATGGTCACACACTTTATTCTGGCTCACCCACTCCACGCTGGCGTTGGAGTTAGAACAGTAAAACCGATCCGGGCATCCCCATTCGTCAATTCCATTTTGGCAGTCCTTCTTCTCATCACATACTGAAGAAACAGAGATTCTGCTATGAATGCCACTGCATTGGAATGCATATCTTATGTGACTGGCGCTATCGTAGTTTACTTTGTCACAAAACGAGTCCCACTTTCCATCTTTGTCGTATGCTCCACATTTTTGCTTACAAAGCACTTGGAATGCATGGTTATTTAATTCAACATGAGGATTATACATGTTTTCGTAAATGATATCGTTGAGGCATTTTGTCAGGGGTCTGACAGCCCGGTCCGCTGTGGTGATCTTTAGAATTTTGCCGCATTCTCGATTCACATAGCTCCATGGCTCATTCAGGAATGAGCACTTTTTAAGGATTGCTCTCTGCGACTTTGGACCATCCTCGTTCCACAGGAAGCAGAAATTCTGGAGTGACATGCAGTAAGTTTTACCCAGACCTGGACACCTAAACTCTAGAACCCCCTCGCACATGCACTCGTCAGAACCATCCCTGCAGTCGTCAATGCCATCGCATGTGTTCTGCAGGGAGATGCACCCCGATCTGTCAGGACACAGGAACTGTGCTTCTCTTCCGTTATCGCTGGTTGAACATCCACACTCGTCTGTCGAGCATTCGGAGTAGCCATCACAGATGTGCTGTCTACTTAGGCCTATGTCGATGCTGCAGACCAAGGCGAGATCTTGGACTCGTTCCAAGAGGTATTTTTTCATGCCCTCCATCAGTGTCAATTTTAGAAGATCAATGTTAAACTCGCATACATCCTCGGCTTCAGGATGAGCAATGCTATGGCTCATACGAGGGTTCGGATGAGGAATGCTTTGATTCAGAAGAAAGTCTGAAGGAGCAATGCTTTGATTCAGAAATGCTTGTGGTTGCCAGTATAGTCTCGAGGCTGCTAAACTGAAGCAAGTCGCATGAGCTGGTTGGATGGCCATGACCTCCAGATCATGACTGACGATGTCACTGGAGACAATCCGGTGTTTTTCTTTGAGTTTGACGAGGACAGTCGATGATGCGTTTATTGTGATATTGGTTGAAGCACAGAAGTGGAGAAGGATGGTCATAGCGACAAGAAGTCGCTTCCCTGCTCCTAACATGTCTTTAAAACCTCATGGTAAAGATGCTGACAACGAGTTATCCGAGAGGTGTAGTTATAGAGGGGTAGAGAACTGAGTTCAAGACTCAAATGCGCCAGTATTTATACTGGAAACAAAAAGACGAATAAATTGATAAAAACCGTGATTTTTGCTCGAATAATTCATTAGGTCGTGATTTTATACGTGTCTGTGGAAAGAAAATATCTGACTCTCTACTCCTTATTTGTGACACATGGACAACGAAATAGTATTTAGTGGTTCAGCCAATGAGGCTGCGTTATACGATTATTGTACTTGTACTGCGATCTGATTGGTTGAGCGTTGCAGCTTGCCCATTCGGACGTGATTCAAATTCATTTATGCGTTATATACGTAATTGAATAGTCAAAAGAACGATCATTTAAAGTCATTGAGCTCTCTCTGCACAATGGGAATTGATTCTTGAAAATTAATCCCGGGCGCCTTGATCGAATGCTTTTCTATAAATTTCTATTATTCTATTTTCTATTACTACTTTTCTTCGTCCAATGTTTTTTTTGCTAATTTTAAAGCTTTTTTTCATTATTCCATAATGCAGGGTACTTCAAACGTATGGTAAAACTTTATGAATTTTTTAGGGGGTGGTCAACCGGCTAACGGCCAATTGGCCAAAATTTGAATTTTTTAGACAAATGGCCGGTTGGCCGTTTCTTTTTAAATTTACTGCTCTTTACTAAAGAGCAGTTTTTAGTGGGGTCCAATAAAAGAAAACTACCAGAGAGAAAGTTGCACACAGATCTATCCCTCTACCAGGGTACAGGGTGCAACCTTGGTGCCTTGAAGAATGGCTTAGCCTACACTTTCTGGATATGATGTCACCCCTTTGCTACAACAGATCTCTACCTTTACCAGATAGTCCCTCTATTGTAGGCACCTCATCATTGGAGACTCTTTGGTTAATAAGAATCTTACTCATGATCGGCAAAGGGGGAAATCACCCTGACCAGATGCTTTCCCTGCTCAGAGTACATAAAAACTTCTCCATCCTGACTCATACCATGATGTTCATAAGTAATACTAATGCCTGAATTTATGTGAATATCCAGCACCACTCAAACTCAACCTGTTAAGCAGCACTCAAGCACCACTATAATAAAGCCTATCCTAGCATTTTATTGCTAGGCAAAAGCTCGTGAATGTCATCCCTAGGTCACATATGTGCAGGGAGACAGTCAATAGAATTGAAAATTGGTGGTTGGAATTGTATTTGATAGACTTTTAAGGGATATATTTGTCACATAGCTTGCTCAGGACAGTTTTTAGAATTGCCCACGATTTGCATGGATCGTGACTGCCAATAATTCTATCCCAGTCTATTTTCTTTATACCATTAATAAGAATTTTTCAGTAACCTTATACATTGCTACATTGATTGGATTTTTTCATGTGCTACATTTTTATGCAGTTCAACAGAGGTGCTTTGATCAGGTCAAGGAATTTCAGGGAAATTCAGGTCCCCCATGAGATCTATTGACTCAAGATCACTGTCAAAATGTTGGTTCACGCCCTGGCCATCCTGACCAACTCATATCTCAAATTCGTGTTTTTCCAAAATATGAGGAGTGCAGTATAGTATGAGGATTGCAGTGCCCGATTGTAAAATGTTCCATGGGCCGAAAATTTAATCGTATGTTAGGAGCCACGAGCCAGGATTGAGTCAAGTTCATACATTCGACTGGTGCATTGACCACGACCCATGAAATAAAATAATTAAACGGATCTGAGATCAAATGATTGATCATGCATGATTGATCCCGATTTATTCCTTAATTTTATGAAATAAGAGCAAATAAAATAAATAATGTCGAAATAAATATCAAAAGTGTGTTAAGTGTTGTCATGACCTACACACCGCACCCTACTCCCAATACTTCCTCGCCATTTCTGGCGGCGCATATTTAGAACCATCAATGGTTAGGAGTCAGGGCACTGCAAGAATTGTCACCCACCGTGTGAAAGCCTGTGATGCCACCAGCCCTATCAAGGCCACTTCAGTCTGTTATCAGTTCTGTTGCCTTTCCACGTTTTGTACTGTAGAATTAAGTAGAAGTGCGCGAATCTGATCGCAAAATCTATTTGGCGCGCTACAGTTTTCTCAATAGGAAGACCCTTTGAGCGACGAATGGGACACATTAAACACGGCACATCGTGGTATTCGCAATTACCTGGTACCCCAGCTGTTTCCAGTCTGATAAGATTCCTCATCTCCTTCTCAGCCCACATCCTGACCATCTTCCTTGGGTTGTGCTTGCTGTATCCGTGCCTGAACCTAAACTCTCCAGTGACGTACCTGAGAAATGTTGAGTGGTTGATTTTGGAGGAAAAGTGGAGAGAGAAAGACAAAATGGAAATGAGAGATTTTGAAGTAAAAGTGGTGACTGGTGAGACAGAAATGGTGGAAACTGGGGGAGTGGAGGGAAGATAAATAATGGTATTGAAAAGTAAATTATTAAAACACGTGAATCGGAGGACTTAAAGCCATCGAGTATTCGTACCTGTCTCTGTCTTTGAAAGTTAAGATGGAAGTTTTGAATATCTTCACTGCACAATCAGGCCTGCCGTTGTTACAGGTCGCGTGATACACATTTGCTTCTTTACCTGGAGTGAGATGCATGAATTAGTGCAGTTGGAATTCATCGAGAGTTTTCAGAAAAGCTGCAAATACCTCGGTAAAATAAAATGCATTTGAGACACGTAGTGTCGAACGATAATCTGATTTAATCTGACGGTGAGTGATTTAATCAAAAATAAACTTTACGACGAGTGTCTTATTTTCATGAGTGAGGCTTTAAAGATTATAAAAACTAATAATGAAACCAATGGTTTGATCAATCATAATAATGGGAATTTTGAGTCAAAAGAGATTTCAGATCATCATTGGTATGCAGCATTGATCTACCATACCACAGTGCACAAGTGATACTTCCTGAATAATTTATGCTGCCTATAAAAGCACAGTGAATTATATTCACAGGAGATATCAGGATATCATTAAAAAGGTCCGACCGGCTTCACTAAATGTTTTCATTCTAATATCTACCCGTAAATTATGCAGTTAAATATAAAAAACGGCTCGAGAGGGCTTCTACCTGTATAGTGTATATCTAACTATCTTGAGGTTATTTGAGCGATCCGTCAAGGCCAGTATCGCGCCAGTATCAGGCCTACCCCATGCCGTTATCGCGCCAGTATCACGCCAGTAGCACGCCAGTAGCGCGCCAGTAGCGCGCCAGTCGCACGCATGTATCGCGCTAGTATCACGCCAGTAGCACGCCAGTATGACACCAGTATCGCGCCAGTCGACACTTATTTAAGCGTGTTACTGGCGTACTGGCTTTAAGTTAGTTTCGACTGGCGCGATACTGGCGTAATACTGGTGCGGTACTGGCGCGATACCGGCGCGATAACGGCGTGATGTAGGCCTGATATTGGCCTGATATTGGCGCGATACTGGCGTGCTACTGGCGCGATACCGGCGCGATACTGGTCTCGACGGATCGCTCAATTTACCTATCTTACTTCTTATCTTACTATATATAATGCGTGTTGTTAATATCAGGGCGCTGGCAAGCGCTCGCGGCCACGTTATGGGGTCTCTGGACGAGGGCATCTGCCCGAAGGGCATCTCCGAACGATCAGCAACCCCGCCCAAAGGGCGGGGGTGCTGCCATCGGCCCGATGGCAGCAGTCCCGGCCCGAAGGGGCCGCCGGCCTGGCCAGCTACGTAAAGGGGCCAGCAGTACCAGCACGAAGTGCTGAAAGTCGTAAGGAACCAATTTTCATGTTTTGAAAAAATGAGTTTGCCAGCGCCCACTATATAAAAATACAGTGATTTGCGAAAAACGCGATTTTCGAGTCGCGTTTTAGACATGTTTACGAGCTCTGTTGGACATGAAAATTTGCACAGTTATAGTCCATTGTATAAAGAACAATCCCTGAAAATTTCATGAAAATCGGTCGCACCGTTTTTTCACAATAAATTATCAAAAAAATCCTGTTTTGCCAAAAATTAGTGTTATGGACGGTACGACGACGACGACTCCTCCTCCTCCTCCTCCCACCACAAAACGGGAAAACACTTCACGGAGAACCATAAAGATAGAACCGTAATCTAAACGGCATTTGAAACTCTAGAATGAGGTGCGTGCACTAGGGCATGTTAAAAATATTTTCGCCAAATCCTTAATTGGATAATTGACCACCAAAGTAATTATCGCTTATAACTCAGAAAGTAAAAATGATAGCGGCTTAATTCCAACGGTATCATTAACTAGAGCCAATACAATAACGTTATATGTGTTTAATTTGCGTACCGGTTTTCAACCGCCTAATGAGATAATTGGCCAATTAAAGTAATTATCGCGTATAACTCTGAAAGTAGAAACGATAGCGACTTAATTCTAACGGCATCATTAACTAGAGCCAAAATTACGTTTTATACGGTTAACTTGAGTACCTGTTCTCAACCGCCTAATGAGATAATTGACCAATTAGAGTAATTATCGTGTATAACTCAAAAACAAAAGATGATAACGACTTAATTCTAACGGCATCATTAACTAGAGCCAAAATTATGGATTATACGTTAATTTGAGTACAGGTTGTCAACCGCGTAATTGAATAATTGGCCAATTAAAGTTATTATCTCGTATAGCTCAAAAATTGAAAATGATACCGACTTAATTCTAACGGTATTATTTACTAGAGCCGAAATTACGTTTTGTACATTAAATTTGAGTACCGGTTGTAAACTGCTTTAATGAAATAATTGACTAGTAAAAGCAATTATCTCAACTTGTACTGGATGTAGTAAGTTTTTTTGCCAAAAAAGAGTAGTATGGATAGCCAAAACAATTGAAAATTGTTTGGGTTTCGCAGCCACTCCAGTACCTAAAATAGTACGATAAAAATTATTGATATGAATTTTAATCGCAGCCCGATCGTGGCGGTGCACGGTGGTAGTAGACCACTGCAATTTCAATGAAGTAATGGAATAACAGCTCTTTAATTCATTGTGTAAATCCCTCTTTGACTTTGTCAAGATCGAGCTGTACCTAAACACAGAAATGTGATAAACGTATTGGTCAAATGGAATAGCTTTGCAAACATTTACAAAATGCACCGCCACGACCGGGCTGCGATTAAAATTCATATCAATAATTTTTATCGTACTATTTTAGGTACTGGAGTGGCTGCGAAACCCAAACAATTTTCAATTGTTTTTGGCTATCCATATACATATATTTATTTATATGTGGCGTTATGGATTTCAAGTAGGCAACAAAATTATTTTTCCGTCGTGTTGCAAAAACTTTATAATAAGTCAGAAAAATAATGAGATTTTTTTTCGGCCACCCTGAGGGGCGTGGGAGGGCACGCCCTTTTTTACGCAAAAAATCAAATTTTCGAATTTTTTGAAAATTCCTTCGCCATGGAGTTGCTTATGAAGGGTACACACCTAGTAGGACGGGTACACACCTAGTAGGACGGGTACACACCTAGTAGGACGGGTACACACCTAGAAGGACGGGTACACACCTAGTAGGACGGGTACACACCTAGTAGGACGGGTACACACCTAGTAGGACAATACACCTAGCACACACTAGTGGGACGGGTACACACCTAGTAGGACGGGTACACACCTAGTAGGACGGGTACACACCTAGTAGGACGGGTACACACCTAGTAGGACGGGTACACACCTAGTAGGACGGGTACACACCTAGTAGGACGGTACACACCTAGTAGGGACACGGGGGCACACACCTAGTAGGACGGGTACACACCTAGTAGGACGGGTACACCTAGTAGGACGGGTACACACCTAGTAGGACGGTACACACCTAGTAGGACGGGACGGGTACACACACCTAATGGGACGGGTACACCACACACCTAGTAGGACGGGTACACACCTGGTGGGACGGGTGCACACCTAGTAGGACGGGTACACACCTAGTAGGACGGGTACACACCTAGTAGGACGGGTACACACCTAGTAGGACGGCAGGGCACACACCTAGTAGGACGGGTACACACCCTAGTAGGACGGATACGCACACCTAGTAGGACGCACCTAGTACACACCTAGTAGGACGGGTACACACCTAGTAGGACGGGCAATTAGTACGCACACCTAGTAGGACGGCGGGTACACACCTAGTAGGACGGGCACACACCTAGTAGGACGGTACACTAGTAGGACTAAGTATACCAGTAGACGGGCACACACCTAGTAGGACGGTACACACCTAAAATTTAGGACGGGTACACACCTAGTAGGGACACACGGTACACACACCTAGTAGGACGGGTACACACCTAGTAGGACGGACGGCACACACACACCTAGTAGGACACACCTAGGACGGTACACACCTAGTAGGACGGCATACACCTAGTAGGACGGGTACGGCACACACCTGGTGGGACGGCAAGTACACACCTAGTAGGACGGGTACACACCTAGTAGGACGGGTACACACCTAGTAGGACGGGTACACACCTAGTAGGACGGGTACACACCTAGTAGGACGGGTACACACCTAGTAGGACGGGTACACACCTAGTAGGACGGGCAGGACGGGTACACACCTAGTAGGACGGGTACACACCTAGTAGGACGGGTACACACCTAGTAGGACGGGTACACACCTAGTAGGACGGGTACACACCTAGTAGGACGGGTACACACCTAGTAGGACGGGTACACACCTAGTAGGACGGGTACACACCTAGTAGGACGGGCACACCTAGTAGGACGGGTACACACCTAGTAGGACGGTACACACCTAGTAGGGACGGGTACACACCTAGTAGGACGGGTACACACACCTAGTAGGACGGGTAGGACGGTACACACCTAGTACGGGACGGGTACACACCTAGTAGGACGGGCACACACCTAGTGGGACGGATACACACCTAGTAGGACGGGTACACACCTAGTAGGACGGGTACACACGCACACCTAGTAGGACGGGTACAACACCTAGTAGGACGGGTACACACCTAGTAGGACGGGTACACACCTAGTAGGACGGGTACACACCTAGTAGGACGGATACACACCTAGTAGGACGGGTACACACCTAGTAGGACGGGTACACACCTAGTAGGACGGGTACACACCTAGTAGGACGGATACACACCCTGGTAGGACGGGTGCACACCTAGTAGGACGGGTACACACCTAGTAGGACGGGTACACACCTAGTAGGACGGATACACACCTAGTAGGACGGGTACACACCTAGTAGGACGGATACACACCTAGTAGGACGGGTACACACCTAGTAGGACGGGTACACACCTAGTAGGACGGGTACACACCTAGTAGGACGGGTACACACCTAGTAGGACGGGTACACACCTAGTAGGACGGGCACGTACACACCTAGTAGGACGGGTGCACACCTAGTAGGACGGGTACACACCTAGTATGACGGGTACACACCTAGTAGGACGGGTACACACCTAGTAGGACGGGTACCCACCTAGTAGGACGGGTACACACCTAGTAGGACGGGTACACACCTAGTAAGACGGGTACACACCTAGTAGGACGGGTACACACCTAGTAGGACAGGTGCACACCTAGTAGGACGGGTACACACCTAGGAGGACGGGTACACGCCTAGTAGGACGGGTACACACCTAGTAGGACGGGTACACACCTAGTAGGACGGGTACACACCTAGTAGGACGGTACACACCTAGTAGGACACACACCTAGTAGGACGGGTACACACCTAGTAGGACGGGTACACACCTAGCAGGACGGGTACACACCTAATAGTAGGACGGGTACACACCTAGCAGGACGGGTACACACTACACACCTAGTAGGACGGGTACACACCTAGTAGGACGGGCACACCTAGTAGGACGGGCATACACACCTAGTAGGACGGGTACACACCTAGTAGGACGGGTACACACCAAGTAGGACGGGTACACACCTAGTATAATGCATATGCCGGTGGATTTTTTACATGAGACTTTAGTACAATCATTGGCAGCGTATAAGACCTCGAAATCGTCATGGTATCGATCAATCAGCGCGCAGAGTTAGGGCGCGCTGATTGGTCAATGTCATGGGAGCTCATGGGTAAGCAGATACACCACCGAATGTGAAGTCTAATATATATTAATTATAACGTGATGTTTAAGTGATTCTTCAAACCTGGTTTACCTGAGTGTCAGTGGCATTGTTGGTGGTCTGGACGTCCTTCACTGACTCGCTCTTCGTTTGCCTAGGAGAGAAAACGAGGTGACATGTAGATTGTACATTATAGATTGAAGATTGTAGATTGTACATTTTACGTTGTACATTGTGCGTTGTAAATTGTACATTGTACATGAGTACAATCAGGGGGCTGGCAAACACCCCGCGGCGGTTTGCGAGCCCGAGGGCGAGCATTGGACGGCGACCCTAACAGTGTGAGGGCCGAAGGTGCGAGCCTAAGGACCCGAAGGTGAGCTCGTTACAGCCGATTTCATCGAGTCCGAGGGCCCAAAGGGCTCGAGGACGAGTTTCCGTAACTTTGCTTGCCAGCCCCCAACTATATGTTTTCATGAACTGGCTATTTTTCAGGCCGAAATTTGGCAGACTTTCTGTTGCCGGAATTGCACCAAAATTTCTACATCGGAAGTGGATGAGTCAAAGGCACTATTGTCAAAATTTCAGATCACTTCGATAAAAACGAGTTATGACACCTTGAAGCTTCACAAAAGGGTTGCCATTATATAGATATATAGATAAAGAGATACATACATACATACATACATACATACATACATACATACATACATACATACAAACATACATACAAACATACATACATACATACATACATACATACATACATACATACATACATACATACATACATACATACATACATACATACATACATACATACATACATACATACATACATACAATAATAATTTTCATCGCACCTTGACAATTGTAAAATTTCAATATTTTGCATGAAACTCGGAGTTGGTGAACAGATTGTTTTATTTCTACTCGTACATACATACATATACACATACAACATACATACATACATACATACATACATACATACATACATACATACATACATACATACATACATACATACATACATACATACATACAATATACATACATACATACATACATACATACATACATACATATACAACCATACATACAATGACAGTTAATCTTCACACACACATACCTCATACATACACACATACATACATACGTCATACATACATACATACATACATACATACATACATACATACATACATACACTTGGTGAAATGTGCCATTCCACCAGATTGTGACGTAACTGTGCGACGTTATTTGTTATGCTAGGTACGACCAAATTATGCCTTAAGAAGCCGCTATATTCTGCGATTTCCTGTACGTACACCCACGACGGAGCTATTTTCTAAAACTAGAGTGACTTTAATTTTACAAACAATATCATAAGATCATGAGATAATATATAAATGACTAATTTCAGAGTAAATATGTATAAAAAGATGACGTCAACAATAGTATGTGCTGATGCAGTTTTCGGAAATTTCAATGGTATTCCCTTGGTCCCTATAGTATTGAGTGCTGAAAAGGAGTGATATTTTCCCCAAAACCAAAAAGGATTTGGTTTTGTTGGTTCGCGGCAGTTTTGTCGCTCTTTACTCTAAAATGTTTGATAATATGAGAAAGACGGTTAAAACGGCCGCAACGTAACTTCAAGTCCCTAGGTGCTTTTTGTTTCAAAAAAAGCAGGGCACTTGAAGTGACTTTGCGTCCGTTTCTTTTTCATATCAAAGGTTTTAGAGTAAAGAACGACAAAACTGCCGAGGACCAACACAACCAAATTATCCTTTTTGGTTTTGGGAAAAATATAAACATATATCTGATATATCTGATACTTTTAGTTGAAATGTGAAGTTTGTGTTGAAACAGTTCGAATAAAATGCGGGACAAGTAAACGTACGAGGTGAAGCCTATGAAGTCGTCGTGGTTAGTGTTGATGTAAGCCAGTTCCACCTCCACCAACTGGTTTATCTGGTTCCTGCACTCCTGCTCGCACTGAAATCAGTTCTAAGTAGGGAGTTCTCAACATCTCTACCATAATCAGATCTTGTTTTACCAGAGGGAAAATGAGATGTATTTACCTTAAGTTTGAAATGACGCACATTAGCCTGAAAAATAAGCGTAATATGATAAAATTTCGGGCGAATTAAATGAGAATTTAAATGATTAAATGATCAATGAGTGGAACGAAAGAAGTTCAAATAATATAAAATATCCTCAAAACATTCTCAAAACATCCCCAAAACATTCTCAAAACATTCTCAAAACAATCTCAAAACAATCTCAAAACATCCTCAAAACATTCTCAAAACATCCGCAAACATTTAGAATGGTGTGTTAGTGACGTCATTATCGGGGGTTAGAATGGTGTGTTAGTGACGTCATTATCGGGGGTTAGAACGGGGAACTGATGACGTCATTATCATGAATAAAATATCATGATTTATATTAGTTTGTGGGAAGGCAGTGATGTCTTCGAATGTTTATTCATCGGTTTCGGTTGGCCCAGTTGTTTGGATACAAAATCTTCCTTTCTGTCTGACAGCACTGTGGGTGATACTAACTTTAGGCGCTAAGAGCAGGCAAAAAACGTCAAAAATTTTTCATTGATGATTGGTTTTGGAGTGGTTTATTTCAAAATAAGGAAGTTGTGTACCGATATTTATGGAAAAATTTCCTGTAGACGCCGTTATTGGTGTCCTCAGTGAGTTTTCAATCGACCAAACTGCAATGCAACCCACAAACGTATGCATTTCATGCAATGCAACACACACACACGTACCTGGCATGCATTTCATGCAATGCAACTCACACACGTACTGCTGTATGCATTTCATGCAATGCAACTCACACACGTACCTGCTGCATTTCATGCAATGCAACTCACACGTACCTGCTGTATGCATTTCATGCAATGCAACTCACACATACCTGCTGTATGCATTTCATGCAATGCAACACACACGTACCTGCTGTATGCATTTCATGCAATGCAACTCACGTACCTGCTGTATGCATTTCATGCAATGCAACACACACACGTACCTGCTGTGCATTTCATGCAATGCAACTCACACACGTACCTGCTGTATGCATTTCATGCAATGCAACTCACACATGCCTGTATGCATTTCATGCAATGCAACACACACGTACCTGCTGTATGCATTTCATGCAATGCAACTCACACACGTACCTGCTGTATGCATTTCATGCAATGCAACTCACACACGTACCTGCTGTATGCATTTCATGCAATGCAACTCACACGTACCTGCTGTATGCATTTCATGCAATGCAACACACACGTACCCACCCAACAACATGCATTTCATGCAATGCAACTCACACGTACCTGCTGTGCATTTCATGCAATGCAACACACACGTACCTGCTGTATGCATTTCATGCAATGCAACTCACACGTACCTGCTGTATGCATTTCATGCAATGCAACTCACACGTACCTGCTGTATGCATTTCATGCAATGCAACTCACACACGTACCTGCTGTGTGCATTTCACAACACACACGTACCTGCTGTATGCATTTCATGCAATGCAACTCACACACGTACCTGCTGTATGCATTTCATGCAATGCAACTCACACGTACCTGCTGTATGCATTTCATGCATGCAATGCAACTCACACGTACCTGCTGTATGCATTTCATGCAATGCAACTCACACACGTACCTGCTGTATGCATTTCATGCAATGCAACTCACACACGTACCTGCTGTATGCATTTCATGCAATGCAACAAATGCATACAGCAGGTACGTGTGTGATTGTATGAAATTGCATTGCATGAAATGCATACAGCAGGTACGTGTGTGAGTTGCATTGCATGAAATACATACAGCAGGTACGTGTGTGTGTTGCATTGCATGAAATGCATACGTTTGTGGGTTGCATTGCAGTTTGGTCGATTGAAAACTCACTGAGGACACCAATAACGGCGTCTACAGGAAATTTTTCCATAAATATCGGTACACAACTTCCTTATTTTGAAATAAACCACTCCAAAACCGATCATCAATGAAAATTTTTGACGTTTTTGCCTGCTCTTAGCGCCTAAAGTTAGTATCACCCACAGTGCTGTCAGACAGAAAGGAAGATTTTGTATCCAAACAACTGGGCCAACCGAAACCGATGAATAAACATTGGAAGACATCACTGCCTTCCCACAAACTAATATAAATCATGATATTTTATTCATGATAATGACGTCATGAGTTCCCCGTTCTAACCCCCTGATAATGACGTCATCAGTTCCCCGTTCTAACCCCCGATAATGACGTCATCAGTTCCCCGTTCTAACCCCCGATAATGACGTCATCAGTTCCCCGTTCTAAACCCTAAAAATGACGTCACTAACACACCATTCTAAACCCTGATATTATTCCTCACACCCGCTTTCCAGGTGTCTACAGAACTACATGAAGTGATTATGAAGTGCATCGATAAGCTCAAGAACTACCCAAACCTCCAGAAAGAGATTGACAACTTAGTGTCAAGTTACTTGCGAGAGGTTTGATGTTTTGCTGATGTTTTGAGGATGTTTTGAGGATGTTTTGAGAATGTTTTGAGAATGTTTTGTGCATGTTTTGAGAATATTTTGAGAATGTTTTGAGAATGTTTTGCTGATGTTTTGAGGATGTTTTGAGAATGTTTTGTGCATGTTTTGAGAATGTTTTGAGAATGTTTTGAGAATGTTTTGAGGATGTTTTGAGAATGTTTTGAGAATGTTTTGAGAATGTTTTGAGAATGTTTTGAGATTGTTTTGAGAATGTTTTGAGAATGTTTTGCTGATGTTTTGAGGATGTTTTGAGGATGTTTTGAGGATGTTTTGAGGATGTTTTGAAACTGTTTTGAGATTGTATTGAGAACTTGAGAATGTTTTATGCATGTTTTGAGAATGTTTTGAGATTGTTTTGCTGATGTTTTGAGGATGTATTGAGATTGTTTTGAGGATGTTTTGAGAATGTTTTGAGAATGTTTTGAGATTGTTTTGAGGATGTTTTGAGAATGTTTTGAGAATGTTTTGCGATTGTTTTGAGAATGTTTTGAGGATGTTTTGAGAATGTTTTGAGAATGTTTTGAGAATGTTTTGAGAATGTTTTGAGAATGTTTTGAGAAAGTTTTGAGAATGTTTTGAGATTGTTTTGAGACTGTTATGAGAATGTTTTGCGATTGTTTTGCTGATGTTTTGAGGATGTTTTGAGGATGTTTTGAGGATGTTTTGAGACTGTTTTGAGATTGTTTTGAGAATGTTTTATGCATGTTTTGAGATTGTTTTGCTGATGTTTTGAGCATGTTTTGAGATTGTTTTGAGGATGTTTTGAGAATGTTTTGGGGATGTTTTGAGAATGTTTTGTGCATGTTTTGAGATTGTTTTGCTGATGTTTTGAGGATGTTTTGAGATTGTTTTGAGGATGTTTTGAGAATGTTTTGAGGATGTTTTGAGGATGTTTTGAGAATGTTTTGAGGATGTTTTGTGCATGTTTTGAGAATGTTTTGTGCATGTTTTGAGAATGTTTTGAGGATGTTTTGAGATTGTTTTGCGATTGTTTTGAGAATGTTTTGAGGATGTTTTGAGAATGTTTTGAGAATGTTTTGAGAATGTTTTGAGATTGTTTTGAGACTGTTTTGAGAATGTTTGAGAATGTTTTATGCATGTTTTGAGAATGTTTTGAGATTGTTTTGCTGATGTTTTGAGGATGTTTTGGGGATGTTTTGAGGATGTTTTGAGAATGTTTTGAGAATGTTTTGAGGATGTTTTGCTGATGTTTTGAGGATGTTTTGAGGATGTTTTGAGGATGTTTTGAGAATGTTTTGCTGATGTTTTGAGGATGTTTTGGGGATGTTTTGAGGATGTTTTGAGATTGTTTTGTGCATGTTTTGAGATTGTTTTGCTGATGTTTTGAGGATGTTTTGAGAATGTTTTGAGACTGTTTTGAGATTGTTTTGAGAATGTTTTATGCATGTTTTGAGAATGTTTTGAGATTGTTTTGCTGATGTTTTGAGGATGTTTTGGGGATGTTTTGAGAATGTTTTGTGCATGTTTTGAGATTGTTTTGCTGATGTTTTGAGGATGTTTTGAGATTGTTTTGCTGATGTTTTGAGGATGTTTTGAGGATGTTTTGAGGATGTTTTGAGACTGTTTTGAGATTGTTTTGAGAATGTTTTGATTGTTTTTGAGATGTTTTTATTGTTTTGAGAATGAATGTTTGAGAATGTTTTGAGAATGTTTTGAGATTGTTTTGCTGATGTTTTGAGATTGTTTTGAGAATGTTTGAGGATGTTTTGAGGATGTTTTGAGGATGTTTTGAGACTGTTTTGAGATTGTTTTGAGAATGTTTATGCATGTTTTAGAATGTTTTGAGATTGTTTTAGCGATGTTTTGAGAATGTTTTTGTGATGTTTTGAGATTGTTTTGAGGAGATGTTTTGTTTTTGTTTTGCTGATGTTTTGAGGATGTTTGAGATTGTTTTGCTGATGTTTTGGGGATGTTTTGAGAATGTTTTGTGCATGTTTTTGGTTTTGAGATTGTTTTTGAGATGTTTTGAGAATGTTTTTGAGGATGTTTTGAGATTGTTTTTTTTGTTTAGAAATGTTTTGTGAATGTTTTGAGATGTTTTCATTTTGTTTTTGAAATGTTTTATGCATGTTTTGAGAATGTTTGAGATTGTTTTGTGATGTTTGAGGATGTTTTTGAGATTGTTTTGAGAATGTTTGCTGATGTTTTGAGGATGTTTTGAGATTGTTTTGAGATGTTTGAGGATGTTTTGAGAATGTTTGCGATTGTTTTGAGAATGTTTACGTTTTGAGAATGTTTGAGAATGTTTGAGGATGTTTGAGAAATGTTTTGAGATTGTTTTTGAGAATGTTTTTGAGGATGTTTTGAGATTGTTTTGCTGATGTTTTGAGAATGAGGATGTTTGTTTGAACCATGTTTTGAGAATGTTTTTGAGAATGTTTTGAGAATGTTTGAGAATGTTTTGAGATGTTTTTGAGAATGTTTGAGAATGTTTTGAGAATGTTTTGAGAATGTTTTGAGAATGTTTTGAGAGATGTTTGCGATTTTTTTGAGAATGTTTTTGCATGTTTGAGAAGATTGTTTGTTTTGGATTGTTTTGTTTTTTGAATTGTTTTGTGGATGTTTTGAGAATGTTTTGAGAATGTTTTGAATATTTTTGTGAAAATGTTTTGAGGATATTTTATATTATTTGAACTTCTTTCGTTCCACTCATTGATCATTCATTTAATCATTTAAATTCTCATTTAATTCGCCCGAAATTTTATCATATTATGGTTATTTTTCACGCTAATGTGCGTCATTTCAAACTTAAGGTAAATACATCTCATTTTCCCTCTGGTAAAACAAGGTCTGATTATGGTAGAGATGTTGAGAACTCCCTACTTAGAACTGATTTCAGTGCGAGCAGGAGTGCAGGAACCAGATAAACCAGTTGGTGGAGGTGGAACTGGCTTACATCAACACTAACCACGACGACTTCATAGGCTTCACCTCGTATGTTTACTTGCCGGCATTTTATTCGAACTGTTTCAACACAAACTTCACATTTCAACTAAAAGTATCAGATATATCAGATATATGTTTATATTTTTCCCAAAACCAAAAAGGATAATTTGGTTGTGTTGGTCCTCGGCAGTTTTGTCGTTCTTTACTCTAAAACCTTGATATGAAAAAGAAACGGACGCAAAGTCACTGATGCCCTGCTTTTTTGAAACAAAAGCACCTAGGGACGCAAGTTACGTTCGACCGTTTTAGCATCGCGTTCTTTCTCATATTATCAAACATTTTAGAGTAAAGAGCGACAAAACTGCAGCAAACCAACAAAACTAAATCCTTTTTGGTTTTGGGGAAAATATCACTCCTTTTCAGCACTCAATACTATAGGGACCAAGGGATTACCATTGAAATTTCCGAAAACTGCATTAGCACATACTATTGTTGACGTCATCTTTTTATACATATTTACTCTGAAATTAGTCATTTATATATTATCTCATGATCTATAGGTTATCTTATGATATTGTTTGTAAAATTAAAGTCACTCTCTAGTTTTAGAAAATAGCCATGCTCCGTCGTGGGTGTACGTAAAGGAAATCGCAGAATATAGCGGCTTCTTAAGGCATAATTTGGTCGTACCTAGCATAACAAATAACGTCGCACAGTTATGTCACAATCTGGTGGAATTGCACATTTCACCAAGTGTATGTATGTATGTATGTATGACGTATGTATGTATGTGTGTATGTATGAGGTAAGTTTGTGTGAAGATCAACTGTCATTGTATGTATGGTTGTATATGTATGTATGTATGTATGTATGTATGTATGTATGTATGTATGTATGTATGTATGTATGTATGTATGTATGTATGTATGTATGTATGTATGTATGTATGTATGGTTGTATATGTATGTATGTATGTATGTATGTATGTATGTATGTATGTATGTATGTATGTATGTATGTATGTATGTATGTATGTATGTATGTATGTATGTATGTATGTATGTATCTCTCTATCTACAATGACAGTTGATCTTCACACAAACAGTGCTCTACCAGATAAATCCGGGAGCTAGTTACTATGAGGTACAAAGTAAAACTGCGATGGTTCCCAACTCTAAGTTTCACGAAAAGTATGAGTACTAATCGATCTTCAAGGTGCAACCGATCTTCGGTAAAAATGACGGAAGTGATATCGAGATTACTCCTTTAGAAAACTCCTCCTCACAAAAACACATTATAAAAGCCCAAATTCGGCCAAAATGTGAAAATCTCCACGACTCAGTTGGATAAAAGCTATAAAATTGATATTGACTAAAATCTGCGTTTAAAATCTGGAAATTTGTGAAATTTTGAAAATCTTTAAAACTGATGAAATACTAAAACACTGTAAATCAGCACTTAAATGTTCGACAGAAAGGTAAAATTAAGAACAAAATCGTATTAAGAATTTCCTTCTGTGCCGACACTTAGACACAATTTCAGTCCTTTTATTTATACAAGATTTATTTTTAAGAATTAAAAGTTTTTCTGTCAGGCACAGATTACAAAATTTAGAGCCAGCTTTATAGCTGTTGCATTTAGCAAGTGTTTTCCAATTTATCTCGTACTGAATTTGCTTTTCATTCAAGTCCCATATTAATTTAGAAAGTTCTGTTTCGTTTCTGTATCTTTCAGCTCTAAACGATTTGGTATGATTTCTCCACCGCGTTTTAAAGTCCCCCTCGGCCAGTCCTATGTATGAGTAGGATTCTCCGTCCTCTGTCAACACATCGGCCTGGTAGACTGACGAGGTCACGAGGCACTGTCCCTGCAGTGGACAATTGGGCTTATCCCTGCAGTTACACTGTCTCGCACCCTCGTCGCTCTCCGTAGCCTCCAGGACCGATTTATTGTGATTCTTGATTATCCTACCCACACTAGGCATGCACGAGTAGCTCAGTTTGACGGTGTTCCGGTTGAGTATCTTGTGTAGGCGGTGGTCTTTAGGGAAGTGCCTGTCCAGGATGCTGAAGAATCTCCGTCCGAGGTCTGTCTTGACGTTTGTGCTGTAGGGGGGATTGAACCAAATGACATTCCTTCTGCGTCGTCTCTTCTTGGGGGTGGTCTGTGGTGTTTGGTAGGACAGGGGTTCAGTGTAACCACTGGCTTCCAGGGCTACATTGTACTCCTGTTTCGTCTCGTTGAAGTGCTGTTCAGTGCTGGAGATGCTGCTAAGTCGTTTAGAGAGCATGTCAGGGATGTTTTTGATGATGTTAGGAGGATGATTCGACTTAGCGTTGATGTACAGGGGAGTGTCATTTGGTTTCTTGTAGGGTCTGTATGATTTGTCTTTGAGGAATAGCTCCACATCCAAGTAATTGACCGAGTCATCATGTATTTCTACTGTGATTTTCAGTCCCTCACGTTTGAATGCAGCGTGGAGCTTCTTCCTGATGCTGTCCAGCTTGGGTCCGTTGGAATTTCCGATTATTGCTATTAATCCGTCATCCCTGTACAGACCCAAGTGTTCTTTGGGGATGATGCTGGTGATTTTGTTGAGCAAGTAGACGCCAATGAGCTCCGAAGTTTCAGCTCCGTCCAGACTTCCCATGGTGACATCGAAGTTTGTGTCTGACTTCTTGACCCAGCATTGCCCGTCGTTGAAAAGGAATGACTGTTTGGTTAGGGGGGGGTCCACCGGCCAACGGCCAACCGACTAGAAAATTTGCTGTTTCGGCCAATTGGCCGTTGGCCGTTTGGCCGTTTTTTTCGTTTTTTATCTCTGGTTTCGGCCAGAAGCATCTTAGTTGAAAGTTGTGAGAGAAAAAGTTGTTACAATTTCTATAACCGACATTTTCCTGCTAATTTGATTGGTGGGGGTGTCAAATTTGTCAATTGAGGTCGTTGAAACAATCAAAATTTTCCCTTGTGGTTGAAGATGGCTCAAGCTCCATACATTTATATAATGCTGTTTTGAATGTTACAAAAATCAAAGAAAGAGAGAATTTTGAAGTTGCTAATGGTCCATGACAATGTGCAGTTCAGGTGGTGACCAATGACCATCCCTACTCTTTTAGCATTATAGTCTTATGAATCCATTCCAATATAGTCATTGTTTTATCCCTGATGCCGTGCCATGCCTGGAACTATTTCCTGCTCATGTTAGAAACACTCAATTCTATTGACTGACTCCCTGCGTGTTTATGACCTAGGGAAGTGGGGAAGACTATACCAATGACCCCCTGCTGCCTCACCGAACACCCGCCAACCCCCTGGTGTTTTTCATGTTCAAAATCACTCATGATAAGTGTCGAAACAATTATCAGATCTGAAATGGTTCAGTAAGTGTTCACCAGAGGTCAGCAGGGCAGGGGGCTCAGTGGGGGCAGCAGGGTGTCGTAGGGGGTCACCAGGGGGGGTCAGCAAGACAGCAGGGGTTCAATAGGGAGTCACTAGGGAGCTAGGGGGATAGTGGGGGTCACTGGAGGGTGAGTGGGGGTCGCCAGGGGTCAGTAGGGGTTAGTGGGGGTCACCAGGGGGTCATTAGGAGTCAGCAGGGGGTCAGTAGGAGTTCAACAGGGAGTCAGCAGGGCGTCAGTAGGAATTCACCAGGGAGTCAGCGGGGGTCAGTAGGGTTTTACCAGGGGTCAGCAGGGGTCAGTAGAGGGCCAGCAGGGGGTTATTAGGGGTCAGCAGGGTTCAGTAGGGGGATGAATTAGGAATCCATTGGGAAGGGGCTGCAGAACAGGATGAAACGACTGAGGAAGAGACTGGGTAGAAGACTCAGAAGGAAGTTGAGGAGCAGTGGCTGATCTTGAGGAGTTTGAGATGGAGGCCAAGGTACTAAGGCGAGACAAGGGTAAGGTATGCATGGTGCTATAGTGTGAGGCAGGGAGACTAGATGGATAGGGGCACTTTCAGGGCTAAATAGGGGCAAAGAGGACTTTACTGGAAAGAAGGGCAGTGGAATAATGGAGGCAGGAGGTCAAGCGGAGGGAAGCACTGCTGTTGTATTAGTAAATATTAGTTGTAGAAAGGTGATATTAGTGGTGGAAAGGCCCGGAAGTGGGAGCAGGAGAGGATTTTACTGGTTGCAGGGCCTTGGGGTTGACAGAATTCTGGGAAGCCATCGTTAGCTCCGATAGTCTAATGGCAATGTCAGGGTGAGTAATTCCTTGCAGGACTCTGTGCTGCAGTCTTAATTGGCAAGCCCTTTTATCAGAATCAAGGAGTCCTCATGCAAGGAGATTTCCTTTTAAGCACTCCAATACTTTCCTGGCCACCGAAAAATATTCAATACCTCTTGGGGAACCTACTGAGATGTTAACAGTTGCATTCTCCTGGTCTATGAGTTGCCAAAGCACTAGACTACGAAAATGAGCTTTATTATCTTTAACACCACATTTTTTCGCGATTTCGATAATAAGTGTCTTCAAATGTACTCAGGTGTGTTCTTTGAACTATAACAAGCAACTTTCTCTCTGAGAGTTTTTTGATTGTACCCCCTGAAGAGCGGTAAATATCAAAAATAGAAAAACGGCCAACCGGCCAACCGTCTAAAAAATTTCCAATTTCGGCCAATTGGCCGATGGCCGTTGGCCGGTGGACCCCCCCCTGGTTAGTCTGATTATCTCCTTTTCATCGTTGGACAATGTAGTGACTGATTCCGCGAACTCCAGAGCTCGGTCCAACAAGCCTGATGATATTGAGGGATAAAACTCAACAATGTCGAACTTGATGAACCGAGGTTTCTTCATGTTCTGCATGTTTCGGAACCATGTCAGGACATCTGATGTGCTTTTCCACTGGTTGACGCTCGTCTTCTCACCTATCTCTGAAACTACCCGTTCAATGATGCATTTGCTGACTTTTCCCAGGTCAGACTTAGCGGGGTTAATCAAACGGCACGGATGAGCTGAATAAAAATTTTCCTTGTGGTCTTTAAAAGTGATAAAACACTGGTTTTCTGAATATTTTTCCAGTCTGTCGTCGATTTTAAGTGCTGATGCTAGTGTCCTCGTAGAGTCATCAACTTTCTTCTGTTCGGCCGAATTTCCTACTTTGTAGTCTTTGGTGATGTTGTTAAGGAGGGTCTTTGTGTAGATCTCAGGTGAGACCTGGTAGAGGTTAGGGTGATGACTAATTATCTGGAATTATTTCAATGTATTCTTGTGGGCAAATCGAGATCATGTTAGAGCTCAAATATGATTATTCTGGATCCAAAAAGTCTGCCGATTCAGAACAACATCATGAGAAAATTTGAAAACCCTGCTTCCCCATGCTACTGGCCGATTTGTCCGAGAAGGTACAAAAAAATCTTGCACAAAATTTAAATGACAATAATTATCTCCAAAAGTGTTATTTAAGCCTTACTATGGGATGATTCTGAGCAGGAGGGTCTCAAGAGTGACTGCAGTAAGTAGCATCACTAACTTATCCAGTGGTGACCCTATGGAACCTAAAACGTGTTTGAAATCGTCAATTTTAGGATAATGTCACTTTCATAAAACTGCGATTTTGGGTAATTGTTAATCCAAAATTCTGCATACCAATGAATGGAAGTGGTCCAAAGACATGAGTTATGTTTAATGAGGTCCCTGCCATCAAATCTGAGTGTTCAGACCACCTAGGTCCTGTTCTAAGACTTTCTTAAGGCCTGGTGTAGCAAAAAAACACACACTTTTTCCAGAAATTTGGCGTGATTTTAGCTCTAAAATCCAAGAATTTTCTTGATATTCAACGAAAAATGCATGTAGAGGTCTTCATTAGTGTCTCAGCTAACGAAGTTCATGAATAAACCTAGATGGCAACTGATGGGAATGCTCCTGTATGCAATTTTCCAATCATATGTCAGGAAGTCAATCTTTGAATTTGTGCAAGATTTTTTTGTACCTTCTCGGACTAATCGGCCGGTAGCATGGGAAAACAGGGTTTTCAAATTTTCTCATGATGTTATTCTGAATCAGCAGACTTTTTAGGTCCAGAATAAGCACATCTGAGCTCTAACATGATCTCGATTTGCCCACAAGAATACATTGAAATAATTCCATATAAATAGTCATCACCCGTTAGTTTTGTCTGCCTCCACTATAACTTTACTACCAGTCTTTAACTCTTTGAGATCATTGGCCATTTTGTTCTGAAATTCATTCGTGTGCTTTGAAAATTTCACGTTACTGATCAAAATCGAAAAGGGCAGGTATGGGGGGTGGCGAATTGTTCGATTTTAGCCCGAATTTTTCGTCGAATTCATCACTGCCGATGTCTTCGTCTTTACTTTGATTTTTCTCGTACCAGAAAACTTTCCATCTGAGTCGTCGGATGAAGTTCTCAGTCTGGTGAATGAGTGACTTTAAATACGCATTCTGAGTGGGGAGAGGAATATTCTTCAAGGAGTAACCCAGATTACACTTTGTCAAGTTCACCATGTTCTACTTTACTGCGATCTGATTGAAAGTGCTCAATCTATCTATCTATATAATGGCAACCCTTTTGTGAAGCTTTAACGAGCTCCGAAGGGGCGAAGTTGTTAGCTGTGGTCCATTAAACGGACCAACTGTTTTGGTTGGAGAGAGCAACGACTCGGACTCTGAGTAGCAAGTATGAGGAGGCAACTGTCACCAATGAATAAGAACTCTGAATTTTATTTAGTTTTATTAAAGTGTTGAATTTAAGTGGGTCGTAGGGAATCTTTTTTTGAATATGTGAGTTCCCGGAGGGGAAAATCTTATTATTATTATTAGTATATTATAAGCTTCAAGGTGTCATAACTCGTTTTTATCGAAGTGATCTGAAATTTTGACAATAGTGCCTTCGACTCATACACTTCCGATGAAGAAATTTTGGTGCAATTCCGGCAATAGAAAGTCTGCCAAATTTCGGCCTGAAAAATAGCCAGTTCATGAAAACATATAGTTGGGGGCTGGCAAGCAAAGTTACGGAAACTCGTCCTCGGGCCCTCGGACTCGATGAAATCGGCTGTAACGAGCTCACCTTCGGGTCCTTAGGCTCGCGCCTTCGGTCCTCACACTGTTAGGGTCGCCGTCCAATGCTCGCCCTCGGGCTCGCAAACCGCCGCGGGGTGTTTGCCAGCCCCCTGATTGTACTCATGTACAATGTACAATTTACAACGCACAATGTACAACGTAAACCGTACAATCTACAATCTTCATTCTTCAATCTATAATGTACAATCTACATGTCACCTCGTTTTCTCTCCTAGGCAAACGAAGAGCGAGTCAGTGAAGGACGTCCAGACCACCAACAATGCCACTGACACTCAGGTAAACCAGGTTTGAAGAATCACTTAAACATCACGTTATAATTAATATATTAGACTTCACATTCGGTGGTGTCTGTACCCATGAGCTCCCATGACATTGACCAATCAGCGCCCTAACTCTGCGCGCTGATTGATCGATACCATGACGATTTCGAGGTCTTATACGCTGCCAATGATTGTACTAAAGTCTCATGTAAAAAATCCACCGGCATATGCATTATACTAGGTGTGTACCCGTCCTACTAGGTGTGTACCCGTCCTACTAGGTGTGTACCCGTCCTACTAGGTGTGTACCCGTCCTACTAGGTGTGTACCCGTCCTACTAGGTGTGTACCCGTCCTACTAGGTGTGTACCCGTCCTACTAGGTGTGTACCCGTCCTACTAGGTGTGTACCCGTCCTACTAGGTGTGTACCCGTCCTACTAGGTGTGTACCCGTCCTACTAGGTGTGTACCCGTCCTACTAGGTGTGTACCCGTCCTACTAGGTGTGTACCCGTCCTACTAGGTGTGTACCCGTCCTACTAGGTGTGTACCCGTCCTACTAGGTGTGTACCCGTCCTACTAGGTGTGTACCCGTCCTACTAGGTGTGTACCCGTCCTACTAGGTGTGTACCCGTCTACTAGGTGTGTGCCGTCCTACTAGGTATTATTACCCGTCCTACTAGGTGTGTGCCCGTCCTACTAGGTGTGTACCCGTCCTACTAGGTGTGTACCCGTCCTACTAGGTGTGTGCCCGTCCCTACTAGGTGTGCCCGTCCTACTAGGTGTGTACCCGTCCTACTAGGTGTGTACCCGTCCTACTAGGTGTGTACCCGTCCTACTAGGTGTGTACCCGTCCTACTAGGTGTGTACTCATCATAAGCAACTCAATGGCGAAGGAATTTTCAAAAAATTCGAAAATTTGATTTTTTGCGTAAAAAAGGGCGTGCCTTCCCACGCCCCTCAGGGTGGCCGAAAAAAAAATCTCATTATTTTTCTGACTTATTATAAAGTTTTTGCAACACGACGGAAAAATAATTTTGTTGCCCACTTGAAATCCATAACGCCACATATTAATAAATATATGTATATATTAACAACACGCATTATATATATAGTAAGATAAGAAGTAAGATAGGTAAATTGAGCGATCCGTCGAGACCAGTATCGCGCCAGTAGCACGCCAGTATCACGCCAGTTTCGCGCCAATATCAGGCCAGCAGGCCTACATCACGCCGGTATCGCGCCAGTATCACGCTAGTACCGCACCAGTATTACGCCAGTATCGCGCCAGTCGAAACTAACTTAAAGCCAGGACGCCAGTAACACGCTTAAATAAGTGTCGACTGGCGTAATACTGGTGTCATACTGGCGTGCTACTGGCGCGGAACTGGCGTGATACTAGCGCGATACATGCGTGCTATTGGCGTGCGACTGGCGCGCTACTGGCGTGCTACTGGCGTGATACTGGCGCGATAACGGCATGAGGTAGGCCTGATACTGGCGCGATACTGGCGTGATACTGGCCTTGACGGATCGCTCAATTAACCTCAAGATAGTAAGATATACACTATGCAGGTAGAAGCCCTCTCGAGCCGTTTTTTATATTTAACTGCATAATTTACGGGTAGATATTAGAATGAAAACATTTAGTGAAGCCGGTCGGACCTTTTTAATGATATCCTGATATCTCCTGTGAATATGTAATTCACTGTGCTTTATAGGCAGCATAAATTATTCAGGAAGTATCACTTGTGCACTGTGGTATGTAGATCAATGCTGCATACCAATAAATGATCTGAAATCTCTTTTTTGACTCAAATTGCCATTACTATGATTGATCAAACCATTGGTTTCCGTGGATTTTTTATAATCTTTAAAGCCTCACTCTCATGAAAATAAGACACTCCTCCGTCGTGTTTTATTTTTGATTAAATCACTCGCTACCGCTCGTGATTTAATCGTGATTTAATTTCCTCCGACACTACGTGTCCTCGGAAATTAAATCTCATAAAGTATGAGCGTTACGGCTTTAAAGCTTGTATATAAGCCTTGCTTCCCTCTTGATTGAAACTTTCTCTGCTTAATGGAAATACCTTTTTTACGGTGTAGGTTGTGTGAAGCTTCTGATTCGAAAATTAAGTTTCTGGGTTTTATCATTCACCTTTTTAAGCAAAATTAATAACACTACACTGATGTTTGAGGTGGCATCTAAAGTCGATAAGGTAAACTTTGAACCAAAATCAGTTTCTGCTAACGCTTGACTTTTTGATAATGAAATTCAATTTGCATATTTAATCTTTATGGCTCTTACTGAGTTACAGAGATCTATAACTTAACATTAAAAATAATCCTTGTGTGATTTTTGTGTCAGGATTTCACATCCATGCATGAAACCTTATAATAACTACTGAATCAAAAGACATGTAACTACCCTGTATACCACACGGAAGGGGATAAATTTCGATTTAGAATACCTAGAATCGCAAATTAAGAGGCGCTGCAAGCCATCCTGCCTCATGTCATCGTGTGTGAGACTTTCAGATTTTAAAATATCTGTTTTAATTCTTCGTAATGATTTCGTGATTTTTATTGATCATTTGCCGTACATATAAAACATTAGGTATAATCATGAGGGAGTTCTGTCTTGAGTGAGTCTTGCGAGAGTCAACTGTGAGCTGAAAAGTGAAAATGTTATCTCTGTGTGTTAAGTCCCCTTTCTCAATTAGACCTTAATTACCCGAATACCAATTAACTGTATACCTTGAATTTGTTCCTTAATTTAAAAGAGAACTGTATGAAAGTAAAATGAGAGCTCTGTGAAATGTTTGACTGAGAGTTTGAATTTGGAAAGGTTTGAAGGTAGAATCTTCACATTTGACTAATAATTTCTAATTGCGCAGCAGCAAACTAGAGAGGCGGCGACCAAGGTGAGTAGAAGTTGGAAGTAAAAACCTCGCCAATTAGGCGGGGCTGCTTCATATTACCGTGGTGTCTCAACCTTTTCATGTGGCGCAGGATGAGGCTGAGACATCAATCTAATAATGACGAACTCTTAACTGCCTGATTTTATCTTGCGCGGTATCAATAAGCAGTTTAAGGGAGGCTTGACTTAGTAACCCCCAGTGAAGTAAATCCTCCCATAGATGTTAGAGCGGATTTTGGTAGTCCATAGGGTCAAGAACTACCAAAAAAAGTTGTCCAAAAAATTCCTTGGGGAACCTTGATTTTTTACCCCTTTTTTACCCGCGGGTAGGGTAAAACTTCGATTGCCGATATCTCCGCTTCCCCTTGAGATAGAAAGCTCAACAACCACACTAAAATGTTCGCAATGGTCAAATTAGGTCGGACGGATCATGGTTCCAAGTCGCTATCTTGCAACGTTTTCGAGATAATCGCCAAAAAACCCTTTTTCACCATACGCAAAGGGGCAAAAATATGGTTCAGGTAAATATGGCCATACTGGGGATAAATTGGCACTTATCATGATTTGAAATGCATGTATGGGTTTTTCATAGACTAAAGTTGTACCAAAAAAGTTGTCCAAGATATTCCATGAGGAACCCCCTTTTCTAACTCCTTTTCTTGACCTTGCGTAAGCCCAAATTTTTAATAAAGAGATCTCAGCTTCCCCTTGAGATAGAAAGCTCAACAACCACACTAAAATGTTCGCAATGGTCAAATTAGGTCGGGCGGATCATAGTTCCAAGTCAATATCTTGCACCGTTTTCGAGATAATCGCCAAAAAACCCTTTTTCACATGCCAAATGGGCAAAAATATGGTTCAGGTAAATTTGGCCATACTGTGGGTAAATTGGCACTTATGATTTGAAATGCATTTATCGGTTGTTCATAGACTGAAGTTGTGCCCCTAAAAAGTTGTCGAAAACAAAAATTTTTCTAGAGGTCACCCAGACCAAGGATTTTTTGCTCTAAAATGGCCATTAAAACCCATTTATACTTAATGAATTGCACCGAAAGACCCAAATCCCGATCTTATACGATGATTTAGGTCATTATCGTGTTATATAATGACGTTCACGAGAATAAAAGGCAAGTTGTAAAAGTTTAATTTGACCTAAATTGACTGGCCTTTAATTTGACCGGCCCCACTTTAACCGGCCTTTCTTTTAACCGGCCCTTTGGACAAAAATCTCAAAGTCATTTTTGTCCTTAAGGGCCGGTTAAATAAAGGCCAATAAGGTATCTGACAAGATTTTGAAAAACAATCAATTTCAAGGTTAGAATGAACTGAGCATCGAACCTAAATTCCTGTCAGCTAGCAGAAGTTTACAGTTACACTCGATGCCACTACACCAAAAACTCCAAAATACCCCGACTTGACTGATATTATAAAGGAGCAGTTGCTTGATTTATTACGCCATTTTTTGGAAATTTCTCCCCCATATTTAGAGATTTCTCCCCCATTTTTAGATATTTCTCCCCCATATTTAGAGATTTCTCCCCCACCCGGGCACTTTTCAGAATTAACACTACGGATAAAGGTAGTATACACAAATTCTCCCACAATCCTCTAAATCACGATCTCTGCTAACCCTCTCATTTGCCTTTTTGTAAAACAAAAACGCAATTGGAGAGGGAAAAAAGGAATTACCTCTGCCTGTGCTGTCTTGAGAAGTCTCGCTACGACCTCAAAGTTCTTGATTTTATCAACTTCCTTCTTCTTTATCCTTTCGAAGAGAGGGACTTTGTGCACTAGCACGTCCACCATTGTAGAATTCGACTCCTTCATTATCTTGTCAAGAATCTCCTTCCGTGGTGCTTCAGGTAATTCAAACTTGGACCCTTGCTGGGGGGGGGGGGGAGTTATTCGAGCTGTACAAGTACAACTACCAGTCTAACAAATTTTTGATCGCTCGACAATTGATTTTAAGACTCATTCAATGCCAGTCGAAGTCTCAGTAAAATGATGCTCTTCAGCTACCCACCTTCAAGTAAAGGACCTCTATCGCACTGAAGGCTTCCTTCCTGGCCCTATCATCAGTGAGGATGTGGAACTTCTCGCAGTCCATCCAGAAGCAGACCAGCTTAGCCATGTCCCGGCTGCCCAGGAAGATCCTGAATCTGTTGATACCCAGCGGGGTTTTCAGTTCGTGGAACAGGTGCAGGGACTTGCCGTCGAAATCCAGGTCTGATATTGATAAATCACTATGAATTATAAAGAGTGGAAGAGTTATTTACAAATGGCACAATTACCATGAAATGTCATAGTTGTGGCATGAAACTGGTGTGATCTGGTAGTTTTTCCTCCCTTACCTTGTACGAGGTCGAATGAGAACCTATACTCGAGGTAGAGGTGACTCCTCATGAAGTAAGGGAGTCGGAACACTATGACCCACGCCGTTATCATCTCGTGGTCCACCCGGAACCTTCTTCTTCGGAGGGGTGGGTCCAGGGAGAACTGCTTAGGATCGTTCTTGTAGGTCATCCGCCTGGAATCAGAAATATTAGGCACAATAATAGTCCAAATTACAAGATCTTGCTAAATCGTCCATCTGATTGTGACCGCTGGAATTATCTTGTTCTTACTGCTTAAGGCTGCTTATAACTTTACATTTATGAATACCGATAAGAGCAGGTACCTATAATTCTATCGGACGTAGGGCTACACTCTAAAGCCATATATTATGAAACAGATGGTTTTAGCGACAACTTTCTTTTTCCTTTTTTAAAAGTAAATTTGTTAAGAAAAAGTGTATACATTGCGTGTATTTTTCGAATTCCCGTTTCACGTGGCAGTATCACAGTAACTCCGAAGCAGTTAACTAATGCTTTGAACCTGCGTCATAAACATCCCTTATCCCCTAGCACTAGATATAAATGTTATGGAATATCAGTGCTCTGAAAGGAGAAACAGGAATACTGCGAGTGATAGCACAAATTATACGATATAATTGTATAATTGCATAGAATGTGAATGAGGAATTGAGTGTAGAGTTGTACATAATAGAGGATGGGAAATCAATTCAGGTTGAAATAAAGGAGTGGATGGCTCCTGACAATAGCGAACTGTCAAAGTGTGGGGACTAGGGCATAGATACACTTGCCACTTTGACCTGGCGGCGGATTGATGCAGGTCTTACGCCAGTCTATGAATATAGCAGGTCTAATGCAGGTTAGGTGCGGGTCTTTTGTAGGTTTGGTGCAACGCTAATCTCACAAAGTGAGTCAGAACTCTGTACTTGTGGTAGTTTGGCGCAGACCTACCCTTGGTTTGATCCGGGCCCAGTACAGGTGTAGCACTGGGGATCGGGGTCCGAGGTCGGCTTTTTGCTGTTCCCGATAGAGGAAAACGCCAGCTACCAGTAGGTTTTTACTTTTTACCGCATGTAAAAAAGTTAGTTCCTACTGTCCTAGCCGAATTTATGAATTTTTCAAATCACGATTTCGCCTGTAATTGCAGGGGCAATAATAGTAACAATATTTGCACTGCTATCAGTAAAACCCACCATCAGATACCGTGAGTGACTATGACTCACACCGGGGGGATTGTGTTCTTTATTGTCGACAATATTTCTCACTTTGTATACATCTCCAGGCAATGGGATTCGTACTGCAAAAGAACCTCGCCAAACCTGCATCAGACTTGCACTAGGCTGGCACAATACCGGCAAAAAACCTGCATTCGCCCAGTACTACAGGTCAAATGAAAATTTAAAGCAATTCCATCCGAAAATGACGAAGATACAGCAGAATTAAGTCAACCTCGGGCTGAATCGGACAGTTTCTACGTCATTTTTGAATGAAAATGCTTCAAATTTTCACAAACGCTATCTTATTCTTATGCCATAAGCAGCTGTATTCACACAAATATTGGTCTATTCAGAATTGAAAAA
This sequence comes from Beroe forskalii, assembly GCA_011033025.1. Classification (NCBI taxonomy): domain Eukaryota; kingdom Metazoa; phylum Ctenophora; class Nuda; order Beroida; family Beroidae; genus Beroe; species Beroe forskalii. The sequence goes on from WFMF01000014.1 coordinate 1,001,374, forward strand.
GTCGCATGCCCACCTTGAGAAAAGCGGCAAGTTGAGAAAGAGGTTGACGTAGTTGGAGAATATCTCGCAACTCATCAAGATCCGGAACTGGTTGAGATCTGCAACTGAGAGCGGGCAAGGGAAGAGGGGCAGGTATTCACCACCGCCGTTCTTCAAAGCGTCAGGGTTCTCCAGGAGAACTTTACCCAGGTTACCCTCGAGTTGCTCCAGAAGCTTCCTGGGGTTCTCCTTCAGCATGTCATCTAACTGGGTGTCAGACCGGGAGCCCAGCAGGCCCGGGCCCTGCTTTTCCATGGGAGGGCGGCCCTGACAAACTATCAGAACTTAGAGGGCTTGATAAACTAAATTAGTTAGGTGGTACAATGATTCTTTTACAGAGAGAAATTCAAAACATGAAACTATTCCAGGACTTATTACGATTAACGATATTCAAGGCAATCATTTCTTCAGTTTACCTGGAGCTGTGTTGGAGTGATGAATAACTACTGAGTTCACAGAATTCAAAACAATTTGAAGGAAATAAAGTCGCACGTGCAACTTTTGTTTCCCTTGGTAACACTTGAGAACACTATAAATGCTGCATGATTCTTGAGAATTATCGCTATCACTCATTTTACTTTTGTTCCTTATCTGTTTAATTGTCAGAAACAAACCAAAAACAATTCTTGAAAGATAATAAATCATTGTTTGATGTTATTGGTCAATTTGACATCGATATTTGTAAGTATAATAACCCATACCATTCCTATCCATTTAAAATAACCTAATAACTAAACCACTGAAGGATTATGTTAAGTCCGAAACACCAACTTAACTCCCTTGATTGCTGACTGCTATTCTTCGTTGGTAAACTTGAGCAAGCACCGCCCCTATAACGGTAGTCACCGCTCCAAAAGCTACATTCTGATAGATTCGATGAAATTGTTTCTTCTCGAACCAAGAGCTCCAAAACGCCAGACCTGTCAAGTAAAGTTTCATTTAATGCCACTAGAAAAACAAGCAATGCTGGAAATTGCTTGTTATGTAGCCATAGATTTAATTTAAATTAAGTGACCCTTAGAAATAAAAGGTCAGAAGAACACAAATTAGCGCGACCTCAGACATCGTGATCGATCGAACGATTCGATCGATCGAATTGCCGCGTGGTTTTGCGCGAAGACATCAATTCTTCAAAGACTGCGTTTTCCATAAATTCACGGTAGTCTTCAATTGCCACTGTCACTCAACGTAATTGATAAAATGAATCATTATCAAGAACAAGACACAGGTAGATAGCTGGTTAGATGATACTGACCACTGGACAGAAGCTACGCAATGGACCAGTAGGCATGTCTGTAAGCATGTTAATTACATTGAAGTACAGACTCATGAAGGGGGGGGGGGATTCCCATAAACCACCAAAAATTTAATATTTTGAGAAACCAATTAAACCTAACTGAGTGATTATCTAATTTAATATCCACTTGAGGGGGCGATATCCACTTTAGGGGCGGGGGTTTAATTTTGCCAAACAAAATGAAACCATTTCTTAGAAGGACCAAAAATCCTCTTCAAAAATGGCACCATTTCAGAAAAGGGTCTAAAAATGGTACCATTTCAGAAAATGGACTCAAATCAAAACAAATTGTAGGTAGGTAACATTTCATAAAGTGGTACCATTTTTATGAAAATGCCGAAAATCCTCAACAAAAATGGTACCATTTCAGAAAGGAACGAAAATCCTTTCAACTTTTCAACAAAACGGTTACCATTTCAGAAAATTGTCAAAAATCCCAAACAAAATTCTGAGGAAAAATGGCAGCTACCATTTCTAAAAAGCCCAAAAATCCAAAGCAGAAAAAGGCAAAAATCGTGAACGAAAAATGATAAAATTGCAAAATTCAAATGAGTTAAGCCTCATAAACCCCAAAATATCAAAGTTTAAACCCCCATTAGCTATTGATCGAGATCCACCGGGGATTTATGGGTGTTGCCCACCTCTTATTACAAAACCAAAGCTTAAAACACCTTACAATAAATCAAGCCCAGTCAGCATATCGCCTAAATGCAATCAGCTTCTTTTTATTAGAAACTTATTCAAATTCCAGTCCAGAAGTTTCTTATTTTTTACGATTTTGAGCCTAATTCTACTTATTTCTGCATACAGTGAAGCAAAATGTTTTTGAATTTTTCAAATGGGCATAGGAACCTACTCTGTAGGCTGTATACCTAGAATCTTTAAATCAATTCTTTAAACATTTTCACGTAAAGATTTGTGCAAATGTGCAGTACTTAATAATCTTCATGATATTCCAAAAATTTTTGAAATAATTTGATCCTATACCTACTATCCTATGAGCCAAGCCAAAGGCTTGGAAATAAAATTCTTGTCTTATTAAGAGCAGAGGTTCTGTACCTATGAGAATATGGATTCTATAGTCGCTCAGTCTCGACAGCAATTTCATGTTTTGGTATCTGACATGTTGCATTAAACCGACAAATAAGAACTCACGAAAGAGTAATTTTCGGGCATAAATCAGAACAGCATCGCCATGAGGGCGCCACGGCAGCACCACGGTAAAGCCAAGGTAATTCCATGGTGAAGCCATGATGAGGACGCCACTGTGGCGCTACGATGAAGCTACCAAGGCGCCATGGCAGTGCCACGGCGACGCTAATATGGTGGTGACGCCACGAAAAAGCCACGACAATGCATCAGTGATTTTCTATTTTCTAAATTCCAAATCACATTGAAGTCCGATAAAAGTACTAGATTAGAATCAAAAAGTTCGCAATCAAAATATGGGTGTCTGGGGGCGCAACCCCCAAAAGCAAGACGTTTCATATCAAAAAAAATCTGTTGCAATAGGATTGTTCTATGCTAAAGGTTTCTAAATTTCTTAATTGTGAATCAGTGAAGTTTCTTATTAAGTTATTAAATTTTACGAAATTCTAGGCTAGTTTTCTCCAATTTTAGAGAATCCAACAGTAGGCTACGTTTCTTATAGACGGTTTTTATTTAAAAAAGCTGAGTGTAGACCAATCACTTATGCACATAAAAGGCTCATTATCTCTTTATCTGAAAATGCTGATAAATAAATGGCACTTCGCACAAGCCTTTCTAAGGGTCTGAAATATCGATGCAATAAGCAATTTTCATGGCCCATGATGGCATGATGGATCATATCACAGGGGAAGGCACCCCTGTTTTGCCATCAGGCGCTGATATGATCTCATATAAATTTGGTTTCTAAAGGCCACAGACTTCAGAATTGAACCAAGGTGTCCGATGTCCATCTCATCGAGTGGAACTACTCTTTCTCTGGCTGGGATCCCTGAGTCTACAACAGCGAATATCCGAAACTCCTCAATACGGCAGCAGTTTTCCGCGGAACTACTGCTACTAGAAACATAAAAACACAATGTGGTGGTTTGATTTAAAGTCTTGACTTGGCTGTGGGGTATGAGCGCAGTTCAACGAACAGAGGAGGAGACAGACAATAAAGGGGTGACCTAGCATCTACTTATCTCTCTGTTCAGTCTAACAAAACCGATATTGTATTGGTAAAGGTATCCTCCTTTCATTAGTCACCCTTTCACACCACCACATCATCCTCACCCACCCTAATCCCTCATCCCCTCCGCCTAGGCGGTCGGAGGCAGGCACAGTCCCACCCTGGGTCTATCCTCTTGCGAGCCTTTAGGTCCGGTCTCTCTTTTATATATGAGCACAGTTTTCGTTTCAAGAATCTAAGGTGCTCAATCAGCTCCAATCATTGATAGGGCACCTTCTCAAGTCATGAGAAACGCATTTTTATGTGTACCTTTCAAGACCTCCAACTTAATACTGGGGGGAGTGTCACTGTCCCAAATGTCCCAAATGTCCCTGTCCCAATTTATTTTTTTTGAGTTTGGGACTGGTTTTTGGGACAATGGGACAACTGGGACATTTGGGACAAACAAAAAGTTGAAAAAATCAGTCATTTATCATTTTTTACATTGGTCCAAGTGTTTCTATCATTGAAATGAAAGTGATATTCAATTGCCGCTTTGTAAAAGGCTTTGAGACAAAAAACACCAAACTGCCGCTCAAAAAACAATCACTTGAGCCCCAGTTGTCTCTGTCACTTTTGTCCCAATTGTCCCAAATGTCCCATTTGTCCCAGTCCTCATTCATTTTTTGAGTCCCATGTGTTCTATTTTCTATGTCCCATTTGTCCCAATTGTCCCATTTGTCACAAATGTCCCAATTGTCCCAGTCCCAATTCACTTTTTTGAGACCAATTTGTTCCATTTTCTCTGTCCCATTTGTCCCAATTGTCCCATTTGTCCCAAATGTCCCATTTGTCCCAATTGTCCCTGTCCCAATCCACTTTTTCTTGAGTTTGGGACAATTGGGACAGTGAAACCCCCCAATACTGCGAACTGGACTTATTGTGGTAGTGTTGTGTTCTTCTGTGAGATATCAGGAGTGCAGGGCGAAATAGAGGAAAGTTTGAACCAAAAATTATTTGTTTACTAGCTGCTTCACGCACAAACTTTGTTGTTTCATTAAATTCCATATCTATCAGCAACTGCTTTACTGGGGAGGGAAATTAAGCGGTCGCCAAATTTAGATAAGACGAACGCGATTCTTGCTAAATAATTATCTTAAAGCTCCTGAGTCCTTGAGTCCTAAAGCAATATTCCATCTTATTTTTCTTGTAAGCCCGAACCACACATGCTCGGGAAATTACCTAGGTATCCTCCTATAATCTACACAAAACTTATCCTAGAAACTTTATTAGGAGAAAACCGTTTAGGACGCCTTAATGACTGTTACCGATGTCTTTCATTGGTGAGCAAGTCACATGACCAAAAATTAGGAACACTCTTTTACCCTCTAAGAGTTTAAATGGTTAAACTTCCAAAGTGAATGAGTTTTCGAGAAGAAGATTCTCCACTGTCGTTCGCATAACTTCATTAGACATCAGTTTGCTAATTGTATGAATTTAGGACAAAGGGCTCTGTCCTTTTGTCGTGGGCTGCCGGTAGAATACGGTCACTTGACCGTAAAAATATAGCAATTACCATTAATCTGGTTTTAAGCGCTTCAAATAAAATAAATTTAATAACTCTGAATAACATTTCAATTCCTAGCACATATTTTGCCTTGTTCAACATCTGTTCTTTTATCTTTTTGTTAAGCTTAAGAATGTAAAAATAAGGCAGATCCTGAATTTCATCGATATCCGCTGTGTATTATATTTTTTCGTGTATATATTTTGTTCTTGTAGATACGTCAATGACAAATAAGCTTTGTTGAGTGGTCAACAAAAATTCTACGAATAAACACTGTGACAGGACGCATATTTCCACCAATTAGCCTCAACTATAAAAGCCTAAGGCTCTTAATTTTTTGAATATTTACTTACTTTCGTATTACATACTTAGGGGAACGGTGTCACATGACTGCCACATGATAATCAGATGAACTCAATAAAATTGGGAGTGGGTTCATCTGCCCGCTACCTCGGGAGATGGAGAATCGGGGAAGAAGTCGGTTAGTTACCTATGGCGGTAAGAGAACAAGTTAGCGTGACACAGCCTAACTGAGCGTGTTTCCGTTTAACTTCACCAAGTGACCCGGTCAGTGGGAGGATAGCTCGTACCTGGTCGGGAGGATCCTCATTAAACTACGGGAGAGAGAGATAGGGGAATACTAAAAACTCTTACAGTATTACTTGCATAATATGTTCGGGAAGGAGGGATGAAGAAGGGAGGGAGACCGAGGCCAGCAGCTCATGAGTAATGAGCTTGTCATGCTACCTATCGCACTATATCAGTGGACGCATCTACAAGACAAAGAGGTTAAGTAGACAGGTTCAATATAACTTGTAGAGGAGTAGAGGGGAGCGCAAACAGGAAGCCGCTCACACAGAACTTACTAATTTACTACTTTACAAGTAACGCCGGGTAATAACTAGTAATGAATTAGAGATAGCAAATAGCACTGCAGCAGTAGAAGTAATAACTTACTTTAGGGTAGATGAGCGTCAGACCGCCACACAGCTGCAACACTGATAGGATGAGGGCGAGGAGTCCACACAGGGCATGCCACGATGTGATGTGAGGCTTGCCATTGTCCTCCTTCACTTTGTAGATAACCAGCCACCCTCCTAAGCCGAGAAAAGCTCCAACAATCTGAAATAGGGAAATAGCAGTTACATATATCATGTCTCAGATATTTGTACATTCTGATTAGATGTCTGGTTCGAGATAAACTGGGATAAGCTAATAATTGAAGTATTTTGTATAGTCATTAGATACCATATATCCTTGAACAAACTAATGATGATATCCAACAAAAAAGTCCTGTCGGTAGAAAACGTTTACTCCTTTTTACGTGAACGTTGAGACGAAAAAGCTCATAAGAAATTTCATAATGATGCTAGGATTTTACCATTTCAACTTTTCTATCAGGTTCAACTGTTGAGAACCAACAATATTACACCAAAAAATTGTGTTTATTCATTGGAGAGAGAAGTTGATATCCGGTAAGCCATGATTATTGAGTGCTCGTTTGCAATGACATCACAGATAATATGTGGAAACTTAATAAGGCTGCCCTTGAACAGCCAAAAAGTAGAAGAATTGAACTGTCGTGACACACCCTAAAATCGTATAGAAATATGGCAGATCTCCGCTTAATTATTGTTTGCGTCGATTGTGATACTCAGTACTGAAATTGTCAAAGCCGTGTCCAGGGAAAAGGCTCCAGCGACGATTCAAGAAGTTATACGAATAGTGAATACCACAGAGATCGGTAGGTAATATGGAGCAAGTTGATGATTTACCCAGGCTAGGCACACTTGTTAAATGTCTACCTATTACTATGGGATCATTACCATCACGAGATTCATTAATTAGTAGAGTTAGCATTGCACGGCTAGGTTCAGGCACTAACTGTGCGTCACTTCCGCTTCAAGAATCCAAGTGACAAGTGTCTTCAATATACCAAGCTTTGTACTCTAACACAGATTAGGCGCTGTAAGACTTTCATTATTTAATAAGGAGCTCTCTCTAGGAAAATAAAATGTCAGGATATCTCCCCTCGGAGTACTTTAGTACGCATTTGTAACTTCTCAGCTACTACACACTTACAGAGCTCTTCCAACTAGAGGATTATCTTCCCAGAGAGGGAGAGAGCGGAGACCACACAAAAGAAATTAGTTATTAATCTTCGTGACTTACGCTATATCATGGAGTGAGTGCGGAGACGAACAATAGAAGTCACCAGGATGGGCGCCTAATTTGGGATTGTTTACATGAGCCAAGATGTTGCCGACATAATGACTCAAAGCAGATGTTATCAAGTAAACATTCTTGTCACAGTAAATACGGGCAAGTACGGGATATCACAGTGAGCTGAGTTGGGGGTATTTAAATAACAGCATTATTCTGACCACTTTCAACTGAGTCTTGAGCCTTATACACGATCTCTGTTATATTCAGGAGCTTTTATTTAACAAAGCAATTAGGAATTAGGAACATATTGGGGATATTACTTAGGGAGCAAGTTAAAATGTTCAATGCTACGATAAAGTTTAAAATCAGGAGCTTTCGAAAATCATGTGATTATTGGGGATAAATCGGTTGGTTTCAATTGTGCAGTGAATAAGACAACATTTCATAATATATTTACCTGCACATTTTACAGGAAATCGTCACAAAAACAGAAAAACTAAACCTTTTCTTTTTTTCTTTGCGATTCAAGAATATCTCAAATTATGAATTAGTAATTAGCATAACATCTCTCTATCCTACTATCGAAGGACCAGCTTATTCCCAATCATTCGATTCCTCCGTCTTGTCGTCTTATCAGATTTTATCCTCTCTATCCTACTATCGAAGGACCAGCTTATTCCCAATCATTCGATTCCTCCGTCTTGTCGTCTTATCTGATTTTTACAAAGAGTGAACGTGGAGTTTTGTCTTCCCCGGAAATGTGCGGTGCCAGTCCGGGACATGCTACTCCCAGTCAGCAGCCCTTGTTTTTGTTCTGCTGTTCCGCCTTGTCTTTATCCTATACTCATACTACAGCAGTTTACCATAACATAAACAAAGTGGAGCCTCAGCAAGAACTAGAAACCTACAACAGTTCATGGTTATTGAAAAAAGCTGGACATTTTTCTACGTGCTTCCACTGAGTCCTTATCTCCTACTGAGTCCTCATTCCCTTCTGAAGAAAGGCTGGAAAGTGATGTCCACTTACACAGAACAGTCTCCGACTTCATGTAAACATCGTCTAAAACGTTTTTACAGTAACAATTGTAGTAGTTTTTGGAGGAAGTCATTGTTACGATTTAAATGGCGGAAACATGGTTAATGGAGTAATGGAATGCACTGCTCTTTGATTTTACTATAGTACTGTCTTCCGACTACAGCAGCTTGACTGAAGACCTGTAAAAAACGTGTGTCTACCCTCGACTACATATTGTAAACGCAACTAGTAACTTTTTTCGAGGAGGTTCGATGGACTACATAGTACATGCATCATATCAGACCATACACTTGTAGATAAAAATGATAGTGCAACACAAAACCTGCTCTCATATACTCAATATTTCGAGATAACTTAGTTGAGTTTATGAAACTTTAGGTGATAATAATATAATTTGATTTATTAGGTAGAGGTTCTGCCCTGGAAGAAGTCGGTGAACTACGAGGAGATACCTTGGTTCAAAGGTCTAACTCTTAAAGTTAAGTGATGCTGTTAAAGATACTACACCAACCTGGAATATCTGGTGAAGTCTGACTCGCAGGGCGTGGTTGGAGACAGGACTAAACCGTGGGTGGAACAGGAGCACAGCTTCAGTGTAGAAACCAAGGAACTGAAACAGGAGATCGTGTGAGTGACATTGTCTGGGACTTTCATGTCAGATCAGTGATATTATGTTCCTTGATATAATGAAGATAGGAAAATGAGACAAGTTCAGTGTTCCAAAACTCCCCAAATTTCATTGTTTTTGAAATCTTAGAATGAGTAACTGAATATTGAATAAGTCTTAGTTAAGAATATTATGGAGAATATCTATTCTCTCTTCAACGTACGTACTATAAACTCATAAAGATCCACCCAACCCGGAGAAGAGACCAGACTACGCCCCGGTAATCACGCTAACTAATAACTTTCCAATGGAGAGTGGAATATTATCATGTAAATCAGTAAATCATACGGAGATTTTGTTGAATCACGTGGATGGGCTATATGATAAATGACAATCCCGGATAAAACAGTAAACGGCAATTCCGGTAAATGGCAATTCCAGCGTCAATTCGAGCTAATTTCACAATCCGGGTCTGCTTGCTGTGTGTGTCTGTTGTAACATTGTTACTGATATTGATGAGAGCTCGGTTATATAATTTTGGGCAAAAGCACTCACATGAAATACATACATAAGTACATACATACATACATACACATACATACATACATACATACATACATACATACATACATACATACATACATACATACATACATACATACATACATACATACATACATACATACATACATACATACATACATACATACATACATACATACATACATACATACATACATACATACATACATACATACATACATACATACATACATACATACATACATAAATACATACATACTATGAGGTACAAAGTAAAACTGCGATGGTTCCCAACTCTAAGTTTCACGAAAAGTAAGAGTACTAATCGATCTTCAAGGTGCAACCGATCTTCGGTAAAAATGACGGAAGTGATATCGGCCAGTCCTATGTATGAGTAGGATTCTCCGTCCTCTGTCAACACATCGGCCTGGTAGACTGACGAGGTCACGAGGCACTGTCCCTGCAGTGGACAATTGGGTTTATCCCTGCAGTTACACTGTCTCGCACCCTCGTCGCTCTCCGTAGCCTCCAGGACCGATTTATTGTGATTCTTGATAATCCTACCCACACTAGGCATGCACGAGTAGCTCAGTTTGACGGTGTTCCGGTTGAGTACTTGGATGTGGAGCTATTCCTCAAAGACAAATCATACAGACCCTACAAGAAACCAAATGACACTCCCCTGCACATCAACGCTAAGTCGAATCATCCTCCTAACATCATCAAAAACATCCCTGACATGCTCTCTAAACGACCTAGCAGCATCTCCAGCACTGAACAGCACTTCAACGAGACGAAACAGGAGTACAATGTAGCCCTGGAAGCCAGTGGTTACACTAAACCCCTGTCCTACCAAACACCACAGACCACCCCCAAGAAGAGACGACGCAGAAGGAATGTCATTTGGTTCAATCCCCCCTACATCACAAACGTCAAGACAGACCTCGGACGGAGATTCTTCAGCATCCTGGACAGGCACTTCCCTAAAGACCACCGCCTACACAAGATACTCAACCGGAACACTGTAAAACTGAGCTACTCGTGCATGCCTAGTGTGGGTAGGATTATCAAGAATCACAATAAATCGGTCCTGGAGGCTACGGAGAGCGACGAGGGTGCGAGACAGTGTAACTGCAGGGATAAACCCAATTGTCCACTGCAGGGACAGTGCCTCGTGACCTCGTCAGTCTACCAGGCCGATGTGTTGACAGAGGACGGAGAATCCTACTCATACATAGGACTGGCCGAGGGGAACTTTAAAACGCGGTGGAGAAATCATACCAAATCGTTTAGAGCTGAAAGATACAGAAACGAAACAGAACTTTCTAAATTAATATGGGACTTGAATGACAAGCAAATTCAGTACGAGATAAATTGGAAAACACTTGCTAAATGCAACAGCTATAAAGCTGGCTCTAAATTTTGTAATCTGTGCCTGACAGAAAAACTTTTAATTCTTAAAAATAAATCTTGTATAAATAAAAGGACTGAAATTGTGTCTAAGTGTCGGCACAGAAGGAAATTCTTAATACGATTTTGTTCTTAATTTTACCTTTCTGTCGAACATTTAAGTGCTGATTTACAGTGTTATAGTAGTCTCACGACAAGTTTAGACCGATTTAGAGGGTAGTACTATATCCGTAGAGTCGTGTTGCAACACGCGCTTTATATCGTGTGTTTGTTATGACACACTGTAATTTAATACCAATTTAAATACAAATCTATGCGACCTTTGCTTTTGCGTTACAAAAATGTGCATATCTCCGAGGTTTTTTGAGCAAACTTGATGAAACTTTCAGGATATTTAGAGCTCGATGAGAGCAACATCTCAGTGAATTTTGATTCATTTTTGAGCTCCAGAAGCGGAGTTATGACCGAAAAGCCAGTTTTCAAGCGATAACTTTAAAACAAAAGACCGGTTTATTCGCCATATCTCAACTTCTGAAGGTCAAAAATGTTAGCTACTCCAGGATTATATTGGCCATATGTTGCCCGTGATATCCTGAAAATTTGATCAAATTGCTCAAAAACGGCTGAGTTATGCGCTTTTTGTTATGTGTAAACAAGCATTTTGCTAATTACCATATAAGGTAATGTGTGCTTGTTGTGTACAGGGTGTGTCTTGTATACACCGTTCGACTACTATAGTACTTTAGAGGCTCAAACTCACCGCAGAAATATGATTTAGAGCACTCGGCTCAGCTTCGCTTCGCCTCGCACTCTAAATTATTTAAATGTCTCCAGCTGCGCTGTCGACATTTAAATATTATATAGAGCCCTGCTCTCGCAGGGCTCTATATTGTCTGCGTGTTCGTCTTACGCCTCTAAAGTACATTTAGTATTTCATCAGTTTTAAAGATTTTCAAAATTTCACAAATTTCCAGATTTTAAACGCAGATTTTAGTCAATATCAATTTTATAGCTTTTATCCAACTGAGTCGTGGAGATTTTCACATTTTGGCCGAATTTGGGCTTTTATAATGTGTTTTTGTGAGGAGGGAGTTTTCTAAAGGAGTAATCTCGATATCACTTCCGTCATTTTTACCGAAGATCGGTTGCACCTTGAAGATCGATTAGTACTCTTACTTTTCGTGAAACTTAGAGTTGGGAACCATCGCAGTTTTACTTTGTACCTCATAGTAACTAGCTCCCGGATTTATCTGGTAGAGCACTGTTTGTGTGAAGATCAACTGTCATTGTAAATACATACATACATACATACATACATACATACATACATACATACATACATACATACATACATACATACATACATACATACATACATACATACATACATACATACATACATACATACATACATACATACATACATACATACATACATACATACATACATACATACATACACACATATACACATACACACATACACACATACACACATACACACATACAAACATACAGTGGTTGTTTGTGTTTGTGTGTGTGGTTGTCAACCACACAAACACACACAAACACACACACAAATGGGCGTAATCGCTTACCAATTCCTCTCAATGATACGCCCTGATCTACCAACAAAATCCTCCAGAATAGTTTGGTACGCAATTTGGTAACTTCTTTTCATTGATTTAAGTTGAAGAAAAAGACGCACGACTTGGCACTGGCAAAGGCCAGTGTTTAGCTCACTTTTACATCATTTATATTAGGTCCATTGTCCACGTCTTAAGAGGGCAGGTAAACTACCTCGAAATCCTAACATCCCAAATACCTACATTTATCTAGAGGTATTGTTCTCCCTCCGCGAGATAACTTCATCATGAGACATAATTACTCCCGCTTAATAGACGTGCCTTATAATATAGCAGAGAGGGGAGGTAAAAGGGGTAAAATATCCCTGGAAGTGGACCGCTTCGCATTCAAAGGAATAGTAGAAGTAAAATGAACAGAATAGAAATGTAATGTCGTGATTCTCGAATAGGATAGGACAAAGGAAGAGCTGCTTTCCGGCTCTACGTAATTTCCGACACGAAAAATACGTGTTTACAGCCTTATTGGGCAACAAATTCACCCAAATACGATAATATATGCTTCAAAACCAGCTATTACTTTTTTACCAGGGCGTAGCAAAACGATATATCCTTTGCTGTAATTTGACGTTTTTTGAAATAATGGCAACAATATAACAAAATAATATATTCCGTTAGCAATCTAAAAACGGTCATTATGAAGATTGATCTTAGAACTTTAGAAAACGGTTTTTGAGAGCTATCTCTATGAGTCAAAGGGACATGTGGGTGACACAAAACAAAAACACTACTCAATACTCAGTACCTAATTACTTACAGCAAGAGACATGAGGGTAGGGTGCCATGAGAAGAGAGAGGGGGAGGGAATCCAAGCTATGAGGAGGATGAAACACAGCAGACCACCGGCCACTAAATGTATCAGATACTCCATTCTTACAGGGCTGTCTTTTTCCGGTTTCAGTAGGCACTAGGTAGTCTCACAGAAGGACGATCTGTGTGAGAAGGGAGTCTCTGATGTGTCTCACTCCAGCAGAAGTTGTTCAATTGGTGTCTCAGTGCATATATCGAGACATATACCGAGACATTGGATGCTAACTGGCATGTTAAAATTTAGATTTCAGTCAAAAATATGATACGATGTTGTTAAAAATGATATAGACAATAGTGATTAAAATGATAATGTGTTGAGGTTAACAGATCCAAGTACAGATTCAATCATAACAGATCCGATTCCAATTACCCTCAAAAAATAAAATCTGCTTATTCAGCAGAAATTGAGCTACTACAATGAGTCACTTGCAAACCATTATTTACTAGAAAGAATCTAGTGAACCACTTAGAAAGTAGACAGACACTTCTAGTGAGTCACTGGAAGGTATTCACCCACTTTCATTGAGTGCATTGCATACAGGTCATACACCTTGTGTCGAAAGCAGTTAGGCACTGTATAATACACGTTGTATTGAGTGGAATGATTGAATGTTCCAACAAGAGTAGGAATAATTAGGAGTCATGTATTTGCTAGTAACCAAAAGAAGTAGGTGTAATGCATGTAATTTTATGACTTTATGACCACTGCAAATTCTATTACTCTTCAGTCTCAAATAGACGGGGGGGCTGTAATAACTGTCCCCCTGTGTAGGTTTTTCAAAAATGTCGTAAAAAGGGGGGGTTGCAAATAAGAGGGAGGGGGAGGTAAATTTCAATCGAATGGTTTGAAATACCCAAATTGATCAAAGATATGGACTCAGATCGAGAATAAGATCGTAATTCTGAGAAACAGTTGGCAAAGCTTTCAGGTTGCTGCTTGATTTTGCTCAATTCTAACAAAAAATATGAATTTTTCTTTGATTTATGTATGTATTTTTTCAAAATTTCTAAACGGGGAGGGTGTTAAATAAATGTCCCCCACCGTAGTAAAAATCCAAAAAACTGCAATCGTCTCCCCCCCGTCTATTTGAGACTGAAGAGTACTACTGTAATAACTCTCCTGGGTTGCATTGGAATGTCCCCACCCCGAAAGATGGAGGGCATTTCCCGGTTGGGAAATGCAAAGAACAAATTCAGGTTCCTCTGTCGCGTTTAGCCTTGATGTGCTATTCACATCGATAGGCAATGTTGCCATTGAATTTCTTTTTGTGGTAGAAGGGTAGAAGTAGGTGGTGCCTTATGCTTCTGATGGAACCAGTGAAGTAGAGGAGGGTAGAGGTGGACGGAACAGGAGGGGGAGTGAGAGAGTTCATGAGTTCATGGAGGCACGTTGAGAGGTTGAGGTGTTAAGAGGTTGAGGAGGATGAAGAGGTGTTCGGAGGTTGACAGGATCATGAGAGAGAAAGGACTGGAGGGTTGACATGGGAGGGAGTGCTGGAAGGTCGGCCGTCGGGCATGTAATGTCGGGAGGTCTTTGGCCAAGGTCGCTCTAATCATCTAGGCCAGGTAGCAGTCATGCTAGAAGCTTCCTATTGAGATCCGAGGTCCTCAACTGCCGTCTAGCGAGTTCACTGGATGGCCTGATCAAGCCAGAATATGATCTTACGATAATTATTACAGTGTTGGTTGTGTTGTTGAGACTATAATTGACACGATGTTGATTGGACGATTGGTTGGTAGTTTTCAAATAGCATATGTGCTAATCGTCATCATAAGCATTGATTAAGAGCTCAAAGCCCAGCCCTAAGATAGTAAGACAATGCTTCTCACAAAAAGACAGAGCTTGGAAGGATAAACGAGATAAATTTATTGCCTGCAGCTGTTCTAGAAGGGTGCCTAGATTATGGTAAACGAGATAATGTACTAATATGTGTACAGTAAGTTTGTAAGATTTTACCTACATTGTATTTTCAATTCATGTTCTTAGAAAGTTAGAAATGAAAATTAGGAAATGGAAAAACCAGTACCCTTTCGCTAGTTAAAATGTCCGTTTACCCTCTCCATATAGCCAAAGGTCTGCCATTTACTCATTTAATTGTCAAAATTCAAGAAAGAAAGTCTCAGGGATCACAACGTTTTAATAAGTAACTTTAACATGAACTGGTATGTAATTACATGCACTCCATTTTTCAATATAATATACACGTATAACATTCAGTCTCATTTCCAATCAAATTTCGTGTCCTACTTCAAAAGTAAAATAAACAAACAATTGATTATACTATTCTACTAGCAGAACCCGTGATCTCCGGTCACCACGAAAGTAGAGCCCCGTCCTCTGCACTTGTATTTGAATTTTTTAACAACTCGTGTGCTGTAGTAGATGCTGCTGATATTTTCAAATGGTGTCAAAAATTGCTGGCATGAGCATTGCTATCTTCGTTTCTGCGGCGCACCAAAAATTTTATGCAATTGAAAGCAATGATATAGACTTAACCTTATCGCAGCGCTGGCGTGACAGTGGCTTATCGTCGTAAAGAAATAATATATTTCTTGTTTAATTGATAAAGGAAAATTGGTAATCATTGACATAAATTACTTACAATAACAGCATTCTGCCACGCCAGCGCTTCAATTAAATAACATAATATCATTTCAGTTTCATGCGCATAAAATTACAGGTGCGCAGCAGAAACCAACACAATTTCAATTGTTTTTGGAGATACCATAAAATCATCGTTATTTTTTGTCTTGAGAAATACTACAAAATACCGACAAATCTACGATAATTTGTTTGATCAGCCGATTACACAATTAAAGATATATTATCTGCGAAAATTGGTTTAGTTGGGTAATTATCCAATAAAGCAATTGTAAATCTAATGAAGATCAGTATATCATATCGCACAGTTAAATGTAGCTTATGCAAAGTTTTAAAAGCCGTTAGACTAAAATATGATATTTTCTTCTTGGCCGAGATATCAGAGATAATTGGTTTCAGTGTTTATCTGGCCAATAATCCAATTAAATAAGTTGTAATAATAATCTGCATAGGTATAGCACAATAAATCAAGTTTATGCCTAACTTTTAGATGCCGTAGTGTTGATGACAATATTTGTTTTGGTTTGCAAAATGGTTGTTTCGGGCGAGAGACGATTCTAGACATTTTTCAACGATTTTTCCTATGAAAACAGTGCGACCGATTGTCTCGAAATTTTTTGGTGTTCTTTAAGTCTTTAAGTCTTGAAAATCGCAATTTTTTGAAATCGTAGTATTTTCATATAGTGGGCGCTAGCAAACTCACAAAAGGTTCTGCTACCACTTATAGCAATTCAGACTGGCAGTTCCGAATCCTTCCTGGAATCAGGCAGTCCCGGCCCTTTGGGCAGATGCCTTGAGTGGGCGGTTGCTAGCGCCCTGATACATATTATGGGGAGGAACTATAAGTAGTAAGATGATTATTAATCACTGATAACTTGATATCACTTATTGAATTTATTGTCAGTTCCAACTTGGGTCAAATGAAAATAATATGATTATCAAATTATGTAATAGATCTGATGAAAGTATTACTAGGAAATCATTGAAACATACCATATTTCAGTTTTAGAAGAAATGATGAGTTTTAAACAAAAGATTGATATTATCAAATTTAAACTTTTAGCCTACTGTAAAGAAGTGACTGTTCTGTGACCATAAAAAGTTTATTGGGATGAATTAGGATGATAACATAAAATCAATAAACTCCGATATTTGTTTTAAATTTTCCGATTAAAATATGATACTTAAATTATTGATATAGAATAATTTAAGACCTAATATGTTTATATTATATTTCTGAGGCGAAGCTGCTGGTCACTTCATACTTTCATATAATTTGTGATATTTTCCCAATCATGTACTAGATGAATGAAAATGAAATGAACCAAGGATTTTATTAAATTTTGATTCATAGAAAAGATTCTTTAGGTACTTCTTTCTACAACGTTGGTAGAGTAACATTTAACAAAATAATGACGAGGAAATTCTGAAGGGTAAAATAATGGTTGGCAGGACCCTTATATTCGAAAATATAATAAAATTAAATAATTGTTCGAAAGTGCTATTGTTTTTACATACCTTATTAATAACTACTCACTAGTCTTACAACAAGTAATTTAAAAGATATGGACATTTGACCGTTTTTAAATCTGTCTCATTTCACCACAATGTTTTTCAAAAAGATTTCTATGATGCTTACGGATAGAAATATTATCAAATTTAACTAAAATCAGTTGAGACTCGATCGCCGGTCCAATGTCCATATTTCAGAGGTTGGGTAGCATTGGAGCATTGGGTTTACGAGACACTAATGTCCAGGGCGGCAGTTCATATAGTTACATATTTAATATACACAAGTGGGTGCAGAGTCTCACACACTCATAAAATAAACATATCAATATAGTACATGAGTCCTTCCAGTAGTTCCGGGGTTGTATCAGACGATGGAGTTGAGCAGGGTGCAGAACTCGGGGAAGTCAACGACCCCGTCTCCGTTCTGGTCTACGCTATCCAGGAGCGCCTTGAACTCAGCATCGTTACATCTTATTCCCAGGGTCTGCATCACCTGGCGCAACTCACCCTGGCTGATGGAACCACTCATGTCCTGAAAATGGAGATCAGTGATAGTTAGATAGTTCTAAATCTAATTAAGTATGGAACCACTCATATCCTGAAATAGAGATATTTGTGACAGTTTTAAATCTAATTAGAGTATGGAACCACTCATATCCTGTAATAGAGATCACAGACAGTTCATATCAAGTTAGAGTATGGAACCACTCATATCCTGTAATATATATCACTGACAGTTCTAAATCTAGTTAGAGTATGGAACCACTCATGTCCTGAAATAGAGATCACAGAGTTCTAAATCTAATTAGAGAATAGAACCATTCTGAATAAGTATCCTGATTCCTGAAATACAAATGATTACCAATCCTAAATATGTAGATCTAATGAAGTACTAAGAACCGCTCTAAATATCTTGAAAGCTTCAAACACAGAGCGGGGTTCAAATACTTTTTTGTGTTTAGGATAATGATCATGTTAAATTCTCTAAAATTATAAAATAGCCAAAAAACACCGCCATCCTTTTCATAGAGTGGCGAGTAGCATGGTACCTTCTTTTTCAAAATTTACAAAAACACCCTACAAACCCCTCTATTGTTAAAAAAAAGTACTCATGTACTTTTCGGGATATTATGTCCAAGAAAACTCTTGTTAGGTGATAATAGGGGTGCTAGAAGGGGAGATGGTAATTGGTAGGTGGTAGAAGGGGAGATGGTAATTGGTAGGTGGTAGAAGGGGTGATGGTAATTGGTAGGTGGTAGAAGGGAGATGGTAATTGGTAGGTGGTAGAAGGGGTGATGGTAATTGGTAGGTGGTAGAAGGGGTGATGGTAATTGGTAGGTGGTAGAAGGGGTGATGGTAATTGGTAGGTGGTAGAAGGGGTGATGGTAATTAGTAGTTGGTAGAAGGGGTGATGGTAATTAGTAGTTGGTAGAAGGGGAGATGGTAATTGGTAGAAGTGGAGATGGTAATTGGTAGGTGGTAGAAGGGGTGATGGTAATTGGTAGGTGGTAGAAGGGACGATGGTAATTGGTAGGTGGTAGAAGGGGTGATGGTAATTGGTAGGTGGTAGAAGGGGAGATGGTAATTGGTAGGTCGTAGAAGGGGAGATGGTTATTGGTAGGTGGTAGAAGGGGTGATGGTAATTGGTAGGTGGTAGAAGGGGAGATGATGGTAATTGGTAGGTGGTAGAAGGGGAGATGGTAATTGGTAGGTGGTAGAAGGGGAGATGGTAATTGGTAGGTGGTAGAAGGGGTGATGGTAATTGGTAGGTGGTAGAAGGGATGATGGTAATTGGTAGGTGGTAGAAGGGGAGATGGTAATTGGTAGGTGGTAGAAGGGTGATGGTAATTGGTAGGTGGTAGAAGGGGTGATGGTAATTGGTAGGTGGTAGAAGTGGAGATGGTAATTGGTAGGTGGTAGAAGGGATGATGGTAATTGGTAGAAGGTAGAAGGGGAGATAGTAATTGGTAATTGGTAGAAGTGGAAATGGTAATTGGTAGGTGGTAGAAGGGGTGATGGTAATTGGTAGGTGGTAGAAGGGGTGATGGTAATTGGTAGGTGGTAGAAGGGGTGATGGTAATTGGTGGGTGGTAGTATTCATCCCCCCCTGAAGGGGGATGAAGATTTTAAAGGTCAGATAAGGTAGGTGGGGGTTGTCCTAATTTCAATGATTCTGGGGGGAATGTGGACTGGAGGGGGGAGTGAAAAAATTCAGGGGGGGGATTGGGATCTGGCAGAAGAATTTCAAAATTTGAGATGAAAACTCTATTTCCGTGAGAAATATTTTTTCTCCGACCCTCTGGCTTCTGGGGGCTGCCCCAGACCCCCCTGCTAGAACGCGAGACTGCCAAATAACTAATGCTCAATTCCCTACCATTTTCAAAAGTGATATCAGGGGTAACTGTTGTGCTTCTATGTTCTAATATTGTGTTGACAATATCCCTTAGACTTGCTTTCATGCCATGATTCCCTTACAAGTGTCACTTCATAGCTTTAATTATTCTCAAGGATTAATTAACAATTTACATCAAAATTAAACTTCATTACAATTTCTGCCAAAAGACGTATTATATGTTAAAACTCAAAATTAACTAAATTTCTTGTCTGACTTGCGGTGTCAGCAACATTTCATAGTTTACATACTTTCATCTTGTCATTAAGTTTCTTGTTTCGATTGAACACATTTCAATGGACATATCTTAGAAAAATTTTCTAAGTTTTTGGTGGGGGGTTGGTCGAAGTTTTGAAAATCAGGGGGCGGGTGCCCAAAAGGGGGGGGGGATTGAGGATTTTGAAAATTCAGGGGGGAGGTTTTGTCAAGGGGGGAGTTGAAAAGTTCAGGGGGGGGGGGGATGGACCCAGGATGAAGCTATGGGTGGGTGGTAGAAGAGTGATGGTAATTGGTAGGTGGTAGAAGGGGATATGGTAATTGGTAGCTGGTAGAAGGGGAGATGGTAATTGGTAGGTGGTAGAAGGGAGATGGTAATTGGTAGGTGGTAGAAGGGAGATGGTAATTGGTAGGTGGTAGAAGAGAGATGGTAATTGTTAGGTGATAGAAGGGGAGATGGTAATTGGTAGGTGGTAGAAGGGGTGATGGTAATTGGTAGGTGGTAGAAGGGGTGATGGTAATTGGTAGGTGGTAGAAGGGAGATGGTAATTGGTAGAAGTGGAGATGGTAATTGGTAGGTGGTAGAAGGGGTGATGGTAATTGGTAGGTGGTAAAAGGGGTGATGGTAATTGGTAGGTGGTAGAAGGGGGATGGTGGTGGTAGGTCGTAGAAGGGAGATGGTAATTGGTAGGTGGTAGAAGGGGTGATGGTGGTGGTAGGTGGTAGAAGGGGAGATGGTAATTGGTAGGTGGTAGAAGGGGTGATGGTAATTGGTAGAAGGTAGAAGGGAGATGGTAATTGGTGGTGAAGTGGAGATGGTGGAGATAGGTGGTAGAAGGGGAGATGGTAATTGGTGGAAGTGGAGATGGTAATTAGTAGGTGGTAGAAGGGAGATGGTAATTGGTAGGTGGTAGTGTCAGGTCGGCCGGTTTAGTGTCATCCATGTAGAGTATAGCCAGTAAAAGAAATGCCTCGTACTTATCTGTGCCAGGCAAGCTTTGACGTAAGCAGGCGGAAGCTGTGCCAAAGAAACGAACTGACCAATGAGATTTCAGGAAGTGCCTACAATTAGGCGGTAAACGGTTTTTCGGGAACAAGTAACTACAATCCCCATTACACAAGACGTATTACGTTATTGCTAACATTCCCCATCTTATAATCCTAATATTATAATATTTTCTATTTGAAGCATTTTAAAAGTCAGAAATTGTCAGGGTCACAATCAGGCACCAAATTATCAACATGATGTCAGAAGAATTCCGAATTCCGGTCATAAAGTATTTGTTGAAGGAAATGTTTCTTCCAAATTACATAGTCAGTCTGGCAATGGGTAGAATGCTTCATTTTAGAGAGAAGTGGTCCGCAATTTCATAATGATATTACATTCGTCTACATTCGTCTACATTCTTTTCAAATTCAACGATTACAAGGGAACTTCGACTGTACCGTAACTTCATTCTCTGTCGTAAGATTGGAATGAAATAATTGTTCTAAAATGTAGGAACTCTACTCAGTAGGAACTCTACTCAGTTATTGGATGAGGAAAACCAGTTCAGGAAGATATGTAGCTTATGCAGTAAGTCGAGGAAAGTTTTCTTAAAATGCCGAACTTTTGTTAAATCAGAAGCTAAACTAATTTACATAAGCTTTAAAACCGTAACAAGAATATTTAGTGCGATTTAATGAACGACGACTGTAGTCCGTAGGTCGGACCTCTTTAAATAGTTAAATGATGATCAAATCACAAGCGTAAGCTAGTGATTTAATAAAAATATATAATATGAGCATCGCGAGTATATTATGTGAATACTATGTACTTATATAACTGCCAAACTACTTGAAAGCCGTCAGTGCACGATTGCCCGAAGCTCCAAAAGTCCAAAGGGGCAATTTTGTTGAGGTCTGTAAGACCCTAAGTTCTTATTTAGTTATTAACAAGGGGCAATTCTGGCCATAAGAGTGGGGCTGAAAGGGTTTTGACGAAAACTCGAAAAAATGATAGGTGCGACCACGTTCTCACGCTCTACCCCCCCCCCCCCCATAATGCACGATTGTGCATAGTTGAGTATATTTGAAATTCGTACATTCGCAAATTTTTATTGTAATTTATGAAATAGATCAGTACTCTAGTAGCAGGGTGTAGTTGAGTGTGCACTTCGTTGGCCACAAAGTTTCTCGGTTCAGGGTCGTTTATTATGTTATTCTGCAACAGAATCACCTAGGTACGCAATTTGTATCGCTACTATGGACCCTGTGGGGCCATTTTTGTAATCCCCCTCAGGCGCGTAAAGTGAAAATTCATATCTCCGTCCAGGAAGGTCGTAGAGACTTCATTTTTAGCTCAAACGAATTGCAATGGCCATGTTTTTATGCAATTGTAAACGAGAATAAGCCTTAAAATGCCCAGGAAAAAAGTTATGGACCAAAAACTGGTTTTTCAGTGTATCGCTAGCAAATTACACATGTTGATTTGATATCTCGGTCCAGGAAGGTCGTAGAGACTTCGTTTTGAGCTCAAACAAATCGCAATGGCCATGTTTTTATACAATATTCAATGTAAATATGCCTTAAAGTGCTCAGAAAAGTAGTTATGAACCAAAAAGTGGTTTTTCAGTGTAGCGCAAGCCTATATAATGCAGCATACCAATGGGGATTTTGCATCTCACTTCAAGAAATACCTCCAGACTCCATCTTAACCTAAACACAGGGTGGTTTAATGTTAATAAAGCAAAATTTTAAGCCAGATTCACTCATGACTCAGGTACTGTATGCAATTTTATTGCTGTTCAGATCCCTGGTAATCTATTTTCTTAATTGCCCTATGTTGCTTACAGTACTGCATAGTGAAAATTTGCATCTTGGTCCAAAAAAGATCATAGAGAATTGGTCTTAAGCTTGAAAATCTGAAATGGCCATGCTATTCATATTCAATTTGTTATAACATTAGTAAGTATGTTATACATAGAAGGACTCAGGGAAATGTTATGAAGTACTCATGATATTTACTTTTAATTTGGATTATGTGCTTTGGTCAACCTGTGTGATGGAGGATTCTTGTAAATTGTTCCAGGAGCACATGAGACTTCGTTTCTTGTACTACCGAGGATATTTTAGGCAATTCTGAACCCGAATCACCTAGGTAGCTAGATAAATCCTGCACTGTGTCCTTTTTTCTTAGTTGCCCTTAGGCATTTCTTAAGACCATAATTATTACAGGAATAAATAAAATTCATATCTTGGACCAGTAAGATCCAAGGTAGTACAGAAGTAAACATATTTTCTAGCTAAGGCCTCCTAGCTAGGATCACCTAGCTAGTGTCTTCTAGCTAGTTTGTCACTTCGTCCTTCAAAAGATCAGTGACTCCTACTCCTCTATCAAAGTTTCTTCTTGCTCAGATTATTCATGAATTTCAACTCGCTGGGTTTAACTTTCGAGAACTAGCAATAAAACCGTAGCTAGGAGGTCGAGGTCCTAGCTGATTCTGATTGAGAATTGCCTAAAAATCCTCTGAAGTGCAAGAAACTAAGAAATGAAGTCAACTAAATTCCTAGAAGAACTAGCAAGAAAACCAGCTTGGGGATCCTAGCAAGAAAGTACCTTGTAGGATCTCCTAGCTACGGTTTTATTGCTAGTGAACTCGAAAGCTAAACCCAGCGAGTTGAAATTTATGCATAATCTGAGCAAGAAGAAACTCTGATAAAGGAGTAGGAGTCACTGATCTTTTGAAGGACGAAGTGACAAACTAGCTAGAAGACACTAGCTAGGTTTTTTTTTATTTTGAAGGTTTTAATTCTATTCCAACAGCTGTTACAGCCAATGACAGGAATCGAAGGATTCAAGTAAACAGGCCAGTGACGTGTAATCCATACTTTCTTCGCCAGAGACTTCACTGCAATGGGCAGCTCCTCATTTAACCCTCCCGCACAGTTTCCTGTATGCTCGGCTGAGTGAACCGTGTGGCTGCTTAGGTGAGAGTTCTCACCCTTAACACGGTAGGCAAGGCCGGGAATCGATCCTAGCTAGGAGGCCTTAGCTAGGACGTTCCTTGAGGGGTACAGTATATGAGGCAAATGTTCATTTGCCTCATATTCTGAAAAAATGACATAGTCCAGGGTATATCTAGCTACCTAGGTGATTCGGGTTCAGAATTGCCTAAAATATCCTCGGTAGTACAAGAAACGAAGTCTCATATGCTCCTGGAACAATTTACAAGAATCCTCCATCACACAGGTTGATCAAAGCACATGGTCCAAATTAAAAGTAAATATCATGAGTACTTTATAACATTTCTCTGAGTCCTTCTATGAATAACATACTTACTAATGTTATAACAAATTAAATATGAATTGCATGGCCATTTCAGATTTTCAAGCTTAAGACCAAGTCTCTATGATCTTCTTGGACCAAGATGCAAATTTTCACTATGCAGTACTGTAAGCAACATAGGGCAATTAAGAAAATAGATTACCAGGGATCTGAACAGCAATAAAATTGCATACAGTACCTGAGTCATGAGTGAATCTGGCTTAAAATTTTGCTTTATTAACATTAAACCACCCTGTGTTTAGGTTAAGATGGAGTCTGGAGGTATTTCTTGAAGTGAGATGCAAAATCCCCATTGGTATGCTGCATTATATAGGCTTGCGCTACACTGAAAAACCACTTTTTGGTCCATAACTACTTTTCTGAGCACTTTAAGGCATATTTACATTGAATATTGTATAAAAACATGGCCATTGCGATTTGTTTGAGCTCAAAACGAAGTCTTTACGACCTTCCTGGACCGAGATATCAAATCAACATGTGTAATTTGCTAGCGACACTGAAAAACCAGTTTTTGGTCCATAACTTTTTCCTGGGCATTTTAAGGCTTATTCTCGTTTACAATTGCATAAAAACATGGCCATTGCAATTCGTTTTGAGCTAAAAATGAAGTCTCTACGACCTTCCTGGACGGAGATATGAATTTTCACTTTACGGCGCCTGAGGGGATTACAAAAATGGCCCTAGGGTCCATAGTAGCGATACAAATTGCGTACCTAGGTGATTCTGTTGCAGAATAACATAATAAACGACCCTGAACCGAGAAACTTTGTGGCCAACGAAGTGCACACTCAACTACACCCTGCTACTAGAGTACAGTGTGAATTTGAATTATGATTTACACAAAAAAGTAAGTTCAAACCTTGTCGAAGTAGTTGAAGGCGTCCCTGAGTTGCTTAGTACTTAGACTCTGTTTAGGAGCTGGCGGGGCTTTCGCCTGCTGCTTTCTGGCAATGTACCGGGCCATGCACAGACAGAACTCCTCCAAATCTATCAGCCCGTTACCGTCTATATCCATCTGCGTGGGGGTCACACTCAGAGAGGTCACACATTCAGAGGGGTCCCGGGTCACACATCCAGGGGTCACACATTCAGAGGGGTCCCGGGTCACACATCCAGGGGTCGCAAATTCAGAGGAGTGAGAAATTCAGAGGGGAAACACATTCAGAGGGGTGCCACATTCAGAGGGGTGCCACATTAGCAGGGGTCACACATTTAGAGGGATACACACATTCAGAGGGGTCACACATTGAAAGGGATCACACTTTCAGAGGGTCACACACATTCAGACAGGTCACACACTCAGAGAGGTCACACATTCAGAGGGGTCACACACACTCAGAGGGGTCCTGGGTCACACATCCAGGGGTCACACATCCAGGGGTCACACATTCAGAGGGGTCACACATTCGCAGGGGTCACACATTCAGCGGGGTGACAAATTCAGAGGGGTCACACACTCAGAGGGGTCACACATTCAGAGGGGTCACACATTCAGAGGAGGGGTCACACACTCAGAGGGGTAACAAATTCAGAGGGGTCACACATTCAGAGGGGTCACATTCAGAGGGGTCACACATTCGCAGGGGTCACACATTCAGAGGGGTCACACATACAAACATTCAGAGGGGTCACACATTGAAAGGGATCACACTTTCAGAGGGTCACACACATTCAGAGGTCACACATTCAGAGGGGTCACACATTCAGAGGGGTCACACATTCAGAGGGGTCCCGGGTCACACATCCAGGGGTCACACATTCAGAGGGGTCACACATTTAGAGGGGTGACAAATTCAGAGGGGTCACACACTTAGAGGGGTCACACATTCAGAGGGGCTACACATTCAGAGGGTTCCTGAGTCACACATTTAGAGGGGTCACACACTCAGAGGGGTCACACATTCAGAGAGGTCACACATTCAGAGAGGTCACACATTCAGAGGGGTCACACATTCAGAGGGGTCACACATTCAGAGGGTCACACATTTGGAGGGGCCACACACTCATAGGGGTCACACATTCAGAGGGTCACACATTCAGAGGGTCACACACTCAGAGGGGTCACACATTCAGAGGGGTCACACATTCAGAGGGGTCACATACTCAGAGGGGTCACTCACATTCAGAGGGGTCACACATTTGGAGGGGTCACACATTCAGAGGGGTCACACATTCAGAGGGTCACACATTCAGAGGGGTCGCACATCCAGAGAGGTAAAACATTCAGAGGGGGTCACACATTCAGAGGGGTGCCACATTCGGAGGGGTCCCGACTCCCGGGTCACACACATAGAGGTCACACATTCAGAGGGGTCACACATTCAGAGGGACACACATTCGCAGGGGTTACACATTTAGAGGGGTCACACATTCAGAGGAGTCACACATTCAGAGGGGTCACAAATTCAGAGGGGTCACAAATTCAGAGGGGTCACAAATTCAGGGTTCACCCAATCAAAGGTGTAACACAATCAGAGGGTCACACATTCAGTGGGGTAAACATGCATTGCAAGGGGTCACACAATCAGAGGTTCACGCACATGATAGACAGTCAATTTTTACATGTTATATCGTGCAGCGACGAAAAATGTAAATTATAAAATATGTTTGCATATAATATGATAAGTATTGATTTGTTATAATTATATCGTAATCAGGCACAATAACTCCAACCATCGCTGATTTAGTCTCCTTAAGTCTAATTTAGAACAATGTATACATTATAAAGTTATAATGATCAATGGTCATTTAAACTTCTAAAGCATTACCGGCTGACGCAGTTCTGGATTCAGCTCACAGAGGCTCAGACATAAAGGTTAGCTGGTCTGAAGAATAAAAGAATAAAGGAATGCTTTGTTGGGCTTTCACGGAACGTATTCAGCTGCTATTCGTAGCATATTTTCAAAGAGACATTTGACATATCAGTGTCCGGGGTAATCCTGACTCGCAAGACTCGATGGGGACTCCGCTGATCCGGGCCTTCTTTCTGCCAAACAGGAAGTCTTTAGTTTTCTCCCATCCAACTAGTATTATACCTTTCACATCATAATATGTTAATATGCATTGTGCAGCACACATCTTAGCTGGTAGCAGATGCATAGCTAGCGCCCCTGGGGGAGCTGATGCCCCTTAGGGTGCAAACGCCCCTAAGCGAGCTAGCACCCCATAGCAATAAAAAGTTGCTCTAGCAAGGCAAGAAGAAAGAAAGTTGAGGAACATTAGCCACTGAAGTTGAAGGCTGTACACTTCCAGTGATCCTGCGGGGAATTGTTGTTATTACACACAGGGTAAAAAGTGGTTACCTACACAGGGTAAATAGTGGTTACCTACACGGGTAAATAGAGATTACCAACACAGTGGAGCAGCAACTGTACACCGATACTTATTAAGGGGACACGGAGAAAAATTTCAGTTCATGCCATATTACCGCCAGATGTATAGTAGTCGTCATCGTTAAGTTAGGTATATAAAAATAATATGAAAATTAACCGGAAATGACATATAACTGAGATGATTCCAAATTTTATATCAACAGTATATCTTACCTATAAGCTTGTATTAGTATTGCTATAATTCAAAGAGGAACTTTGGAAACGTGTGCAAATAACTGCCACAATTATTATGGAGCCGAAACCACGGAAACATTTTGTAATTTTGAAAGCTGAAAGGAAATGGGATGAAAACTGAGAAGTTTTGGTTTATTTATTAAAGACAAAACGACCTCACGTTTTTCCGAAAGTCATCTGGGGCAATCAAGTGCGAAGGCTGAAATCGGTTCAATATCAAACCACTATGACCGCCGTTACTATGGTAACGTGCGCAAACACGCACAAAAAACATCATCTATTACAGTGTTTAAATCGTCCATCCATTTTATGTCTTTTATATTTTCCAATTGGCATTTATGATTATCTATTGTCCCTGAAGTAGTTATTCTATGGAAAAGTATGGTTCTATAGAAGAATTGATCAAAGTCTGAAATCATCGATTCATTAGCTCCGGGGGATCCTATCTGAAACTGAACTTAATTAATAGCTATGGATTTTTAGTAAGTATTATAATGCCTTTTCATTTTCTATCTCCGAAACCAAACTTAATTAAGTGCTCCGAAGGGTAATTTAAGTCTTATAAAAATACAATTTAGGTGTTGAAATCAACAACTTAATAAGTATGGAAATGTTACCTAAGTCATTTTCAAAGCACACTTTTGACAGTGAACAGGCACAGTGGATAAGGACGTCAATTTTGATCAGAGAGTTGTGGGTTCTATGCTAGTCCACAGTCTACCAGCTAATTGAATCCTTAAAAAGTGTGTTTTGTATGATGTGATGGTGATCTGGATGTGGTCAACTACAAATTACTAAAGTGTCCTGATGGTTGCAGAGGAAGTATTTTGGCAACAAAGGGATTAATTCCTTCCTGTATTAATATGAGACGGCAGCATCCAGTTTTAATAATTACCATAGTTTTTCCTCGGTATAAATGAGCGTTTGCTTGTATAGAGCTATGAGTATGGCATGCAAGAATGAGATATAAATCTCAAGCCTAAGCAGCCGCACTGTTCACTCAGCCGAGTGTACAGGAAACTTTGCAGGAGGGTAAAATGAGGAGCTTTCCATTGCAGCGAAGTCTCGGGTGAATGAATACCTCATGGGTAAGTATAAAGGAACACTGCGTAAACCTTCTTAGCAGGTACATAAAGTATGGATTACAGTTTACACTTCTTTAATTGTCACTGGTTTGGCTATATTTGAATTCTTCGATTCCTGACATTGGCCGTACGGCTGTTAGAATACAAGTAGAACCTTTAAAATAAATGAATATCGCAGCTTCTTCAGCGATTGCTCAAGACTTCTTGATCAAAGATGGCTGAGTTAGGATAAAAAGGAATAACTTGTCACGGCACTCGGACTTACCTTGTGTAGGGAGTATAATACATTCAAGCTTTGAAGATGCCTAACCATTAACCTCATCTCAAAGCTTCCAGTTCACAGAAGTTACCACACGAACTTTAATTGGACGGCACACAATATTGGCATATGTTAATAACTTACGAGTAAAGGTACCTACATATTTATAAACAGGAAACGTTGCCTGTAATTAATAGTAAATGTTCCTAACATTTCACTACGAATCAATTATCATTATGTGCTTATAACTTTGACTCTGTTTGTATTCAAGAGTTCAAGGATACTTGATGGGAACGCAGTCCAACATTAAATTATAACTACAAAACGGCATGATCTGCAGTCTGCAAGAGTCTGGCTTGAGGGGGCAATACAATTTATACCAAACCAGTTATTACTTTTTTAACCAGGTTCGTAGGTTCGTAGCCTTTTGCAATGGGCCAGCTATAAATATAGGTACCAGGTGATATTTTAATAACTAATCTACACTTCTATAACTCCATAAGTCTATAAGCTCATTTTCTGATTGTTAATATTGAAAAAGTCATTCTACTACGTTCCAGCAATGGTCAATGGATCACATACATAGGTTGTATAATAAAAGCGCTGTTCAAAGAATATTTTCATGGCACAAATTTATTTTCTGGACAATTATCAAGCTATTTAGTACACTGTAGCCTAGAAGAAAGCAGGAATATTTGATAAACAAATCGTGAAATTCAAAATCTAGTCAAATTGCGGGTTTAATCTGCCACACATTACTAAAGTACAAATTGAAAGCCCGACGTATTAAAGTTTTAAACTGTCATCACATTAAATCCAACATACAATTAAAATATTAATTGATAGCTATCTTGGAATGTAGTAAAGTAATTGCAAAGGGATTTGTAAGGGATGCACTTGTAACAGGGGGCAAACTAAATCCTCCCAAAGATGTATATTTTGTCTAACTGAAGTTGAAATTATGATGATTCAATAGTTTTTATATATTACATAAAAATACTGCTCCCCATTTCAGTACTTCAGTATGTTGTCTCTATAGTGTTTATGTTTTATGTTTTGTAAAACAATCAGGAATGGTAATGTGTGGAATTGATGAGCTTTTATCTCAAAAAGAAGTCGAGAGATCGCCATTCAAACATTTAAAGTTTTATGCAACGCACGGGTAAAAGGGTGTTCAAAATCAGGGTTGCCCAAGGATTGTTTTGGATATAAACTACCGATAAATGTTCTAACATCTTTTGGAGAATTTAGTTCATGCTCCTGTTAGAGCCTGGGGCATTACAGTCATCCCTTAAATTGCAAATTGTGAAGAATGAAGATGCTGATAAAAATGCTTTCATTAGCAATACAAGCAAGAACAATGTTATCACAACCAAAACCGTTGAAAGGCTGATCGAGTAACCCCCTACAAGTTTGGATGTGATCAGTCCACTTTCTTTTCATTTTGGGTTCCTGCAGTAACATCCAAACACGCGGGGGGTTACTTGACCAATCGTCCAACGGTTTTGGAGGTGATATCTTAACAGATGTATGCAACTGAGCCACTGTTGGAACCAACTTTAGTTGCCCTGACTCAATTCAAACCCACGTAGCTTGCCCTCATGCATTTCGAACCCACGTAACTGACCCTTACGCAGTCTGAAACCATGTTATATTCACTTCGGATAACACAATTATACTCTAGTGACTAGAAGCCTGCTAGGGCCCAGTACGCACTATGCATTTCCAGCACAATTGAGGGTTGGAGTTTCTGAGTTTGTTCTTATATTGACTTTATGAAGGCTACAAACCAAGTTTGTCGAGCTGCCCTACTGTAGCTCTAAGTTCTGAAGGACACGTTCAGAAATTATTACTGTTGTGAAGTTCTTAGTGAAATGTGACAAATTTTACAAAAATTGCTGCTATTCTTCTATAATATCGGTACTAGAGGTCTGAGAATTTGATGAGTGATCGGTCAAGGATACATTTAACACCATCTAACAGCTCTCCCTCAAGTCCTAGTGGAATTCTTGGCGATGTGCTTGGTTACTATACCCTCCTCCAAGATTTCATAACTTCATAAGCCCAAGCTTGATAGGTCGGCAAAAAGCCTGTAAAGCTACTTGGTCTTATATTATATATCTATCCCGGTGGTCAGAAACGCTTCTTTAGTGTGCGACTTTACAGTAAAAAGAGTTTAATAATTGACGTAAAATTTTCCAATACATATATTCGGATTGATCCAGACTTTTTTTACCCACTGGGGTCATTGCCCGGGCCAGGGCGGGGATACGAACTCAAAAATCAGAAAAAAGCATTTAGCTAATTCAAATGGCGATTTAAGGGAACAAGATGTTTAATTGTTTTAAGATGTTTAAGTCAGAAGTATCAAGACAAAATTGCAACATAATCCTAGCCCAAGAATTATAAAAGTAGAGTAAGCTTGTTTTTGAGCAACAACCCCCAATTCTTGTAGAAATGATAATGCATTATTTAATTAAGATTTGCGCAACTCTTACATTGATGGCTAGCTTGTTGACTTCTAACTCAGAGATGCCAGGAAGAGCCTGATTGCAAGCCATCTTGAACTCTCTGATAGTTAATGTGTTGTCATTGTTCCGATCCAACTGCTTGAAGACCTGTTCCAACTTCTTCCGTTCCTTTTCAGGCAAATATGGACAAGACATGACCTAGTAACCACTATCATTAGACTGTAACACTTAAGCTCACGGATGAATTATGAAGTAGATAAGTAGGAGATAAGTAGATAAGATGGGCGTCCTGCAACGAATATGATGCTGCTCTAGTTCATGATGCCCATTTTCGGAAGACAATAACCTACTCCAGGGTACAATGTCTTGGATGAATTTAATAAGGCCATCACTGATGTTCAATAAGTAAACAAAGTTGTTTTTCTAGGAAGCAAAAGGAAGGCGCAAGTGCAATATTGATACATCAAAAATATAACCCAAGAATGAACACAGAGATGCAACTTTCTGCACCACTGCCAAATATAAACGTTTTCAAGGCACAAAAAGTCAAAATAAACAAAGTTGGATATAGAGAATCAAATGAATGACATACTACTAAATAGTTTAAGATCCTCAACCGTTTCAGTATTATCATCCATTGGCCACAGTTTATTTTATTTGCAAGAAGAGTTGTAGGAGAATCCAATGGAAGGGCTATGTGAGCTAATCGGCCGCTGCAAGCATACGTATAGGAAGGGAGCACCACTGAAATCGACTTGCCAGTGGATACTTCCCTTGCCATGATATGTCCGTATGTGGTGTACTGTGATAAACCAATAGCTAAATGGAATGTTGCGAGATAGAAACAGCCTGGTAAAATAATGTCCTCTGCAGATCCCCGGAGCCAAGCTAATGAATTACGTAATGTCAAAAGTAGAGTTTTCAAGTTCTGACTTCAGCAATTGCATTATGGTAACATCCACTATTGGTGGGTTCTTTTTCAAGGGAGCCAATAAGCACAGATCAATGAATATCAAGATGTAAATCGTCAGCATGAAGTTTTAATTGTTCTATCTGGACTACTTAAATACCTATTTTCCTTCCTATGGAATGTTTAGAAGTTTGCAAAGACTCTGAGCCAGCCATGTTAGAGCAAAACACGTGACTATAAAATAATAGAACTAGTTAACATGAAAACTATCATAAAATCATACTAAAAATTGATAGAAAATTTCTGTACTTCAGCTGTCAGATAAAAAGTACAAACAATTTAAAAAAAAATCCGATTACTATAGTTATTATCAACAAACTTTTTCCTTTGGCCCAAATTGCCGTTTTTGTTTTAGAAAAAGGCATTGAGGTAGGGTTTGCAGAGATTGTGTTTTGTGGGTTTTGCGTAAACACAGGGGATCCCCTCAAACCTCATTGGTATTTTTTATATTTCACTGCATAGCAAGCTGATTGTAATACTTGATCCGTGTATGACCCATGTATGGCCCACATATTCTAAACACTTGATGATAAAAGCTTGAAGCATTCTTTCAATCTGAGCAGCATCAACTACCTCGTAATCAATTTAGCTCGATTACTGCGCCTCGTGCTTACTACTTCCGTCATGTGCGCCACGTGACTATTTCATAAACAGACCCTCGTGATGAACTAGAGCCAATGAAACGTCCTTTTTCGTGTCACGTTCGAGTACAAGGACCAATGAAATTTTAGAGGAGTTCCTCTAAAAACCACAAAGTATGAGTTAATAACATATCTGTCACGATTGGAACTATTGCCCACCTAAAATGCAGTGAGATATGTCCGATATTCCACTCAGGCCAAGCAGCCCTCATTTACAATGGAATATCTATGCATAACATCCACTTGGGGAGTTAAATACAGAATCGAAATATCTGCTGTATTTTAAATTTTTCGAATAATCAAAAAGTAAAAGGGGACAAGACTTTTGGCGCAGCCTGTAATTTAATAAAATCAAAAATTGACACCTATCGATTTTTTACACTTTGCTGTGGCCTCTTTTTGTGGGCATTTAAACAATACAAATTATTATAAAATGCATAGACACGCGCCTATCGGGTCCATTTTGGGATACTTCCAGAGGGTGTTAGCCCGAGGGATGTATCCGGTTTTGGCCCGAGCCCGTAGGGCGAGGGTCTAAACCAATATGGACCCGATCAGGCAAGTGTCTATGTATTATAGACCCGCATGAGAACGTCAGCTCGGTTCTATAAACTTGCGACTATTGTATGCAATTCCTTGATAAGGTCAGGGGTTGCAACGAAAGTATCCTGGATAAAATTTTTGAGCTTCATAAAAGAGTACTCAGAAATTTGTTTGGAATGAAGAAATGTCTAAAAAGCTAAAATAATCAAAGTCCACACTAAAAATGTCTTTTACGCAAATAACTGAATGATATCAATTTCACAGTCTATGATATTTTCCACCATGCAACTGTAGGTACTGACCTATGCCGAAACGATTTTTTTTCTAAGGAAACTTTATATCTAGAAATAGACTTAAAATATGTTTACTTCTGCTAATGTAGCTATATGCTTATTTGGTGATGATATTGATTGGATACCAGCTAATAAAACGCTAATAACTTACCTGACCATATACAGATCCATATTATACTACGTGCATCAAATGAAAAGATTGTTGCTACTTTACTAAAGTAGTACGGTGTATGGACTTATGGCTTTATGAGTTTATGGAAACAAATGTTTCGTTCAGCAACAAATTACTGAGTGATGCAAATACTCAAAGAAGAACTGTGCAATCTTTTGGTTTTACAATTTTCCAGTATGCAAAATATGATTAGTTCACTGCCACACAACAACCATGGAACCATCATGTTTTTATCTGCCGTTAAATGAGTCTTTACTGCAACATCATTGCACAAAATATGTTACAGATTTTAGTTTCCTTCTGGCAGCAAGGCTTACAATTATAGTAGTTACATTATAATATTGATCGTGCATAATCCTAAATCATAGTATAGATGTTAATATGTTTGTGGCTTGGTATGTTTGTGGCTTGGTAGACAAATCCTTTTTCAGACGTGATGACAGAATCTTCTAGTGGCTTATCTTTCTCCCTCCCAGGTTCAGTTACTTTTGTCACTTGAAATGTCATGAAGGATTATAGTCCACCCACATTATACAAAATCCTATCGATACCTACTCACAATTATCTATTGGGTTTAGAACTATGTGATAGTTTATTTAGTGTGTCAATTGTAGTTTAAATGAAATTCGGATTGTGTCTAATGTCATTTTCTACTCTTAGGTGTTTAGGTGATTAAGAATTAGAGATTAAAGCAATTCAAAAATATTGTAACTTTATAAATTAAACCTTATCCACATCAGCACAGTCAAGACTTAGGGATAATAAGAAGAAGCAAGAACTAAATATTCAACTGCAATCTTCAACAATAAAGCTTCTTATTCAATATGCATGGGTTAGACCAACAACTAGAAATGATCTTCGAGGTACACCAGAAGCTCTTAGCCTCTTAATAGCTGACTTTCTGCGTCCATAATTAAGTGTTTTTATGAAGCCTGATCACAAGCCAAATATACTTAGAGCATTCAGCTGACTGAATAGCTCTTTATATCATATATGTTCTATCAGAGAGCAAAGGGCGGTTAACTACTGGTATAATTATAAGATCATTTTCCATTTGCATCAAAGGATTTCATCATGCATGAAACAGTTAATTTGGACAATTGTGTAATTCTAATGAAAATGATGAATAAGTGATAATAAACTAGATTCATCACAAAAAGACCTCAATATTATAAACATCAGTGATGTTTATTTATACTTGGGATGTGCTATAATACGCTGGCTCTAAATTATTTAAATATACAACCATGGTGATAGCTTATTATGGAATTATTGGATTGCAGACATAGTGAGAAATGCCCATGACTAATCAGTTTATTAAAGATTTAATTACAGCAACTAACCAGACAACCATTATAAATCCCACAACCCACTCAATTACTATATAGTCTTCAATAGAGGTGTGCACTCATCACAAATCCATATGATATATCTATGCCAAACAGACCTATGTAAATTTATATGGAAGGAATGAACAGTTTCATAGAAACTGTTCACTTGGAGATCTTAATTGGTTGAAGTGTAAATGTGTATTAACATCAGAAGCTGTCGAAAATCATGTGATTATTTCCATCAGTACTTCAGTTAAAAAATGAACTCTAATAAGGCATATTAATGGTTGTAGGGCTAGAGAAAGTTAGGTGTGTGAGTCAAAGGCATTCGAGAAACTCGATGAATAAAGTAGGAATTAGGAAGAGCCAATTACTCAATTAGGCCTCTAAAACTGCAGGAGTCTATGAGGAGATAGATTTTCAAGTGATTTTTGGCAAATGCACTATAACTAATTGCAATATAAATGGTGATGTGGTAAATATAAATGTTGATGTGTTAAGACCCACTGGTAGCTGGTGGTCTCCTCTATTAGAGTATCAGACACAACAAAAACCAAAAAAAACCCTTGGACTCCCTTAATAAGCTCTTAATAAGGGCCCTTCAAATAAGGGCCAATAAGATATGCCCCTAAAATGTTGAAGTATCAAAGTATTAACATTGAGTTAATATTGATCAACAATTAAATCATTAGTAGCATATTATGACCAGAAGTAATATCTTAACATTTAAAATTAAGCAGCATAATGGTGCTATTAGTGAGGGTGCCAATTTGCTCTGGGATCAGTCAGTTGATAGATGGGTATCATAGGCAGGAATTTTGGAACCATACATTTGGAATCATGCTTATCTAAACTAAAATGATTATACAATCATTTAATCATGACAACATAAGTGTGCATTGTGCAAAGCTTGGATAATGGATATCATGAAATAACTTTTCAGATATCAAAAAGAAACTGACGAGTTTGGTTACAATTGTGGGATGATTAGAACATTTTTAGACTTTACAATATCCAATTCGCTCAGCCAAGTGTATCATCCATCAATTGCATTCTGGACAGTTATTTGCTGTGAAATAAGTCAACATCAGAGTTTCAAAGTAGGTATCTATTATATTTATTAACATGCCAAAACTGCTGCTATTACCCATCAATGCTACCAGGGTTACTCTAAATGATAAAATGCTTGATTTCAAATGAAAGGTAGAATGATACGAGTGTACAAGCTGTACCTCGTGGGCTAGATGGTCAATCTCAGAGAATGAAATGTCAGCAGTAAACCGGCGACATGCAAGTCTGAACTCCTTCAGTGTTATGGAGCCATTTCCATCAGTATCAAACTGATGGAATATCTTCACAAGTTTGTCTCGTTGGGCACTGGACATGTCATTCATTGCTAATTCTGGAATTTTATAAAATCTAAGTTAAAAAGTTGCCGACAAGAGATCATAAGATCATAAGATCTGAACATTTGTGAGTTTGTGATAGGACTGTTCACAAGAAACAATCATGATATTTTACATTATTGATCACATTACATATTCATCACATAGTAGTGCAGTGGTTTGTTTAACCCATTACATTGTTCAATAAATTTTTTATTAATCCTTATTGAATCGTTTTGGTAAAAGCAATGCCACAATTTGATACTAAAAGCAGGAGCAAGCATAATCAACCCATGCCAAGGGAAACAACCGAAACCCATCCAAAAGTGTTACTCAAAGTTTGAAAGTTTAAAGCTGTTGTAACACCACCTTGAGAAATTAATTTCTTTCTTTTCTTTTGTTGTGGATGCACTTTGCCAGATTTCTTACCATTCATCTTCTCCTTCATCTCATACACACCACCCTCAGGGCTCAGCCCAAAGAAGTTTTTTTATCGCTTTGGAATCAACCCATTTCAAGAAAATCAGCAAATCCACCCTAATCAAATTCAAGGCAAATCAACCCAAAACAAGTAAAAGATGCCAAAACAGCGTGTTTTGCAAATATTTTGTTGACTGTTGATTCATGTTGATTGTAGCTTTACCTTGATTTAGGGAAGTTTTTGGGAGGGTTTGATGAAATTTGGGTTATTTCAAGTTTCAATCAGATTGATATGAATAGTTCCTGCTTTATTTTTATTATTTATGTCATTCCTTTTATTTTAGTCTGAACAATATAATCTTTGCATTTTCTAAATCGAGTGATAAAATGATATTTTGATGAAATGATAAATCATATGATTGACCAATCTCCAAAGATGAAACATCTATGATTTGTGGAAAATGTATAAGTTGTTCCTTTTGGAACCAAATCGTTATTAATGTCAGATGATTCTACAAATTTATGTCAGCATACCTTATTGGCCCTTATTTGACTGGCCCTTGATAAGAACGACTTTGATATTTTTGTCCAATGGGCAGTTTAAAGTGGGGCTGGTTAATTTAAAGTCAAATGAAACTCCTTTTACTTGGCTTACCTATACAGTTTTTAAGTTTCTTGGAAATAATTTTTATAACAAAGATAATAGGTAACCTAAATCATACTAATATAATAATATAATACTGGGATTTATATTTTTGAAGCAATTTACTGAGTAGAAATTGGTTACAGTGGTTATTATTCAGCAAGAATCTTTGATTTGGCAATTTCTTTTAAAAATTTTATTCAAGGGGCCAGTTAAAATGGTTTGAAAATGATCCAATTTTTGTCAATGAGGCTTGTTAAAAAGGCTGGTTAAAAAGGCCAGCTAAATAAATAAAAGGCCAATAAGGTATTCAAAGCTGCGACAGCTAGGCTGTTAGAATATATCAATCTGCTGGCAGTTGAATCACTTATACCAGGTGTCCCAAAAAAGCTTACAGAAGTTAAGCTCAATACCTTGTCTTTTGATGATTTGATATTATTGGAGATTTAGATTTAATTTGGGATGTCATAGGTATGGAATATCATTCATTTTTGTAACAAAAAACTAAAAAATGTTTGAGCTTCCAACAGTTTTTACCATAACACTGCTCCTGGAGCTCAAAACTTCAGCAACAAATTGTGCTTATAATGCCAAATCATCCTGAATGTTTCAGATAATTTGCTCAATTCAAAACCTCAAGACCTTTGCTTTTTTATGTAACAAAGTTTATTCATAATATTATCTACAAGACCCCAAGGCCTTCTTAAGCAAATTTAATAAATTGATAGGTAATCATTTTCACATCATCATCTCAGAATGTTGTGTAACACTATGTGGAGTTCCTGAAGAAGAGATATTTTTATCTTGAAACTGACAGTAGAATAGTGGTTCATAGTGTGTGGGTTTGATTTCCTTATTGAGATTTCTGTGTTTCACTGCAATGATCAATCATATCAAACTTTCAGGGTTATTATTCAATAAGCACTGCAATTTGGTACCTACCTATAAAGCTTTAAGATTACTTTTTAGCCAGGCTAGAAGCAGAGATATGTCCAACAAACTTATTTTTTAAATGTATCACACATATTATCTATGACATCTCAAAATTTCATTATGAAACTCTAATAGCAAATTGAGCCACTAAAACATTAAAGGTGAACTGATCATTTCAAAAAAGGAGAAAAATTTGCCAAACAATTAGTTTTGTCTTTTACTAATTTTGTCTTTGAATAGAAAACTTTTTAAAACCCAGAGGAGACTGGCGATGTTCCACACAGTAAGAGACCACTTAGAAAGAATTGACATGTTTCATACTATATATCATCAGAATTCTCAAATTTGATTGTATAAAGTAGTGTTGTAAAGTTTAAAAAATTTACTAACTCTTGATACTACAGTTTCTGTACGAATAAAATGCATCAAAGAATAGAAAAGCAGTAATAGGTTGTGATATTATGTATGTGATATTAATTTTGTCTTTTACTAATTTTGTCTTTTACTACTTTACTAACTCTTGATACTACAGTATCTGTATGAATAAAATGTATCAAAGAATAGAAAAGCAGGTTGTGATATTATGTATTTGAGTATTTGATGCACAGTGCTCAGTATAGCTCGGTATAATTCTATAGGAAGCTGAAATCTTACACAGGAACATGGAATTGGTTGGATATCACAATACAGAAGTTACTGTAATTAGTGCTGCATTCCAGAGCCTGTAGCTGGTGCGTGCTAAAGTCAATGTTTGATGATTTGATTCAATCCTTTGGTAATCCAAACAAACCTTTGGGTCAATAGACATGATTAATTGAAACCATGATTAATCAACTAAAACCATGATTTGAATTATGAAGCCAAGATTCATCATCCCCATATTCTTACCTGTAATTCCAGGCTATAAAATCCCACCAGCTATGCCACAGAATGTTACTTAATGTATCATTAGTACTAATCCTGACATTTTAATCAAACTTAAAGTGTGCAGAATCATCATAATATTATATCTCATGAAATATACATATACAAAGATATCCTGAGCATATCTAGAAAAATTTGAAATTTGATCAGTTGGCCTTTAAGCTTTCAAGCTGTACTTTAATGTAAATTGTTTTAGGACACCCAGTATATTGTACACATCAAAAAGATACATTTCTTGGTGGAATACAGAAGCACTCATGATACAAGATGATAGAGAGGTTGACAACACAAACAAGACACTGCATTTACACAAAGTACACTGAGACACTAGCACCTCTAAACTTCTATAGCTTGATAAGCTAAGACAAAATAACATTTATCAATGGAGAGGCAGTGTACCTCAAGTGCAAGCCTGTCTATTTCAAGGACTGACATGACAGGACTAAACCTGCGACATGCCCTCCTGAATTCCCTCAGAGACAGAGTGCCATTTCCATCAGAATCGAACTGCCTGAATATTCTGCAAAGCTTTTCACGCTGTAAAGGGGATAGGTCAGTCATAGTTGGCTATGGAGAGAAATCTTGTTATTATATGTATTTAATGTTGAATAATATCATACGTAAATGATAATATCATATGTAAATGATTATTTCATTTATCATTATATGGGGTAACTTTGATTGCTATGGTTCTGGATATGAATGAACTAATAAAACAAATTTAGAGAGCAAGTTTAAAACGTTAAATGATACAATAAACTTTAAATCAGGAGCTTTCAAAAATCATGTGCTATTGTAAAACAAAAAATGAAATTTTCATGCCATTTACAAAATAAATTATCAATACTGTAGAAATCATAAAGAAATATTTCTTCAAGACATCAATCTGCAAGACTTTAGGTAATGCAATGTGGAGAGTGGTAGGATCTAAGTGAGTCACACCAAGATGAGTGGTGTGCAGACATCTTCAGTCCAATACCTACCTCAGCTTTTGGGTTGTTTACATTGTGTAGGTGTTTAAATTGTGTAGGTAATCAGTATGATATTTCATATCAGAGGAATATCGAATAAGGTAGTTAATTAAATGTGGCCTTGGATTTCATAATTGTGAATTCTGTGTTTCACAGCAATGATCAATCACATGCCTTGTTAATTAAAATTTATCTTGTGCAATTCATCTGCAATCACTCACAAACTTAGATGAACTGAAAATGAGAGTGGTGAGAAAGATGGAAGCCTCCCTCACCCCTCTCATTTTCAATTCATCCAGGCAAGTTTATGTGCATGACTACTGGAAGAAAAATGCCAAGAAAATCCATTTTTATGTGATTCCATCTATTAATTACTTCTTACCATTTCAGGAATTCATTGGTCCTTGAAATGTGCAAAAATATCTTTGTGAAGTTGTGGAGGTTTGAGATACTTGAGATACTTGAGATTTACTGCTGTGTGTGGTCAACAGTAAAATGCAAAGTTAATAAAAAGGGCTATAAATTATAAAAGGAGTGTCATAAAACATGATGATTTTAAACATGTTTAATGGATTTACTGTCCCAGCACTCAAGATAGATATAAAACGAAAAGGAAAACTTTCTGCATGGGCTTCAGAACCTATTGTACTACACCTTACAACTACCCTTTAGACAAGGTAAGGCTTGTATAGAGGGAATAAAAAGCTGGAGTATATAAACTTCATTGTCTATTCAAGTTAGCCATGATTATTGATAACATAATATTTTCCTCAAGAAGTGGGGTTGTGCCTTGATTCCATTTGATTACAAGGGAGTGGGAGGGTGTTGATAATGGTCAAAATTGATTGCATGATATGTGAATGATCCTTAATGATTTTAAGGCGCCCGTAACGTTCATCGGTCGATCGAATGGAATTGGTCGATCGATCAACTCCATTGGAACGAACGATGTGTTTTACTGGTCCCTTATGACTTAAATCGTGTTTAAATTAGCAATATTAAGTTGTTTCCCTACTAGCTCAAAGATTTTCCATTTAAAACACATCAGTCGATCAAATGAAGTTGATCGATCGATCAATTCCATTCGATCGACCGACGAACGTTACGGGCGCCTCAGATTTAAAACTCTTTGATTGAATATTTGAAGTTATTGCAGCACTCAAAATGATATAGAAAAAATAGAATAATTTATGGTATTAAACCATCACGCTTCCTTTCATATTTGAATTAAAATAGAAAACTTTCTTATCTAGACATCAATCTGCTTCCTTTCATTATATCAAAACATAAGCTTCCACTAAAAACACACCTTTTAACCCAGGTGTCCATTTATTCAATTTTCAAGATAGTGAATATTTTTTTCCAATGTTAAAAACTTGCTTTTGACTGATCAGCACACATACACATAGGGCTAACCATCAAACTACAAATCACTAAATTGCCCAAAAAGTCAATGGAACAGCATAATATACATTATTAATCTGTCCAAACTCAAGTCAAGCAACAGGTAAAACCAGCTAAGCATGTCTAAAACCAGAGTAAGAAGCTGAAATAAGCTCAATGACCGACCAACTCTCTACAAATATAATAAGCCAATTAGGAGTGTATCAATATTATTTGCATTGATATCAACTTGTCGTACAATGTATGACCCGCAGACTTCCTAAGCCCGCATAGGTGTTTCCTAAGCCCGCATAGGTGTGTGTACGCGCGCCGCGCGAGCCACACAGGGATATACGTGTTTAGCAACATAGGTCTGCGTACGTTCCTAAACCCGCATAGGTGTGCGTACGCAGACAGGGATATACGTGTTTAGCAAGTGCGTACGTGCCGCGCGGGCGCGCGCTTCCTTACGGGAAGCGCGCTGCGCGACAATAACAGGGGTATAGTGTATACGTGTTCAGCAATGGTTACGCGCACGGAGTGCGCGGCGCGGCAAGCGCTAAACCCCTGGTTAGGGGAAGCTGCAACTCTGAAGAGACGAAAATGAACAAGAGAAACAATGGGACTCCACAGTTCACCCTTGCATGCAAGGTTAAAATCATTTTCTTTGTAGAAACAACTCCAACCATAGTCTTTGGCGGGATCCATGAAAGAAATGCCTTCATCACAGAGCTAGGCAGATCCAAATAAAGCATGAGACACCAAAAATGATATGGTGTACTGAAAGTTAACATTGTGGCACATGGACTTGCAACCGTGTTGTGGGGTTGAATGCATTTGACGGGCACCCAATGTCCAACGCTCCCTCAACCACAAAATGTAGTGTGTTAGTTTTAGAAGCTCCAAGTTCATCAAGGAAATTAAGTTCATCAATGTCTTTATTCAGTGTAGGGAAGATAAAGTTCCATCTGATCCTGACAAGATCAAAAGATCAAGTCTACTGTGTTTTTTTGTTATTGTGATACACCATTCATT
The DNA here is from genome assembly GCA_011033025.1 of Beroe forskalii. NCBI lineage: Eukaryota > Metazoa > Ctenophora > Nuda > Beroida > Beroidae > Beroe > Beroe forskalii. The sequence goes on from WFMF01000014.1 coordinate 1,044,703, forward strand.
ATGAATATTTGGTGCTTTCTCGATCTGTATATTATTATTTGAATTAAAAAATCTTTCTTCAAGACATCAATCTGCAAGACTTTTCTCCAACTTGTACTTGAACACCAACATGATCCCTTTAGGTAATGCAATGTTGAGAGCAGCAGGATCTATGTGAGTCACACCAAGATGAGTGGTGTGCAGGCATCTTCAGTCCAATACTTACCTCAGCTTTTGGGGTGTTTAAGTTGTGAGAGCTTTTTATGAGTTAGCCCCCCCCCCCAGCAGTCACCCCCTGGTACCAGGGTATAGCACCGTCAAGTGCAGTGACCACCTGCCTGAATGAAACTGAAACTAGTAATTTCCAAGTAATTTTTTTACCAAGTAATTTTCAAATATAATTTGTAACAAATGCATTGTTATTCAATAATATATTATATTATATTATTCAAATCATTCACACTCAGAAGTATGTTAATGGGTGTTGAGTAGGTGATGCGATGATAAGTTGAGCGTGATTCAGATGTTAATTGAGCCTAGGATATCAAGGTGATTAGTGGTTCATAGGAAGGCGTGAGCAGTGAGTGACAAAGATGAAGTGCCTGAGTCACTGTGCTGAAACAGAGAAAGGAGCGAAGCAAGGGGGAGAGCAATAGTGAGAAAGGGAGTTGGGGGTGGGGTGGGTTGGGGTAAGGACTAGGGATAGAACACCTGAAATCAAACAGAGGTCAACGTAGTGTGGCGGTAAGTGAGGCGGGATGGTGAAGAGGGCGCTGAGAAGCAAGGGGCGAAGAGCAAGCAGAAAGAGCTCGAAAGATGAGAAAGAGATAGGAACGATGATGTCCCCCAGCCTACGCATGCCCAACGCATGGGACACAAGCCCAACGGTACGTAGCCAGGCAAGTGTCGGAGAGGCACCTACTTCCCACACATATGTAGTAGGTGGCTGGATCACTACCAGCGCAAGTCGGAAACACCCCCTCTTTTCCACTCAGCCATCTGGGATCCAAACTGAGTGGGACACTTAGACAACACCATTACCTAGAAGGAGAAAGAAGTGGAAAGCAGGAAGTGCGTGAAGGGGAGGAAGGTTGACAAGGCTCACTGACTAGGTATTGATCTTATTACCTGTCTTCTTGCACTTGAGGGACATTTTATACATACACTTGATAGCTCTAGTCACTATCTGTATGTGCTTCGAGAGTTGTTCCTCGGTGATAGCGTGATTTTCGTCTGAATTGGGAGTTATCTTCCCAATGCCGACGCTGTCAAGGATAGATCTTTGTTGCAGTGTAGCTCCTGCAGCAGGGATAACATTCTTCTTCTGTGAGACTCGCCAACTGACAGTCTGAAAGAAGGTGTGATTCATCTTCGATGATACTCCAACAGGTGCACAGAAGTCACATGATCTTTTTCTTCTCTGGGTATGTTAGAATGCCTGCCAGTTTCAATATTGAGCTTATGTGCACTACATCGTATCCTTGATGACATTTTTCTATCCTCAAATGATCGAGCATGGTCAAGATATGGCTCCCAGGTAATAGACGTCTTGAGCTTACTATAAAATGAAAGTCTGCTTGATTGATCGATGGTGAACTTCCAAGATTGAGTGAGATACTCCTTAAGTTGTTTCTCAAATTTTTGTGGGGGAGTGGCATCAGCAAGAAGACGTGAATTGATAACATCATCAGAGTTTTGATTGAAGTGATAACCATCTTCAGTTCCGAGGTTCAGCATGATGGACTTGATGTTCGCAAAACCAGGGTAAATCCAGGTAGATTTGTTCGTCCATGGCTGCCCTGACAAAGTTCGATGTATCAAGCTTCACTACTCTCTGGAAGAATTTGACGCACAGTTTCAGGCAACTGATGATAAGTGGGAAGTTACCTGTCTCACCCCAGGCTGTACAGTTCGGGGAGTTGCGTCTAATGCACAGTAGATACTTGAGATGTCGGAGGTGAACCTGTTCCAGTCCCATCCTAGCAATTTTAGGGAGGCAAACTTGCTCTTTGGTTTTTGTTTGTACTCCAAGCATCAAGAAATTATAAGCAAGACACTTAGTGAAGAGAAGTAGAGGGAAGTAGATGGATCTGGGTTATTTGTGTCCTTTTACATTGCACATTAATGAAATTAATGAGAGTGGCATGCATCCTGATCCAATACTTATAATATTAAATATTTCACTCTCTTCCGAGATTTTTGAAAAATTCTTTTTGAAGGAATCTCTAATTACTGGTAAATGTTTTGTGTTTGGTATGTGTTTTGTGCTAGGTATGTGTTTTGTGCTAGGTATATGTGAAAACTAGTCCTTGCTCCATTATCATTTCATGGGAATTGGGATTCAATTTTTTATCTGCCTAGTAGTTCCCCCAACACATGATGTTTAACCTATTCTTTTTGAAGGGATGTACTAATTCACAGGTAAATGTTTCGTGTTAGGTATGTGTGAAACTGATCCTATCCTAAGAAGAGAATTAAAGGACATTTGGAGGGGTAAGCTTCTATGTGCTTATCAATGTTCAGATCTTATTCCATATATCAATTAGAATTATATTCCAATAGATGTCTAAAAGACATTTTTCTTTATGATTTGAATCATAACTTTGATAAGTTGTTGATGACATTCAGATTGGTATTTAATATTCATGGCAAGTGATTTGTCATAACGAGTGATGAATAATTATCTGGAAAAATTTGATAATGGTTTCGGTTCAAGCTTTTTGGACTATTTGATTGAAATTCTGGATTTTTAGAAGTTAGATATAGTTTTTCAGGAAAGTTTTAATGAAGCAAGTAGATTAAGAAGGTAATAAAAATCCATGCTGAGAACTAACCATTCACCATTTCTTAGTTTTCAAATTTTTAGTAGAAGGCAGTTTGCAGTAAAAAACATTTGCTCGAAATCTCAAAGGTCAAAGGGTCACAAGAGTGGCACATTCCCACTAGTGCAAACCGCCGATTCGGCGCCGATCAGCGCCGAATCGGCGCCTATAGGCGCCTATAGGCGCCTATAAGTTTTTTCGGCGCCGATTCGGCGCCTATAGGCGGTACCGCTTTTAGGCGCCTATAGGCGCCTATAATTGACATTTTCCAATTTTTCGGCGGTCATCGGCGCCTATAGGCGCCGATAAGCGCCGATAAGCGCCTATACACCGCCTATCGGCGCCGTCGGCGCTTTTCGACCGCTTATCGGCGCCTTAGTTTTCAACCGCCTATAGGCGCCTATAGGCGCCGATACTGTTTCTTCGTCCCCGGCGATGTCCTAAGTATTTTGCCTTCTACCAATCTGTGTTCTTCCACCTTTTTTCGGCGCCTATAGGCGCCTATAGGCGCCGATGAATTAAAACAGTCCTAAATTGGCGTGCGCTTTCGTCAGGTTAGGGTTTGGGGTTAGGGTTTGGGTTAGGGTTTGGGTTAGGGTTTGGGTTAGGGTTTGGGTTAGGGTTTGGGTTAGGGTTTGGGTTTGTTTGGGTTAGGGTTTGGGTTAGGGTTTGGGTTAGGTTTGGGTTAGGGTTTGGGTTAGGGTTTTGGGTTAGGGTTTGGGGTTTGGGTTAGGGTTTGGGTTAGGGTTTTGGTTAGGGTTTGGGTTAGGGTTTGGGTTAGGGGTTTGGTTAGGTTTGGGTTAGGGTTTGGGTTGGGGTGACCCCAACCCTAAACCCTAACCCCAACCCTAACCCTAACCCTAACCCAACCCTAACCCTAACAAACCCAAGCCTAGCCCTAATCCTGACCCAAATGTGGAAGACATACCGTGCAAACTGCAATGATGTTGCGGGCCAATTTAGGACTACTTTAATTCATCGGCGCCTATAGGCGCCTATAGGCGCCTATAGGCGCCTATAAGCGCCTACAGAATTTAGGCCAATGAATGTAGGTCATTGACTCGGAGCTCAGCTTATAAAACTCATCCTCGCTCCTTCAGGACTGTCTTAATTCATCGAAAAAAAGAGGAAGAATATCGGCGCCTATAGGCGCCGATACGTAAGATGAAAACAGCATCGGCGCCTATAGGCGCCTATAGGCGGTTGAAAACATAGGCGCCGATAAGCGGTCGAAAAGCGCCGACGGCGCCGATAGGCGGTGCATAGGCGCTTATCGGCCGCCGAAAAATTGGAAAATGTCAATTATAGGCGCCTATAGGCGCCTAAAAGCGGTACCGCCTATAGGCGCCGAATCGGCGCCGAAAAAAACTTATAGGCGCCTATAGGCGCCTATAGGCGCCGATTCGGCGCTGATCGGCGCCGAATCGGCGGTTCGCACTAGTGGGAATGTGCCACAAGAGTTATGAATCTTGTCCAATGAATCCATTGGATACATCATGTCCAATGGACATGTCTATTGAACATCTAATAGACATCCATTGAACATGATGTACATTGGCAAAAATATGTCCAGTGGTGTTCAATGGATCCATTGGATCCATTTTTGATGTTCAGTCCAGGTCATTTTCAATGGATCCATCTTAGTGTATCCAATGGACAAAATCACCAAACATGGTTTGGTAGATGGACATCAGACTGTTTTTTTTAATGGATCCATTGTGTCCAATGAGTCCAATGGACCCATTGTGTCCATTGAACACCATTAGATCCATTGTGTCCATTGAACACCAGTGGACACGTCCATTGGACCCATTACACATTGTGTCCATTGGATACATTATTTCTATTGGATCCATGATACATTATTTCCAATGGATCCATTGGACATTGTGTCAAATGGATCCATTTCGTCCATTGGATCCATTTCGTCCATTGGATCCATTGGGCATGCTATTTATGATGATGATATAACTTCAAAACATAAAATATATTAGGAAAACAAAAATACCAGTCTGATGTTCATATACCAAACCATGTTTGGTGATTGTGTCCATTGGATTTGTTGAACATGTCCATTGAACATTTCCATTGAAATAAAAAATGTATCCAATGGATCCATTGGATCCATTGAACATCACTTGACATTTTTACCCATGTACATCATGTCAAATGGATGTCCATTGGTTGTCCATTGGACATGATGGATCGATTGGACAAGATTATAAACTCTTGTGACCCTTTTACCTCATTAGTTTCCTATCTCCAAAAATCTTTGAAGAGCCTTGCTATTGGACACTTTTGAGCAGGAGGGTCTCAAGATTGAAATTCTGCAGTGGTGACCAAATGGCACCTAAAAATATTCAGGAACACCATTTTAGGTCTAATCTTACTTTCATAAAACTATGGGTGGGGTTTTTGTCCAAAATCTGCATCCCCTCAAATAGAAAATGTCCACAATGATGGGGTATATATTATGTTTAATGCTTTAATGAACAGCCACATACAAATTCTAGAAATTGATCCAAACTTGCCAATCAGCTCACATTTCAATTTGTCTAGATAACTTGTTGTCAACCATTGCAAAACATTCAATATAGTTGACATGAATCAACAGCTTTTTGTGGATCCTGAAATAATTATTCCTTACTGATTTATCACCTCACACATTTATTAACTTAAACCTCTTAACTTATTAAATTTTTCAGGTCTGCCTATCAATTACAAGACATGCTCCAAGATACTTAAACGTGATTCAGTTTTCTGTGACTATTTCAATGCATTCCTTTCATTACCAGTAAGTAAATATAAATATCAAAATTCTTAAGAAAACTTCTTGCTTTCTTGTTATTATTAAATTTGAAATTGAGGAACTGCTGACCTTGAACGTAGAATGATCATAAAGTTTTTTATAAAGAATTAAAAGCTGCTTCTTATTTTGTCACAAATTAGACGGAGATCAGAATTTATCAAAAAATAGGTACTCATAACTTCATAAGACTTTAATGACTAATAAATATCGCCCCTCTACAGCCAGTTTACAATTGTCTTGAGGCTATATTGCAACTGTATGGCACTGTATTATAGAATTTATTGTGCAAGTATTTTACCAGGTTGCCCATGCTCAAAAAGCATATGTGAGGCAATTTACTATGCTCATATGCCAATAGCTTTATATGTACTGATCATTGCTTTACCTTCATCTGACTTGTCTTAGAATTTGAATTAATTAATTGAGGGCATCATTAGTAGATGTGAATAGGTATACTGTAATTCAAACTTACGATGAAACTCTCACAATTTGCCACTATGGTTTCACACTCAAATAAACTGTAAACATTCTGCAGGCATTTGCCCGTCCTTTGTTCTATGAGAGAAAGACAGAGCGTCTATTGGAAGTGTATCGAGATTGTAAGGTGCCTGTCATCGGAATAACAATCCAAGCTCCTGTCCCAGAGAAACATGTTCAGGTTTTGCTGCTCACCTGGCTTCTTAAACACCGGCTACCACTCTTCATTAGGTAGTTAATGCATGGTTGGTTGTGGACTGGATTATGCATGACACGAGCAAGCCATGCATAATGATTTTTGAACAGCATCTTATGACTCATTCGCATTACTTTCTCTTGTTACTCTGTTAGATTATTGACTTTGCATGATATTTTGGATTTCTTATAGCCTCAAAGCGATTGCCAATTAATGAATTTTTGATTTATAACTATTACTACCATGTGTCCCAAAAAAGTTTAGAAAAGTAGAGCTGCATTACTTTTGTTGTGAAAGTTTGAGATGTCTTGGGTAAGGATGATACAGTTTAGCTAAAAAACTGTTTTTGGCCATATTTCTGCATCTGAAGCTCAAAAATGAATGTCAACTTCAGTTTCATAATGCTCTGAAGTCTAAAAATGCCTAAAATTGTGAAATTTTCATGAAAAAACGCGCCGCAATAATGGATTATAAACAATCTGTAAATAATTTGTAAACAAACATCATTTACCTATGTCGGCATTTTGGAATGTGGGTTGTGACCTTGCATAGGTCACTTTTTGCATTACAGAAAGACCCATATAATAATCTCAGAGGCCTTTTGAGCAAACTGGAGGTGTGCCCAGATGTGCTCCAGGTGTCTTGTGCCCGATATGTGCCCGAGGTGTACCCCAGGCGTACCCAGGTTGTACCCCAGGTGTGCATCGGTAGATTACCGAGTTACCACTTTTTTAATCATTGAGCAACATCACCTCAAATATTGGTGAATGTCTGAGCTCGGCCATTTTCGAGGTGGAAACTTCAAATTTTTGCGCAAAATTGTATCGTACATACTTATGATGTTCCAAAATTTCGTCTAGAAACTCCAATCTCATTATCTCAACAAAAGTTATGATATTATGAAGCTCTACTTTTGTAAGTTTTGGGAAATCTGGCATATAATGAATTATCATGGTTTGCCTTTTTTCCCATTGAAAAACCTTTCGGTGAATTTTGACTCCAGTAGCAAGATAGAACTATCACTTTACTTCGATCAGGACGAGTCTGTTTGAGGAGTACAAGCTGTGCAGACAGCTGCTCAGGGTGAGTGGAGCAGTGCCAGACAAGGATGACAGTGAAGAGGAGCTGACAGAGAGTGAAGATGAGGAGCCCAGTGAGGAAGAAATTCCTGTCAAGGTATGATGGGCAAGTTGCCAGGAATTTGTTTTGTGAATCGATTTCATACAACAAAGGGTTCAGAAAGTATTTGATTGTCTATTATTTGATTCAAACATCTTTTTAATGTGGTACAGTATGAATCATAATCATTATTTAAGTCTTCCCATCATTGACTCTAGATCCCTTTTCCCAGGAGCGCCATGTTCTGGACATATCAGGTTTCGATCGATCCTCTCAAATGAGCAGTGTTGAAGGTCTCTCTTCCCCCCTGGTTGAGATGCCTCCTTCTCCAAGTCGGAGCTTGGTGCCCGATGCCCTGAATCAGGCATCTCTGCCACCCCCCCACCCATCGGATCCAGACAGGTATAAAAGTAGGATTACAAGGAGTTATTCCAATGCCTGCATACTAAAACACAGTAATTACTGTTCTTGTTTTCTTGTGGTGTCAGCAGCTCACATATATTGTGTTTAACGTACTGCAGCTTTTCCGACACATAACACTTAGGTTGGCGGAAGGTCTGTTCCTAAACCAGATGTTTACATGGCTGGGTAAAGTTAAAGCTGAATATGCTAATAAAGGAATGATAGACAATTTTATGCAAATTTGAAGATTGCATCATTCTTCAATCCTTGTTTTCTGATTATCTTCTGATATTTGCTGCTGCATTTCATGCCTCAGTCACTTGCATTTTTCAAGATAAAGAATTTAATTCATTAAAACACATGCTACCTAATAATTTAATTAGTTCCATTAACTGCCTGCATTGTTGCTGAGTAGTTATAAGGGTAGGTATGCTATGAAATGTATATTATGACAAATTTTATTGTGTTATCAGAAAAAACGGAAATTATTTGAGGTATGAAATTATGCCCACAATTGCTTGCCACTTTTGCCAGGCACCAGTCTAATGCAGGTCTTGTGCCAAGACTTTTAACATTGCAGGTTAAATTTCATTGATTACCGTTTGAAATTTTAGTGAGTCAGTGAAATGTAACAGGTTTCGAAATATACATTGTACCTATAATACATGACTTATACACATGAAAAATTTTTTAAAGTATTGTTTATAATTTTTATTGTTTTCCCTTCAGTTGACATGTAATGGTGACCTTACTGGTTATGCCTCACACATTTATTAACAAACCTCTTAACATTAAATTTTTTCAGGTCTTGCCTATCAATTGCAGACATGCTCAAGATATAAACGTAATTCAGTTTTCTGACTATTTCAATGCATTCTTTCATTACCAGTAAGTAAATATAAATATCAAAAATTCTTAAGAAACTTCTTGCTTTCTTGTTATTATTAAATTTGAAATTGAGCTGCTGACCTTGAACGTAGAATGATGTAAAAGTTTTTTATAAAATTAAAAGCTGCTTCTTATTTTGTCACAAATTAGACGGAGATCAGAATTTATCAAAAAATAGGTACTCATAACTTCATAAGACTTTTAATGACTAATAAATATCGCCCTCACAGCCAGTTTACAATTGTCTTGGAGGCTATATTGCAAACTGTATGGCACTGTATTATAGAATTTATTGTGCAAGTATTTTACCAGGTTGCCTTATGCTCAAAAAGCATATGAGGCAATTTACTATGCTCATATGCCAATAGCTTTATATGTACTGATCATTGCTTTTTACCTTCATCTGACTTGTCTTAGAATTTGAATTAATTAATTGAGGGCATCATTAGTAGATGTGAATAGGTATACCATAATTCAAACTACGATGAAACTCTCACAATTTGCCACTATGGTTTACACTCAAATAAACTGTAAACATTCTGCATTTGCCCGTCCTTTTGTTCTATGAGAAAGACAGAGTGTCTATTGAAGTGTATCAGATTGTAAGGTGCCTGTCATCGGAATAACAATCAAGCTCCTGTCCCAGAGAAACATGTTCAGGTTTTGCTGCTCACCTGGCTTCTTAAACACCAGCTACCACTCTTCATTAGGTAGTTAATGCATGGTTGGTTGTGGACTGGATTATGCATGACACGAGCAAGCCATGCATAATGATTTTTGAACAGCATCTTATGACTCATTCGCATTACTTTCTCTTGTTACTCTGTTAGATTATTGACTTTGCATGATATTTTGGATTTCTTATAGCCTCAAAGCGATTGCCAATTAATGAATTTTTGATTTATAACTATTACTACCATGTGTCCCAAAAAAGTTTAGAAAAGTAGAGAGCTGCATTACTTTTTGTTGTGAAAGTTTGAGATGTCTTGGGTAGCGGGATGATACAGTTTAGCTAAAAAACTGTTTTAGCCATATTTCTGCATCTGAAGCTCAAAATGAATGTCAACTTCAGTTTCATAATGCTCTAGTCTAAAAATGCCTAAAATTGTGAAATTTTCATGAAAAAACGCATGCAATAATGGATTATAAACAATCTGTAAATAATTTGTAAAAACATCATTTACCTATGTCGGCATTTTGGAATGTGGGTTGTGACCTTGCATAGTCACTTTTTGCATTGCTAGAAAAGACCCATATAATAATCTCAAGAGGCCTTTTTGAGCAAACTGGAGGTGTGCCCAGATGTGCTCCAGGGTGTCTTTGTGCCCCGATATGTGCCCTGAGGTGTACCCCAGGGCGTACCCAGGTTGTACCCCAGTGCATCGGTAGATTACCGAGTTACCACTTTTTTTTAATCATTGAGCAACATCACCTCAAATATTGGTGAATGTCTGAGCTCGGCCATTTTCGAGGTGGAAACTTCAAATTTTTGCGCAAAAATTGTATCAGTACATACTTATGATGTTCCAAAATTTCGTCTAGAAACTCCAATCTCATTATCTCAACAAAAATTTTGATATTATGAAGCTCTACTTTTTGTAAAGTTTGGAAATCTGGCATATAATGAATTATCATGGTTTGCCTTTTTTCCCATTTCGAAAACCTTTCGGTGAATTTTGACTCCAGTAGCAAGATAGAACTATCACTTTACTTCGACTAGAGGACGAGTCTGTTCAGGGAGTACAAGCTGTGCAGACAGCTGCTCAGAGTGAGGTGGAGCAGTGCCAGACAAGGATGACAGAGCTGACAGAGAGTGAAGATGAGGAGCCCAGTGAGAAGAAATTCCTGTCAAGGTATGATGGGCAAGTTACCAGGAATTTGTTTTGTGAATCGATTTCATACAACAAAGGGTTCAGAAAGTATTTGATTGTCTATTATTTGATTCAAACATCTTTTTTAATGTGGTACAGTATGAATCATAATCATTATTTAAGTCTTCCCATCATTGACTCTAGATCCCTTTCCCAGGAGCGCCATGTTCTGGACATATCAGGTTTCGATCGATCCTCTCAAATGAGCAGTGTTGAAGGTCTCTCTTCCCCCCTGGTTGAGATGCCTCCTTCTCCAAGCCGGAGCTTGGTGCCTGGATGCCCTGAATCAGGCATCTCTGCCACCCCCCACTCCATCGATCCAGACAGGTATAAAAGTAGGATTACAAGGAGTTATTCCAATGCCTGCATACTAAAACACAGTAATTACTGTTCTTGTTTTCTTGTGGTGTCAGCAGCTCACATATATTGTGTTTAACGTACTCTGCAGCTTTTCCTGACACATAACACTTAGGTTGGCGGAAGGTCTGTTCCTAAAACCAGATGTTTACATGGCTGGGTAAAGTTAAAGCTGAATATGCTAATAAAGGAATGATAGACAATTTTTATGCAAATTTGAAGATTGCATCATTCTTCTAATCCTTGTTTTCTGATTATCTTCTGATATTTGCTGCTGCATTTCATGCCTCAGTCACTTGCATTTTTCAAGATAAAGAATTTAATTCATTAAAACACATGCTACCTAATAATTTAATTAGTTCCATTAACTGCCTGCATTGTTGCTGAGTAGTTATAAGGGTAGGTATGCTATGTGATGTATATTATGACAATTTTATTGTGTTATCAGAAAAAACGGAAATTATTTGAGGTATGAAATTATGCCCACAATTGCTTGCCACTTTTGCCAGGCACCAGTCTAATGCAGGTCTTGTGCCAAGACTTTTAACATTGCAGGTTAAATTTCATTGATTACCGTTTTGAAATTTTAGTGAGTCAGTGAAAATGTAACAGGTTTCGAAATATACATTGTACCTATAATACATGACTTATACACATCGATTTGAAATATTGTATAAATGTATTGTTTCCACTTCACACATTGATTACCTTCTGTAATCCCCGTATCAAGTAGAACTTCTGTGCTGATCATGACTTAATTCTTTGATTGTAAATTAACGTCATTATTCATTGCATGGCTATATTCAAGTCACATTCACAGCAAGCCTACACCATCTCTTCATTTGACGCATTTTTCGCGTCAATCCCCTGTATGCACATGCATATTCCACGAGAAGTTACCGCCATTATCAGTAGCAGACATAACATGACGGTGGCATTTGAACTCCTCCACAAAACGTAACCCTACACCCGCTCCTCTCTAATTCAATCGAACCTTTTCTGAGACTTCATGTTTTGATATGTGTTGCTATGCTGCTTGGAGCTCAAATCCAGCTCCATCACTAAAGCAGCTGTTAATGTTTGTGTGTTATGCATGGAATGAGATGGTTCACACATCACATAATATAATGTTAATGTGCTCTACTAAGTGAAGTACAGTCATTCCTGTGACACGGTTGTCATGGTTACATCATTTCAGAGACCTTATCGCGCTCTCCAGTACTACGCTTTTTGGGGGAGCTGGATCTACTGACATCGACCAAACAGGTTTTATATGTCAAGGTACGCTATACAGGTAGATTCTTAGATTACACGCGGTATAGAGACACACCCTGCTAAGATACAGCAACTCACAACTGAAGTGCACGAAATTATTGGATGATTATGAATGATTATTATTTAACTATATTTGAGGCATAGAGTGACTCTGCTCAGTAACTTAAAGTCAGCCGTACAACCTTCACCTCTTTCCAGGTTCCAACACAGCGAACACAGTTACTGAGTCCCTCCAAGGCTCGGGCATGTTGACTGACTCTGTGAGGCTCCCTGAGATCAGCACTGGACCTATCACCGCTCAAACCCACACTTCTGAAGGGGCAGTGAGCTCCTCTAACCGACCAAAGGAAGGTGGGGAGGAGGGAGGGAGGAGTAAGGAGGGGTCTCCCGGCGTACCTGCAGAGGGGAAGGAAGGGGAGGAGGCCATGAAAGTACAGGTCAGTTGAACTGCAAAATTATAGTCATTTCATGAGGAATAGTGAATCAATTTCAGTGTGCCTGCAATATCTTCAGTGATATGCCCAACCGAGAAATCGGCAGTGCTGATGTCGTCAAAATCGTTGTGCAACGTTTTAAGTTGATGATGAAACGCGTATTGTTTGAGTGCCAGGCGCGGCTCTGAATTCTTTGTCTCCTGGAGATCTTACATGATATTATCGTCTAAGAATGCTCACCAAAAGTATCCATTCGGACATTGTTTGGACTATTCACCAATATCATTCGCAGTGTCCACGAACCCATCTGACAACACGTAACCCACCCAGGCTGACAATGAGGAGGAAGAAGATGACGCCTTCACAGCCTCCCTGGGCGGAGCAGACACTGCCGCCAGACTGTCTGCTACTACCGGGGCACAGCAAACCACCATCCTGCCGGACATATTCTCCTCCTCAATCACTGACATGTTACCAGACTCACAGAGCGACATAGCCACGCCCCATGTCTGGCAGAAGCTCTACAACAAGAGGTGGGTGTGTTGGAGGGTGGCAAGAGGGTGCTGAGTCCATGGGAGTCCATGGATGCAAAAATATTGATAGAACTGAATTTTGAATGTATCATTATTCTATTATCTGAGTGAGCTTATAGTGGTATTGAGACTGTTCTGTCTTCTATTGACGACCACCTGAGCTTATTTCAATCCCTGATGTAATATATTCTTATCAAATGACAATGTCAACATGTAATATGCCTTTAAAAGCTCCTCAAAACCTACGTATTCTACAGTCTACACTTTATTCTTCTGAGCCACTTTTTCTGTGTTGTGTATACTTCAAACACGTCACTAATGCGTTCAAAATCAGATTCAAGTTTCATCAAATAGTTTGATGTTGTCAATTTAATTCGCTTTAGTCCGTCTATTTTCCGCATTTTCTCTTTTTATCCCTATTCCGCCACTTTTTGCCTGGTGTGTGCCTCAGGGTGCCACTATGTTGCCTAATTTGAAATTTCGTATATCATTTACGGTAATTTCCTCCGTTTGAAAGTTCTATATTAGTATAATATGTTGGAATATGGCTCTTAAATGATTCCATGGTGGTCACAAATATAAGTATTAAATAGTCAGAGCTTATATCTAAAATATTAAGCTTCCAAATAGATTTTCAGATGATTGTTCAGTGTTCAAAATTTCGAATTCTTTCAAGTAGACTTAATAAGAAGCAATTTTAAAATCATTGCAACATTGTTGACTTGTTTTCTTCTCCCAGGAACAAGGTTATAATCCCCCCTGACAGCTGCTCCCCCACCCCTACTCCACATGACCTGCCTTTTAACGATGACTTCCCTGAGCTGCCCCTCTCAAAACACGAGAAGAAAGTGCTCCTGGGTTCCGTGGCCGGGATGGATGGGTTCAGGGAGTTCCTGTCTAGAACCGCTGGGGAACACCTGCTCAACCTTTGGCTGGATATTTCACAGGTAGTGCATAAGAGGTGTTGTAAAATTCTAATAATTTCCCTGCCTCACTTTGGCATGCCTTTTTGTTCCTATCTCCATGCTGTAGGTACGTAGGTATGATAATAGATTATTCCACAATGTCCACTGTACACTGTACACTGTACAGTATACTGACCTGTGCACTCTGTAGAGTGTATAAGACTGTAAAGTGTATATAATACTGCGTCACACTTTGGAGTGTACATTGTATAACTCAGCAGAGTGTTACTGCGGTCAAATATGACGATTTTCAAATGTCAATATTCATATTTTCACTTCTGAAGCCTAGAATGAACTATAAAAAAAGTAATAATAGTAATGAATTACAAAAATGAAAACCTAAAATTAACTTCACACCCCCAGCCCCCTCTACCCTTTCTTCGTTCAGATGGAGTGTTTATTTGACGAGAGTGATGGACAGATAGCTAACTTGGACATGATAAGAGACTTACAAGACAAGTACAAAACCAGACTCACGGCCTCAGCTAAGGAACGACTCTTTCTTCTCATCTTGGCTCACTCTTGTTGACAGTTCTGACACTTTGACATAGCAAGAACGTCTGGCACTCTGGCCTCCGGGGACCATCGCTTCCAGACCCCTGCTTATTGCTGAATTTAAGTTGCTGTCATGATCTAGAGCACATTCCATTAATGAATTATCTTCTGAGAACAATATTTCAATCTATGGCATCAAGATCACTGCTGTGATACCTTGTTTTTTATATGGGCATTTAAGATTTGTGGGCATTTGCAAATATTTTACCAAGCTACGCGCGCCCGCTACCTCAAAAAGTACACGCGAGTTGATAAAAGACAATCTGAGAATCTGCAAAGCACTGTGTTCATTGTACACATTGCTTTAAAGTTACTTGTTGAACTGCAAATGTCTGTCATGCAGAGAATAGCTCTCAACACAGATTAGTTTCCAAACAATTACTGTGCATTAAAGCATTACCTCTAGTGACTATAACAACTTGCTCATATGTTCGTGAGAAATGTGTGAAATGTGTGTAGCTTATTACATGAAGTCAATACATAACTCATTAAGATGATTATACGAATTCCAACTTTATTTATAAGGTTATAAGGTGCTCTATAAATTCAACCCTTTTTTCTTATTACGGCCACGGGTTTTTATTTTCACCTTAATCTTAAATTTTGTGCACCTTAATAATGAAAAAATTGTTTCGTAATCTCTTAATTTCATCTGATAAAGTAGTCAGGTATATGTATAATGTATATTGTATGTCTGTGTTCATGGCTCTTGTTTTTGAGTATGAATGCCTCTATCAGGAACGACTCTTTAAACGCGAGTTCTGCTCTTTGAAGAAGCTGAAAGAGCAGGTCCTCAAGAAACTTCAGTTCTACTGGGTCCCACGCTTCTTCCAGATGAAGCTTCAAGATTCCAGGTCGTTTGGTAACTTACCTTAAAAAGTTAGTTATAATCCATCGATATCATCTAGATGGGACTTATAAAATTATCCTATCTTAGCTTTGATTTCAATCCTTGCACTTTTGCCATAGAACGTGTGGTAAGATGAAGTTGCTTTCATTTCTGAGCACTTTCCACAGGTCGTTTGGTAATTTGAGGTTAGAGTTGGACCAGGAACAACTGAAAATACCCTTCCTCCCCTCTGTCGTGGTGTCGAGATCCTACCCCTTACAACTCAACAACCTGACCAATGTGGTGAGTACAGCTGATCACTGATCTTAGTGTACATTAGAATGGCTCGTTGTGGGATGTGAACTGTGAATTGTGGAGTGATGACTGATGGGGTCTATATTAGACCTGTTCTAGACAGGAGCTCTCAGGGGCTATAGCCCGAGCTATAGCTCGGGTCAGAGTTACTTTCTATACACGGTGACCCTTTACGCTGACCCGGGATATCGTCCGATACAAAATTCTTTCTAGACAGGGCTGCTCGAGCTATAGCTCCTGTCAGCTTACGCCTAGTGTCACGTGGGTAAAAGGTGTAATGTTGCAATAACAAATGATACAGATGCGTATCCCCGATCTGCTTCTATTTCGCGTTGTTTTCATGACGCGCACCGTGACAGGGCACGTGTATCAGAGAGAGCTATAGCTGGGGTCAGAGTGCTTTCTAGATAGGGAATGATGACCCGAACTATAGCTGGAGCTATAGCCGGGGTAATACCTCCAACTATTACCCCTCCTATAGCCGGTACTATAGCCGGGGTCATCGAAAAATCCCATTCTAGACAGGCTTACTCGAGCTATAGCTCGAGCTATAGCCCCTCAAAAATCCCTGTCTAGAACGGGTCTTAGAGACTGACACTGAGATGATAGGAATGATGACATCGCCCCCTCACCCCTTACTTCAGATTAACGACACTACTTCAGATTAACGACACTACGGACTGGGTTGACATGTTCAAGGAACACGATCACAGGATCATCAGTGGGAGACTGAGAAACGTATCAGCTTCCATTGTCAGGTGTGTGTTTACTGCGGGGGTTACCTCACTTTCTTACTTTCTCCCATAAGTTAGTCTGTTATTACTTATTAGTTTATTACATATCTGAGCCCTGTGGTATGATTAAAAACTTTTGCAGTTCGAAGAAAGATCACTTTGTTTTCGGAGTAAGGAGTGATAAGAACGCAGGGGGTCCCTTCAGACGCTGGCTGCAGAGGTACTGATTCTTCCATCTTATACTTCACATTCCTGTCCGATTACTCGACTCTTCCATGATATCAATCATAACGAAATAAGAAACTAACTCTCCCCTAACCCTCCCTCCTCCCAGGAATGGTAACAGAGAGCTGGTGAATGTGCTGTCATTCTGTGAGGAGGTTACCGAGTACAGGGTGTACGAGGAAAGGAAAGCGGACAGGGGCATCCTCAAACGAGCTGGCTGGAGGATCTGGCATTCCTTCATGGCACCAGGTATCATGTTTAAACCCTCTCGGTCTTTTGGGTCTTGTTATTTATTTTCCTAAAATCAAAAAGGGATTTGGTTGTGTTTTTCGGTGGTGGTTTGTTCAAGTCAGTTGATTTGCTTCTTACCACTGCTCTCTCCCGCAGGAGCCCCGCAGTCTGTGGGACTAGGTCCAGCTGTTACTTCTGACATCAGAATAGCTCTACTCACCGCCAAGGACTATGTGCCCTACACTGTCTTCGATATAGCTAAAGGTAACGTTTATTTGTTCCCTGATTCAACTTCCATCGTATCAACTCTTTTAATTCCCCCGTGGTTGGAAACTTTAAACCCCACGGTAAATTGGTACCCATCAGGGTTGTAAATTACGAGCAAAATACGCACATTTTTTTACAAAATACGTGACTTACTATAAAAACTGGAAATTTACGTTGTGGCTGATTGCCACTTTTCATCAGTACACAAAAACAGTTAAGAACATGATTTGCAGGTAACGTGACAAGATTTGCAGGTAACGTGACATGATTCGCAGGTAACGTGACGTTGTTCCTGAGGCGGGCGTGGAAGGAGTATGTTCAGGAGGACTACGAGGTGTACCTGGAATCAAGACCTGACATCATGGAGCAGATAAAGACCCTGGCAGAGAACAGGATCCGGCAGATGCAGGGACAACGCATCAACCAGTGAGTATTCGAATTAGTGACCAGGCTTCTTCTGATGTACTGGACGCTAGCCTCAACACCGATATCCTCTATTATTCCCTCTCCGATCAAGGAATAGAAGGGAGTACAAGGCACACCGTATCATGACTCATTTTACACTCCCTATTCCCCTTTTTACTCCCCCTTATTACTCCCCCTCAGATCTAGGAACAGGAGGAAGTACAAGGCACACCGGCACAAGAGGGGCAAGAAGAAGAAACTCCACACGGTGTTTGACAGTGACAGTGAGGAGGAGCTAGATGATGAGGACTTTGCTAACATGCAGATACCCACCCTAACTGACGCTCTCACCAACAGAACGTACGTGAAATTGTGTCATATGACCCTGTACTGGTCATGTGGCCATATTTACACTTTTACCTTAATTATACTTACTATACCTGTTTACCTACCATAGCAGTATGTTATGTTTGGTGCCAGTGATAAATTCTGAGAATGGACACCGCAAGTTACAACTCTTGTTTTAAGGAGAATAAAGAAATTTGATGAAGTTGGAAATCCTCTTGCCTCAAGTTATAATTAAGTAATAAAGTAATAAGGGAATTCCATGATTTTGAAAATTTCTAATCCACCGTGCCTAAAATATAGCCTTTAGAATGAATGACTGCAATGAAACCGATTTTATAGCTATTGATAATCTTCACACTCGAATTCAATCAACGGAAGGGTGATGATGACAGTTAGGTCCACGATGATTTCTTTGATTAGTAATTACTTTTATTGATATGAGGATATGAGGATATGAGTAAAGCCTCTAACTCTCTAACAATTTTATGCCACAGATTTGGGACATGAAAGCCGCCGTTTGAATGCGAGCCTTTACTCTGAAGTCTGAATACTTTCAGATTTTAATCGCTTGCTTTTCCTCCCAACAACAAATTGAGTCAGTCTAATAATCGCATTGCTGGGACATAACATTTCTGTAGCTTTGTCTTTGTGCATTTCTCAGATTCTAAAGCCATTTCAAATCTGTGATTCGGCTACATGATATGCCATTTTAATCTCCAAATAATTTGCATCGTTTACACTTTAAGGATGATAAGTTTTCATAATGCCTGATCAGCAACCCGTTATTGTATCGCAAATCTTATAGTTTTTGACGTTTGTCTGTTATGTAAGTGGTGGACTGGCTCAGTTCAGTACAATTGAATTTGAAATTAAAGTTCGAATTTTCTGCAGGCCAAATATCCGTATTTTTAGTACAGAATGTTTGGTCAAAAATATTTGTAACGGCATGGTTTCCCCGTCCCTCAGTGCAATGGAAAAGTTCGGTAACTGGGCCACGAGAAATCTAACGGGTGAGAAAATGTTGCTTTACACCCTGTGGAAGGATTTGAGGTCGTACTTTGAGATCAACAAACAGAGCAACAAGCACCTAAGGAACCTCCAAGCCGAGCACATACATCGTACACATTTTTTGATGAAAGATAAGAAGTGAGATGATATGATGGGGAACGTGAATGTTATCAATCATTAAGTGAAATGATTTCCTTGTGTTTGTGTAATCGATGATCCATGTACTGACAACAGCTGATAATGATGCCGTCCAAACTGCCTGTTACTCTTGCACGAATTTGAATTCTAGATTCTGTGTAAAGCTGCGTGTTTGTGATGGGACTTTAGAATAGACTAGTAGAAAGATTGTGATGTTTACAATCGACGTAGATCAACAATGTCGAATTTTAAATTAGAATTCGTGCCAGTTTTCAATTTTCGTGTTCTATTGTTCTGATTCTTGTTATATGCACGGTTAATTCCATGTTAACAATATGTGGGGTAATGTACTAATGATCTCAATGATTGAGTATCAAGTGATTGTTTTGATTTGGTACATGTGCAGCTGTGTTATTTGTGTTTAAGCATTCTACTCACGATGTTTGTACTCACGTTAATGTTGAAGGAAGCATCTGAGGTGTTTTTAAATCTATCTTAATCAATTTCCCGTTGAATTTTAGAAATATACATTCCAGCCCTTGCCAGGGCGGTGACCCCTACGGGAAAGAAATATAGAGTCCGGACCTTAAACGATTCCTCGTCAAATTTAAGGTCTTGAGAGAAAAATCAGAAATTTAAAATTCATAGTCGGAAGTCTTTTTGATTAAAAAAAGGTACTTAAATAGTTAAATCGAACGCTGAAGAGACGTTTTGGCGCGCCAAACTGAAGGAGACGTTTTAGACCCCCAACAAGTCGGCACCTACCGTTGTACGGTGGTCTTTATTCTAACTTTTGGTACTAAGCTACTATCAATGAGCTAATGAGCCTATCGAGACAAAGTACAGATCATTGTTCAAGATTGCTAGTAAATTGTGGAAAGTCGTTCAACGACTGGTGCGACTTTCAAAATTTTAGACGATTTGCTTTCTCAAAATTTGTATTTCAATTATCAAAATAATACACCATTTCACAAGAAGAAAAAAACTTTAAATCATATAACTGATACATTATATTCTTATTAAGTTCTTAATATAATACCTTTCATCATAGAATCCAGAGAGTAACAATAAGCTGATGTTTACCAATTAGTGTCAAAAACCTGATAATAGGATAATGATATATTTTAAACTGAGTTTTAACTTTACTGGCCCTTAAGGACAAAAAACGACTTTGATTTTGTCCAAAGGAAAAAATGGCCGGTTAAAATAACATTAAATTAAAGGCCAATTAATTTAGGCCAAATGAAACTTTTATTACTTGGCTTATGTACAGTTAAATTCATTTAATGTCGTGATATAACATTAGATAGTGACCTAACCATGATAATAGACCAGGATTTAGGTTTTTGATGCAATTTGCTCAGTATAAATTGGTTTTCGTGGCTCTTTGAGCGAAAATTTCTTGGTTTGGCAACTGCTTGAAAA
Source organism: Beroe forskalii (assembly GCA_011033025.1). Taxonomy (NCBI): domain Eukaryota; kingdom Metazoa; phylum Ctenophora; class Nuda; order Beroida; family Beroidae; genus Beroe; species Beroe forskalii. The sequence goes on from WFMF01000014.1 coordinate 1,065,310, forward strand.
ATTTTTGTCCATGTCGGTTAAAATGGCTCAAAATGGTTCAATTTTTTGTCCATAGGGCCGGTTTAAAAGGGCCGGTTAAAAAAGGTCATTAAATAAAAGCCAATAAGGTATAGGAAAATAGAAACAAGTCCACATTCCAAGAAACTGCACACAATTCTCAATAGATCGTTGCCCAAGATTTCAGCCGAGGATTTAACATTCTTCCTAGCTCTGGACTGCCGGTGGTTGTACAGCTTCTCCACAAGGAAGAGGTGTAGCCCAGGGTACTGGTGTGTGAAGGGCGGAGGCTGGGTCTCCAAGGGAGGTGGTACTTCTAAGAATCCGGCCTGTCGAAGAAGTCCTTGGAGAGTTTGAAGAAGCCTTATTCTTGAGGAAGGAAGTCTACCAGGCTCTGAAGGAGGGGGTGGGTGGCAATGGCCTCCGTCATGTCCGTTATGATGCGGCGAACAGTTGATTCTCCAACCCCGAAGAAGAGGTACCCAAGGTCAGGAAGTTGTCTCCAGCCGCCATGTAGCGGAGGGTGTTAGCTTTGGCAGTGATCAAAGGTTTGCCCAATAACTGATGTCCTCAGGATCTGGGGTAGATGTGCTCAAGGATCTCTCCAAACACAGCTTTTTGTGACTCAAGGTTACTCACAGTGAACTTGTCTTCAGGCATGCTCTGGCAGTCCTCCTCCCAGAAGGTGAGGACAAGGGTCTCTGCTGCCTCTCCCAAGAATAGGGTGTTGTCGATGTGTGTCCTCCAGGGGACAGCATCTCTTCGATCAGAAGACTTCTCTTCATCCTTGGCATCATGTTTTCCAGCCATTGCCAGCAAGTTTGTTTGAACTTGAACATGTTGGTGGAGATACAGGTACTGTGGTATCTCCAGAAATCTCTGACTTATACTTAGTAACCATATCTCGTGATGGGTGTTGAATAACATGTACTCCTTGACTCTGTCGTGCAATCACTTACTCACCTTGTCTAATGAGGTTTGGTCGGATAATAAGGTGTTATCTAATCATGATGAATCTTCATCGTACTCATTGGTCCCATTGTCTGATGAGGGGACAATAGAATTTCCATGAGGGACAATCTATCAATTCAGAATGAGAAATGAAAGTAATCAAGTGGCAAAGCTTCAGCTCTATGTATGCTTGAAGCCAATAGGCTGTTTAATGAATACACAAATCAAAATAATGAATACTACAAATTGGAAATAAATGAAATTATAGGAAATAAGGGGAGGTACAAAAGGTTGTCCTTTGGTATGTATATTATACCCTACACAACTAGTTGGATAAGTACCACGGTATAACACGATGATTCTGACAAGTTTAGGTCTTTGGGTCCATAAACAGTTAAATTAAAATTTCAAATTGCGTTTTATCATGGCTTTCTGAAATCTTGAACTGCGCAATAATCCATCAGATAGCTTCTATCCAAGAGAGTGGTGTTAGACACTGTACCTTGCTCGTTCCTTGCATTAGCATTTATGATTTTGTGATGAGAGGACTTAAAATACCACAGAACTTTAATTGAATGGCTGAGCATGGAATAAAACTATATAATACCAAACAATGATTTACTTTTTAGAAGACGTCTTTGTGTGTTTGCTATCACTGTTCACTGATTCTGATATACACGATAAATTGATCTCAAATGGCATTAGGAACGCTAAAAATACATTTTAATCTGATGAAATTATTTAAACTGAAAATGCTATTTGCAACACGTGATTCTGGATCTGAGTTGTAGAAATTAAAAAATATATCAATTTGGTCACTCGTGCAAGGCAAGGAGCATGGGTTTAACTCCCTTTTTCATTCATCCCTCACCTAATATACTTTGCAATAACTCTATTCTGTTCTCAACCAAACTCTTATTCAACATAGGCTAAGTATAATTACTGGTTAGTATCATAACATTATTAATCAATAATATAACAATCTCTCTCTCTACAACAAAATCAATAAATAAATATATACTCTCTTTGAAATGAATCGGCACTTTTGCTGAAAATTCATAAATTCAAATCTAATTCTAAACGCTAAAGAAATGCACTAAAATCTTACTGAAGCAAACTTCGTTAAACTATAGAAACGTGAATGTTATCAATCATTAAGTGAAATGATTTCCTTGTGTTTGTGTAATCGATGATCCATGTACTGACAACAGCTGATAATGATGCCGTCCAAACTGCCTGTTACTGATTGCACGAATTTGAGTACTATTTCTGTGTAAAGCTGAGTGTTTGTGATGGGACTTTAGAATAGACTAGTAGAAAGATTGTGATGTTTACAACCGACGTAGATCAACAATGTCGAATTTTAAAATTAGAATTCGACAGTTTTCAATTTTCGTGTTCTATTGTTCTGATTCTTGTTATATGCACGGTTGATTCCATGTTAACAATATGTGGGGTAATGGACTAATGATCTCAATGATTGAGTATCAAGTGATTGTTTTGATTTGGTACATGTGCAGCTGTGTTATTTGTGTTTAAGCATTCTACTCACGATGTTTGTACTCACGTTAATGTTGAAGGAAGCATCTGAGGTGTTTTTAAATCTATCTTAATCAATTTCCCGTTGAATTTTAGAAATATACATTCCAGCCCTTGCCAGGGCGGTGACCCCTACGGGAAAGAAATATAGTCGGACCTTAAACGATTCCTCGTCAAATTTAAGGTCTCGAGATAAAAATCAGAAATTTAAAATTCATAGTCGGAAGTCATTTTGATTAAAAAAAGGTGCTTAAATAGTTAAATCGAACGCTGAAGAGACGTTTTGGCGCGCCAAACTGAAGGAGACGTTTTAGACCCCCAACAAGTCGGCACCTACCGTTGTACGTACGGTGGTCTTTATTCTAACTTTTTGGTACCTACTAAGCTACTATCAATGAGCTAATGAGCTCATCGAGACAAAGTACAGATCATTGTTCAAGATTGCTAGTAAATTGTGGAAAGTCGTTCAACGACTGGTGCGACTTTCAAAATTTTAGACGATTTGCTTTCAAAATTTTGTATTTCAATTATCAAAATAATACACCATTTCACAAGAAGAAAAAAAACTTTAAATCATATAACTGATACATTATATTCTTATTAAGTTCTTAATATAATACCTTTCATCATAGAATCCAGAGAGTAACAATAAGCTGATGTTTACCAATTAGTGTCAAAACCTGATAATAGGATAATGATATATTTTAAACTGAATGTCAATCAAATATAGGAAAATAGAAACAAGTCCACATTCCAAGAAACTGCACACAATTCTCAATAGATCGTTGCCCAAGATTTCAGCCGAGGGATTTAACATTCTTCCTAGCTCTGGACTGCCGGTGGTTGTACAGCTTCTCTCCAAGGAAGAGGTGTAGCCCAGGGTACCGGTGTGAAGGGCACAGGCAGGGTCTCTGAGGATGTGGTACTGTCGAAGAAGTTCTTGAAGAGTTTGAAGAAGTCTTATTCTGAGGAAGGGAAGGATACCAGGCTCTTGAAGGAGGGGTGGGTGGCAATGGCCTCTGTCACGTCACTTATGATGCCGCGGGCAGCTGACGCTCCAAACCCGAAGAGGTACCCCAAGGTAAGGAAGCTGTCTCCAGCCGCCATGTAGCGGAGGGTAAGTGCTAACATTTTGGCAGGATCAAAGGCTTCCCCAATAACTGATGTCCTCAGGATCTGGGGGTAGATGTACTCAAGGATCTCTCCAAACACAGCTTTTGTGACTCGGTACATCTCCACGAACTTGTCTTCAGGCATGCCCTGGCAGTCCTCCTCCCAGAAGGTGGACGTCTTCAGGAGTCTCTGCTGCCTCCTCTCCCAAGAATAGGGTGTTGTCGATGTGTCCTCCAGGAGTTCCAGCATCTCTCCGATCACAATACTTCTCTTCATCTCCAGCAACAGCATCATGTTTCCAGCCATTGCCAGCAAGTTTGTTTGAGCAGACATGTTGATGGGAGATACAAAGGTAAACGATATCCTTCGAGAAATCTCCTGACTTATATAGTAACCATATCTCGTGATGGGTGTTCCAAGATAACATGTACTCATGACTCATCGTGCAATCACTTGCACTCTTGTCTAATGAGGTTTGGTCGATAATAAGGTGTTATCTAATCATGATGAATCATCGTGTACTCATTGGTCCCATTGTCTGATGAGGGGACAATAGGTACCACTTGAGACCAATCATCAGATTCAGAATGAAATGAAACAATCAAGTGGCAAAGCTCTTCAGCTCTATCATATGCTTGAAGCCAGCAAATTTGTTTCAATAGATACCTAAATCAAAATAATGAATACTACAAATTGGAAATAAATGGGGAAATTGGGAAATAAAAGGGGGTACAAAGGTTGTCCTTTGGTATGTACCACGGTAGGTACCTACTACCGACTAGTTAGGACAAGTACCGCGGTACGTAACACGGTAGGTTCCGACAAGTTGGGGTCTTTGGATCAAAAAATAAAACGAGTTAAAATTAAAATTTCAAAAATTTATTCGTTTATCATAACAAAATCTTGAACTGCTTGTAATCATCTGCATCAATTCCTTCTATCAAGAAATTCAATTGTTAGACGCATGCATGCTCGTTCCTTGCGTAGCATTTATGATTTTTTGTGATGAGAGGACTTGAAATACCCTTGTTCAGAACTTTAATTGAATGGCTGAAGGCATGAATAAAACTATATAATGCAAACAGTTACTTTTTAGAAGACGTCTTTGTGTTTTGCTATCACTGTTCACTGATTCAAATTATACACGATAAATTGATCTCAAATGGCACATTGGGAACGCTAAAATACGACTTTAATCTACGTGAAATTGTTAAAGCCCAATGCTATTTTGCAACACGTGAGTTCACGCGGATGAGTTGTAGAAATTAAGAAATATATCAATTTGAATAAGTCACTGCGTAAGGGCAAGGAACGTGGGTTTAACTCCCCTTTTTCATTTCATCCCTCACCCCACAATATACGCTTTGCAATAACTCTATTCTGTTCTCAATGAAACTCTGTATTCAACATAGGAAGCTAAAGTATAAGTACTGGTTAGTATCATAACATTATTAATCAATAATATATAACAATCTCTCTCTCTACGAAAAACCAAAATCAATAAATAAATATATACCTCTCTCTTCCAAATGAATCGGCGCACGCGCAAAAGAAAATTAAATAAATTAAATTCAAATCTATTTCTGAGCCGCGCTAAAAATGCGCGCTAAAATCATAGAAACATTACTGACAAACTTCGTTAAAACTATAGAATGTCGCCGCGCGTTACGTAAAAGAAACTAAAACATTGTAACCGTCCCAAATTCAAAACTTTACTACGCGATTAAAATCGATTAAACCAGTAATTTTAAATCATATTAACTTCTAAAAAACATTATTTACTAGTATCCAGTACTGTAAATCGTTCCAAATAACATATTTCAGAATACATAAGTGTTAATAAATTATAAATAGAACGTTTCTTGAACTCTAAAACAAGTTATTATAAATCGGCAAATGTTAAAATCTGAATTTTATTAATACGGGGTAATCGGGCATTTTAAAATTGTCTGTTTTACAACATTACGTTGTATTACGTTAAAAATCTATCATTCACGATAGTTGACTGGTGGCAAGGCAGCTATTCTAGATGATTTTCTTATGCTAGGTGCGGTTTGGCTAGAGGTTCCAGGCGGGGCTAAGGACGGACTAACAACGCTAGGCTCACTAGACAAACGATTATACTCACTTTGGGAGGTCTTTGTCGAAGTATCTGTAGCGGGAACCGTAGGACTTCTCGACATCACACTTGTAGAGGGGGCAGGAACGGGGTTTGTCGGGACAGGAACAGCGGGTTTCATCAGTCCAGCCTCGGTCTGGGCGGGCTGAATGAGGGGAATGTGTCGACTCTTCAACTTGTCGGCGTGCTTCTTTATGATTCGACCGTCGTAGTTGATTTCGTACACGTTCGATGTCTCGCCACATCTCTTCACGACAGTAGCTTGCTTCCAATCTTTACCAGTGTCTAGTTGGACGTAGACGGGTTGGTTATCCTCAAAGCATCTCTGCTTCCGGGAAAGATCTAGCAGTTTCTGCTCAGCTTCAGGTTGCAGATTTTGGGAAATCTCCTTGTCTGTGGGCTTTATCTGCTGTAGATTAAACCGCAGAGAACGGTTGTACATCAGAACAGAGGGGGGCTGATGCGTAGCTGAGTGAGGCGTGTTGCGGTATGTTAGCAGGAAGTTAGCGAGATTACTGTCCAGGTCTTTGCTCGTTTCGTACATTTTCTTCATCGCTGATTTAAATGTACCCACGAATCTCTCGCATAAACCATTGCTTTTCGGCGAGTAAGTAGGGCAGGTAACGTGCTTCACACCATTAGCTTTGAAGAAACTAGTTGTTTCCTCAGCAACGAACTGTCGTCCGTTGTCACTGACCATTGTCATCGGAATTCCTGTTCGGGAAAAAACAAGACGGAGGGCTTTCACTGTTGCAGCAGCTGTAGAATCTTTGTTCATCCGAATAACTTCAGGCCATTTCGAGTAGGAATCTTGCAGGATCAACCACATGTGGTTGAGAAACGGTCCAGCATAGTCCATGTGGACTCTCTGGAAAGGGCCAGAGGCTTTGACCCAGGGATGGTCCTGTAACTTGGGCAAACTACGACCGTGTCTGCTACACGTATCGCAGCTCCTCACCATCTCCTCGATGCTGTTGTCTAGGCCACTCCACCACACGTAGTTGCGAGCCAAACTCTTGGTGCCCACCATACCCATGTGTGTAACATGTAGGAGACGCAGCACATGTTTTCTCAACTTGTTGGGAATAATCACACGGGCTCCCCACATCAGGCATCCAAGTTCCAAGGAAATCTCGTCTTTCCTCGTCCAGTAGGCTTGCAATTCTCCAGCAGTCTTCAACGATGGGGGCCATCCATTGAGTGTGTGACTCAAAACTTTGCTAAGAATCGGATCACTCTTAGTTTCCCTGGCGATCAACACAGCATCCAGTGAAGTCTCTTCAAGGGACAGGGAAAATGCCTCGGTACATTCGTCAGGCTCGGTCGAGTGTAGGGCAGTACGGGGAAGACGGGAAAGCATATCACAATTACCGTGCAACTTAGTGTTACGGTACTCGATATCAAAATCGTAGTTGGACAAAAACAGTGCCCACCTAGCAATTCTCCGAGTAGAAATGCTAGAAACAGCTTTGCTTCCCTTAAACAGGTGTACCAGAGCTTGGTGGTCAGTTACGAGACGAAACTTTCTCATAAACAGGTAGATGTGGAATCTCTTGATTGCCCATACAATCGCAAGGGCTTCTCTGTCTATCTGGGCGTAGTTCCTCTCGGCTTTAGACAGGGTTCTAGAGATATACTCGATAGGTCGCTCCTCACCATTCGAGTAGACATGGGACAAAACAGCGCCAATACCAGTGCTGCTAGCGTCTGTGTCCACTTTGAGGGGTAACTTAGGGTTGTAGAACGTCAGCACACGTTCACTGCACAGTAACTTCTTCAACTCTTCAAACGAAGCTTGTTCTTTGTCAGTCCACTTCCACTTCACATCATGCTTTCTCAGCTCGTCCAGTGGTCCAATGACGGTAGAAAGGTTGGGAAGGTATCTGCGGTAATAGTTCACTGCAGACAGGAAAGAAACTAATTCCTCAGAATTCTGTGGTTTAGGAGCATTGAGCAAATCTTCGATTTTGCTCTTAACAGGTTTAATTCCTTTGGCACTGACTTTATGTCCTAGATACACCACTTCTGCTCGGGCGATCTGTGACTTATCCAGCTTGCATTTGAATCCTTTATCTTCAAGTCTTCTTACTACTTCGTTCAAGATTTCCAGGTGCTCAGCTTCAGAACGTCCTCCAATCAGGATATCATCTATGCGACAGCAGCAAAAAGGAATCTGTCGCAGCACTTGGTCCATAGTGCCTTGAAAAATAGCTGCAGAGCTGGAAATTCCATAGGGTAAACGAAGCCATTTGTACAACCCTTTGTGCGTGTTGAGTGTAGTCAGTATCTGATCTGACTCTCGTATCATCATGTTGTTGTAAGCCTGCTTTATATCAACCACTGAGAAGATGACGCTTCCTGTCACACTACTGAAACAATCCTCTAAAGACGGTAGAGGGTATTCACGTGTCTCCAGGACTCTGTTTAACGTAGATTTGTAGTCACCACAAATCCTCAGCTTTTCACCTTGTACCACGGGAACTACTGGTGTCCCCCAAGGACTGTCATCAATCTTAACCAGGATGTTCTCAGCAACCATAGAATCCAACTTCTCTTCCACCTGGCTCCTTAAACTGAAGGGCAGTGATCGAGACTTCAACATGATCGGCTTTGCATCTTTCTTCAACACCAACTTAGCTTCCACATCACGAACCAAACCTAATCCAGGTTCGAAGATAGAACTTTTCTTTAACTCCTCGACTGAACGTAGAGTCTTCTCTTCAGCATTGAGCTTCAAACTGACTTCTGCATTCTGCTCACGGGAAGGATGGAAAGGGTCTTTGTCCAGAGAAAGAGGGAAAGGGTCTTTGTCGGGACAAGCAGGTACCGTACTAAGAAAAGACGGACACACATCGGACTTTCTATCCTTAATAGAACAAGAACACGGACTATCAACACACAATCTACACGGGGACGAAGGCACAAGTAATTTACAGTTACTTGACGGTCTAGGTAAACACATAGAAGACGACGGGACAGAAGAACTAACTTTACCCTCCAGGTCTTTGGGGAAAACCTGGGGGCCTTTAACCTCTGGGGTATCCTCGGCTGTGGTCACAGCTCTTACCAGGGATTGCTCCTTCTTCCACACTCGTTTCATCCAGTCTTCACCACAGAATGCTTTTATCCAAGCATTCCCAAACAGAGAAGGAAAGAAACCATCTACTACGTACAGCTGTAGGTTCTTAATGGTGGTTCCATTGGTTGTCACGGTGACCAGGGCTGCTCCAAGAACGGGTTTCACCTCACCATTGGCCACTTTCAAGGTCTTTGAACTAGGAGAAAGATCAAGAACAAGACCGGCGGAAACAACAGTGCTCTTGGAACAAACAGACACAGTGGAACCTGAGTCAAACTCCATGGTTATACTCTTACCATCAATTAAAGCATGTACAATAGGTTTAGTGTATTTCACTTCAATGTGATGCAAATCTAAATCAGAACTAGAATCATCTATGTTATCAATAAATAAGCTGCTGGGATCAGTGTTAGGGTTAGTAAGTTTAGTGCAACTATCAAACATGTGAATGGGTAATAAAGGTTCATCGAAATCATCACCATTGGTGATATCTACATAGTTAGATTTCAATTCAATCAGATCATTGAAATTTTCAATCATTGGAGAATAAATTGGAATTCTGTCAAAACTATCAAGTTCAAACTCACGTGTAAACAACTCACATGATTTACTCTTGGTACTCTCACCAAGGTCTAACAAACTGGTAGAAGGACTCGTAGCACAAGCCTCCTCGGACACATGGAACATGTGTAACTCTGATAGATTCGCCAGATTCTCCTCCACCATGGTATCACTTTCGACGATCTCCTCCTCCGCACTCACGTTGTGCACCCTTGCACGACACTGATTCCGCACATGTCCAATCTTATTGCAGCCGTAACAGCGAGTAGCACATTTGTTTGCAGAATGTCCTCTCAGTTTACACTTCTGACATTTTTGCACACTGTTCTCCTTGCTATGCTGGTTCTGCTGATTGTTCTGTTCAGGTTTCTTAGTCTGATTTTGATAAGAGTTGGGCTTCTTATTACACCTCCTTTTTCCTCCGTTTCCTTGAACATAGTTAGATGTCTCTCCGTGCAAAATCTGAGCTTCCTTTTGAGCTTTCTCCATGTTTAAGACTTTCTCAACTGCAGTAGCTAGTGTCAAAGTCTTCTCAGCCAACAGTTTAGACTGAATCTTGGTGTCACTCAGTCCCATCAAGAATTGATCAAGCAGTGCTGAATCGAAGTTGTCAAAATTGCAGTCATTGGCAATCACTCTCAATCTTGCCAAGTATTCACAAGCCTGTTCAGCCTGTTTCTGCATGGTCCTGTAGAATGTAAATCGCTGTGTGTAGATAGTAGGTTTTGGAGATAAGTGTTCAACAAGAAGTCCTTTGATCTCACCGTAAGTTTTCTGGACTACCTCTGCAGGGTTGACTAGTGATTTGATCAAAGAATACATCTCTCCATCTACACAGTTGATAAACAAAGCAACATTCTTCTGATTCGCAGTAGTGACTTCCTCTTCTGGTGCATTGTCACCTGGTGTTTGGAGAAGGCTATTCACAGTCAGGTAGAACTCGTACCTCTCAAACCATTCACGGATGTTTGAGTTCTTGGTGAGTAGGTCCTTAAAGGGTTCAACCACTATCGTCGCCATTATTCTGTTCTCAATGAAACTCTGTATTCAACATAGGAAGCTAAAGTATAAGTACTGGTTAGTATCATAACATTATTAATCAATAATATATAACAGAATTATTGGTACCAATGGTGCCATTGGCGCCACTGGCACCATTTAAATTGCATAAATGGTGCCATTGGCTCTATTGCTACCATTGGCACCATTTAAATGGCACCAATGGTGCCAATGGTACAATAATTGCGATGACGATAGCAATTATTCCAATGGCATCAATGGTGCCATTTAAATGGCACCAATGGTGCCATCTAAATGGCACCAATGGTGCCATCTAAATGGCAACAATGGTGCCATTTAAATGGCACCATTTAAATGACACCATTGATGCCATTGGAATAATTGCTATCGTCATCACAATTATTGTACCATTGGCACCATTTAAATGGTGCCAGTGGCGCCAATGGCACCAATGGTGCCAATGGTAGCAATAGAGCCAATGGCACCATTTATGCAATTTAAATGGTGCCAGTGGCGCCAATGGCACCATTGGTACCAATAATTCCAATGGCGCCAATGGTGCCAAATGTTCCATTGGTGCCAATGGTACCATTAAAATGGCACCAATGGTGCCATTGGCGACAATGATGCCATTGGCGACAATGATGCCATTGGTGCCAATGGCACCATTGGTGCCATTTTAATGGTACCATTGGCGCCACTGGCACCAATGGCATCATTGTCGCCAATGGCACCATTGGTGCTTCTACCCTCTAATGGTGATCTCGACTTTAGTATCGCTTCTTAATGGAGCCATTGGCACCATTTAAATGGTACCATTGGCATCCAATGGCGATCGCCAATGGTGATCGCCAATGGTACCAATGGAGATAGGGTGCACCATTGGTGCCATTTCAGCAATCACCATTGGTACCAATGGAGATCCATTGGTGCCATTTAGTGGCACCATTGGCGCCATTGGTGATATGTGCTACTCTGTATGACACTTTCGCCCCATTCCCTTAAAGTTTATCAATCGCAAATCGATGCATGTGTTAATTTTACACAAACTAAAAGAAAAACACAGGTCTTTTTCTAAAGGTTTATATTAATAATAATATACTCATAGCAATGCAATATCATTTAAACAATAACATGAATTCAATGAGAATTTGAGCAACTTCAAATGACCTGTTTTCACTGAAAACAGGTCATTTGAAGTGCGCACCCGACTCAGAGTCGGAACGCCTACTTGTTTTAAATAAATTCAAAATAATGGGTCAGGCACTCAGGCAAAATCAAATGATCGGAATATCGTCGGAATAATGAATATGGTCAAGTTCAACATGAACATTTGTCTAAGTAAATTGCCAACTGCATCAGGATGGACCACTTCTTCCTAAAAAAATCAAACTCGTACAAAAATCAAACTCGTACAAATTGTAGTTGTACACTGCTTTAATAGTATAGCTGCACCTACATTACCCATATGTTTGTTGTCAGACGATGCCTGGCCTTCGGCGGACGCGCGTGCTTCGCGAAGGCGAAGAAGTCTGACGTTGATGGATTTCTCCCATCCCTAGCGCGCAACACTCGGAAGTTTGGAGGGTCGTGTTGCATACTCCCCGCGGAAAACGTTGTGTGCGCGGCGGAGGGTAGGGTAGCATCCTACAACGTCTGACGATATGTGTGCAGATCGCTCGATTGAAAAAGGCCTCGATTAAGACGCGCGAAATTGTGTGCCTTTGACGGAATTTATATAGAAAGTTGACGCTCACAGTCACACTCACAGAGGAAATCCGCGCGTCTTTATCGAGGCCTCTGTCAATCGAGCGGTCTGCACACATATGCGTAATACAAGGCGGCCATGTACTAGTGTATTACAATTACAAATGACGGTCGTACTCGTATGCAGGAATTATACATGGCGGCCATGCGACTTAGAAATTTCAGAACGATTCTTATTTCTAGAAACTGCGTCACATGTACAAGAACTAGAAGTTATACCAGAAAGGATTTGTGAACATGCATCGAAATCTTACAGTTAAAAGACGGTAAAAGCAAATTATAAATGCTGCTTTTTCAGTCTTTTCGTGAAAATGGATAAGCCATCTGCCATAAATACATCCTGTTGAATAAACTGAAAGCTAAAGTGAATCAACATGTCAACTGTTAGTGTTATCGTTTCCTTCAAAATGCATCACTCAAAGTTCCAGCATGGGACCTGTTCCATATTATAACATTCATATGGCCCACATATTTCACTGCGTGAACTGTTAATGAAGATGTTGCTGCCAGCACCGCATGAGCTGTAATGATGGTGGGTCCTTACTTCTTAAATCAACTGGGTCCTGGCTGAGGTCCTCCCCGCTATAGGACCATACTGATACTGGGTCCTCACTAGGGTCCTACTGGGTCCTCACTAGGGCCCTACCGGGTCCTCACTAGGGCCCTACTGGGTCCTCACTAGGGCCCTACAGAGTCCTCACTAGGGCTCTACAGGGTCCTCACTAGGGCCCTCCTGGGTCCTCACTAGGGCCCTCCTGGGTCCTTACTAGGGCCCTACCGGGTCTTACTAGGGCCCTACTGGGTCCTTACTAGGGCCCTACCGGGTCTTCACTAGAGTCCTACTGGGTCCTCACTAGGGCCCTACAGGGTCCTCACTAGGGCCCTACAGGGACTGAAGGGTCCAGGTTCTGCAGCAGCTCCATGATGCAGGTGCAGATCGAACTTGGACCTGGTTGTCCGCCTGGAATATAAGCAGTGTTATTAAAAATAGATAAAAAATAGATACCTTTTTGGCTTTTATTTAGCCGGCCTTTTTATAAACTGGCCCTTTTTTAAACGGCCCCATGGAAAAAAATCGAATCATTTTACCCGGCCCCTTGGACAAAAAATTTGTCCAGCAGTTGACAAACCAAGAAATTTCTGCTCAAAAATCGCCACAAAAACCAACTTATACTAAAACCCAAATCCTGGTCTGATATCATGATTTGGGTCATTATCTGTGTTATATGATGACAGTCAATGAATTTAACAGTATAGAAGCCTAGTAATAAAAGTAACTTCTAACCTAGACCAAGTGGCCTTTAGCTTAATCGGCCCCACTTTAACTGGTCTTTCTTTAACCGGCCCTTTGGACAAAAATCTCGAAGTCGTTTTTGTCCCTAAATAAGGGCTCATAAGGAAATAATAACACAAATTTTATCCAGGATCATGATAAATCCGGTGGAGAATCTCTAACAAGTGTGTAATGTGTGCTCATAAAACGCTGCAGTTGAATTTTTTAAACAAAAACCAACTTATACTAAAACCCAAATCCTGGTCTGATATCATGATTTGGGTCATTATCTGTGTTATACGATGACAGTCAATGAATTTAACAGTATAGAAGCCTAGTAATAAAAGTAACTTCTAACCTAGACCAAGTGGCCTTTAGCTTAATCGGCCCCACTTTAACTGGTCTTTCTTTAACCGGCCCTTTGGACAAAAATCTCGAAGTCGTTTTTTCCCTAAATAAGGGCTCATAAGGAAATAATAACACAAATTTTATCCAGGATCATGATAAATCCGGTGGAGAATCTCTAACAAGTGTGTACTGTGTGCTCATAAAACGCTGCAGTTGAATTTTACTTTTCTTGGATGTTAATGCAATTTTTTCATTTGAACACTGTAATTTGTATGTTAGATCAGACCCGAAGACAGGGGGGGGGGGGGGGGGTGGGCGGAAGAAAGGTCCATTTCAAAAAATAATTATGTTCTACTTTGACTGATTTTGGACTGATAATTATAATGTACGATTAACAAACGAATGGGAGTGTGATACCGAAAATTATCACACGAGGCGTCAGCCGAGTTTGACAATTTTCGATATCACACGATCCATGAGTTTGTTAATAATAATTGTATTATTACCCGACAAAACAGTACTGATCCCTCCCACTCGGGTCTGACGACCCTCGTCTGAATTCAACGTTTTTATAGATTTTGAGTGCTCCTTCATAAAATAAACAATTTATTCAACGATATCCTGCTCTATCATTCCGCCATTGTACAGTAGTTCAATAAAGGAGTGATATATCGATAATTATTTAACTCACAGCCCGTTCGCCGAGTTTGAAATCCAGTTTACGGAGCAACCGCGTACTTTTTTCGGATCGTTAAATAATAATGTTACTACACGGATATCGGTGTAGTTTCCCATATTCCACTCGGCTTCGCCTCGAGGAATATTCACCAATCCACACCTCTATAGTGTGTGTAGTAACATGATATTTAACTCACAGCCCGTTCGCCGAGTTTGAAATCCAGTTTACGGAGCAACCGCGTACTTTTTTTGGATCGTTAAATAATAATGTTACTACACACGGATATCGGTGTGGATTTCCCATATTCCACTCGGCTTCGCCTCGAGGAATATTCACCAATCCACACCTCTATAGTGTGTAGTAACATGATATTATTTAACTCACAGCCCGTTCGCCGAGTTTGAAATCCAGATTACGGAGCGTCCTCGTACTTTTTTCGGATCGTTAAATAATAATGTTATTACACACGGATATCGGTGTGGATTTCCCATATTCCACTCGGCTTCGCCTCGAGGAATATTCACCAATCCACACCTCAATAGTGTGTAGTAACATGATATTATTCACCATGTGGTGGGGTTATACCGGTTGAATAAAAACGTATTATTTAACTCACAGCCCGTTCGCCGAGTTTGAAATCCAGATTACGGAGCGGCCTCGTACTTTTTTCAGATAATAATGTTACTACACACGGATATCGGTGTGGATTTCCCATATACCACTCGGCTTCGCCTCGAGGAATATTCACCAATCCACACCTCAATAGTGTGTAGTAACATCATATTATTCAGAGTTTTTTGTCGTATTACTTCACCCTTTTTGGTGTTATTTCCACTTTTACCATGTTACTCCACTCTTACGCCGTATTATTTGCCATTTTTACCACGTTATTCAACACTTGGGCCGTATTACTTCACACTTTAGTTAATACTGACTGTGGTTAAGAACTGGGCTCTCGGCCAACTTTTTAGGAACCTGACTGCACGTGGTAGGTCACGTGCCACTTTTTTGAGCGGAAATCGTGTCACCTGACAATCCAATTGCAGATTCCATCACGCCGACATACCGCGCAACGGTAGTAGTACTACCAGTGAGCAGATCAGGTGATCGTGCTGCTCCTCCTCCAACTCTCCAATTACAAATTAGTGATACGATAGAACGTCCTTTTCTGCTGGGAGTAGTAGTGGTGCCGGGATTGAACTGACCAGGTGGTTGAGGGTCTTCTCTAAATAAGTGATACGATAGAACGTCCTTTTTGGAGAGGGACCTAAGTGTACCAAGTGTACCAAATTATGGGATTTGGTACAAGTGTATGTAACCCGAAAATTAGTCGTCACATTTTGATGAAACTTTCCAGTTGGCTCAAGCATGACCCAAAGAACATAAACCGTCAAAATTAGGGGGTCTATATGCTTTAACACGAGCTATATTCAAACACAAGAAAATATAATTTTAGCGATTTTCTCAGTATTTTGGTGATTGCTTGAAAACTGGTCGTCATTTTAATAAAACTTTCCAGTTAGGTCGAGCATGACTAGAAGAACATAAAAACTGTCAAAAATAGAGGGGTCTATATGCTAAATTTCGAGATATCCCCGAACACAAGGAAATACCATTTTTCTTTTGTTTTGTTATAGCTCAGGAAGTTAGCTCATAAACCACCCAATTTTTTGACGTTTTTATGTTAGTTGGGCATAGTCGACCTAATTGGAATTTCTCATAAAAATGTGACGACCAGTTTTCGAGCACCCACCGTAAAAAATCGCTAAAATAACATTTCCATGTGTTGGATTATATCTCGAAAGTTAGACATAGACCTACCAAACATGACGTTTCTATATTCTCTTGGGTCAAGCTTGACTTAACTGAAAAGTTTTTAAAATCTGACTATTAGTTTTCGCAAAATTGTTGTACCAAAACACCTTACTTTCGGCAGTATTCTTGGTACACTTTCGATTTATGTCCTACTGCCTTTTTGCCTGTCACTGTGCTCGGTGCAGTTCTCCGCCAAAGTTTTGCACCCATTTTTTATCTTATCTTTTTCACTTGGTGAATAATATCGTTACACAACTCATAAGTATGAGTAACACCATGTTTTCAACTCGGGCCAGCCCTCGATTGAAAACAAATATTATTCAACTCAGCCTCGGCTGGTAGATGTGTTTACGCAACTCGCTTCGCTCGTATGCAAATCATACACACTTATTCGTTGTAACCTTGTATTATCACACTGGAGTTTGAGCCACGGGAGGGTAATAATTATAATTATATAGTTATAGTAGTCTCAAGATAAGGTATCTAAGAGAGATTTAAACCGTATTACAAATTATATGCGCATACCCCGAGGTTTTTAAGCAAACTTAATGAAAGTTTAGAGCTTGATAAAAGCAACATCTCAGTGAAGTTTAGATTAATTTTTGAGTTCCAGAAGCGGAGTGATGACCGACAAACAAGTTTCTAAGCTATAACTTTAAAAGCTCGAAAATCAAACATTCTTTCTTTAGACGGCCAAACTCACTACAGAAATAATTTAGAGTGCTTGACTTCGCCTCTGACAAAAAATCATTTAAATGTTTCCAGCGGCACTGTCGACAATTGAATCATTTAAAGCCCTACTGCCGCATTTCGTCACATATAGTATTAAGCTGATTTTATACTCTTTCAATGCTCTAATTTTGAAACATATCATATTCGAGGTAGAATAATACTATGAAATAAGTATGTGAGTTACCACTTAATAATAACATACCTACCTAAATATCTTATCGGACATAAGTATCACGGACCTAAGTTTCACGGATCTAAAACTTCACGGACATAAATATTTACGCTAGTGCCTGCCACATCAAATTTTCAACAAATATTCGAAATTTTTGGCTCGATTTTTCCCATTTATCCTAGATACTAAGAAACTTTAAGACGAAATACTGGACTTGAAAATCACAGACATTAGTATCACGGACATAAATATTCACGCTGAGGTGCTCGGCGTCACTGTAATGTCCATGACAATTATGTCCCATAAGGTAAGTCAAAGGATACTGTTACCTGTCTAATTGTCTACTGATTTACATTTTCTGGACTTCATGTATACATAAATGTAAGCAAAATACTAAATTTGCCCATAAAAGCGGCACTGAAGGGTTTTTCAATAATCAATTCCCCCTAACGTGCGCGAGAACCAGGGCCCTGGATGCTGAGCAAGTCGTAAACTCTAAAAACTGATTGCAGATTGCTGTTGTGACTCCCAGATTTGCGGAGTTATATTCAATATTCATATATCTCGACCTCATTTTTTTCTTTCCTGTTCATTGATTTATTGTAATCTAAATCATTCTACAGCACCCTAATTTCCTAGAAATTTTTCGGCGGGCTCCGCCACCTAACCCCCCACCAGAAACTCCGCTGGGGGCTGCGCCCAAGACCCCTGCCACAGCTTGCTAGGGTAGCTTTGCTCGTGGCGCAAAGCCTTACCCGGAAAAAAACCTGACAACAGGCCTGTGTAAGATTTGAAGTTTCAGTCGCTTTTTAGCTGCTTATAAGATCTTTAGCCCGACTCGAGGCTTTCAATTCAACACTTAAAATCGACCAGAGGAAATAGGAGGAAATAAATACAAAAATAGTTCTTAAAATTCAGCAAACCCATCACAAAACCCCTATGTTCAAAATCGTTTGATGAGTTATAAAACTCTAAATATAAAACGATATTTTTTGAAATCCTATGCACTGATCGAAATGACCTGGGTTGAGTGCTCACTTCACGTACCAGGGTTAGATTTTACAATATCATACATTCTTGAGTTCTGAATCGCGCAGAATGAATTCACTCTCTTTCCAAAATCAGCGAAATAGAACTCCCTTCACACCTTCTCATCCACCACTCCACAATTGGCTATCACCACCCCATGATTACTCCCCACCCCATTGCTATTCACCACCCCATTGCTATTCACCACCCCAATGTCACTGACCACCCCATGGCCATTCTGAGAGTCTACTGACTCCCTCAGCACCCCATTTTGTGAGGCTGCTGACTCCCTCAGAACCCTTTGTTACTCAGCACCCCATTCTGAGAGTCTGCTGACTCCCTCAGCACCCCATTTTGTGAGGCTGCTGACTCCCTCAGCACCCCATTCTTTGAGTCTACTGACTCCCTCAGCACCCCATTTTGTGAGGCTGCTGACTCCCTCAGCACCCCTTTGTTACTCAGCACCCCATTCTGAGAGTCTACTGACTCTCCTACCTCTGCATGTCTGATCGAATCAGACTCATACACCGTTTCATTGTCCTTGTTGTGATTCCATTTCACAGAGACCCGCTGGCAGGTCCGCTTAACCGTATCATTGACATACGACGTAACAGGTTTCATCCTCCAGTAATATATCAGGGGGTTTATGGTACTGTTTATCGCGAAACACATGATGTAGGTAAAGTTCCAGCTGTACCAAATCAGGAAGGGGTACTTCTCGAACATGATCGAATAACAGTCGCTCTCACACTTGCTCCAACTTGCTATAGACATGAGCAGGTAGTTCACAAACACGGGGATGTTGAAGATGATGTACACGACCGTGAAGATGATGATGGTTCGTGTAGCGTGCATAGCTTGACGGATCTTGGGTTTCCCTCCTCCCCCAGAATCCGATGTGTTCCTCCTCTTGAGGCTCTGTCTCCGCTCGTTGATGCGAATAATAACGTAGGAGGTGATACAACTAGCACAGATGGGAATTACCGGTACTGCCAGGGTTACTGACCGGGAGATGGAGTTGAACTTGTAGCTCCAGTCAGCTCCTGACATCTCGTAGCAATATACCTCACCAATCCAGTACTCGTAGGTAGCATCTCGTGTGAAGAGGGGCAGGGCTGTCCTGCCTATCAGGTAGGCCACATAAAGCACCACAGCAGCAATCAGAGCCTTCCTGTTGAGCTGGAGCCTGGGTTTCAGGAGAATGACAGTCCGAGAAATGGACATGATCACCACCAGGTACACTGACATGAAGGGCAGCATCTCCCAGAGGAAGCCCCACGCGTAGCAGAGGGCCTTGACAGAGAACCAGGCCGGATCCCGCTGCCTCACGAAGCTGACTATGACAGGGAGGAGAGTTCCACACACCAGGATGTCCACGATGGAGGTGAGCAAGTAGATCGTGTTGAAGAACGCCTTGTTAGCAGAGGAGGAGACTTTGGAAGCTGTGTTCAGGAAAACATGAGGGAGAGGATATTGCAAGGGACCCCAATCAGGGAGCAGAGGATGTAGACAATGGCAAAGAAGTAGTTGGTGATGCCGGCCCCTGGGATGTGGTACTCTACAGTGGTGTCATTGGTGGAGTTGCTTTCCATACTTGGTAATTCTAGGAGCAGATATCAGGAAACCTTCTTAATACTGACATTGTTAAATTGTTAAGAATAAGATGATACTTTATTGATATCACTATACTAACAAAGTTATATTGGTAAAAAATATAGCAACCATTCATAATCGTGATAAGCACAGACAAAGCTCAAATCAAATAATATTCTGATCCCCAAAGGCCCAATTTGGTTAGTTCTGATGTATCGTACTTTGATTGGAGCGTGATGTTCAACTCAAAATCAATTCTGCCGCACATCTAAATTCTTAAATTTCGAAATTTTAATTTAAAATTCGAATTTGAATAAAAATCCGGAGAGAAAGGCTGTGCGTCACTCTTAATCGTGTTCATTGTCGGCATTTCATCCAACATTGTCATTAAACTACTAAAATAGTTACTATTCATGTTGTTTTTGATGGAAGAACAAAAGAGAGGTCCATTGATTGAGCGAGACACGGATCTCCCCTCTTGCCGAGTGCCGGGTCACGTGTTATAGAGCGGATTATGAGCATCACGTGGCAGTGACGTGGCAGACATAGCAGCCAGTAGTATAGCAGCATTCGAGTCACTAGTAAATGCTCAAACAGGGGAGGCCCATATTCCATTACGGGCTGCTAATGCTATTGATGCACACGTGAATGGAAATGCATAAATGCATACGTTAAGGTCAAGTTTTTTGACGGCAATCGATCCCTTTGTCTACGTAGAGAAAAATAGAGCAAGAAGCGTTATTGGTCGTGTAATACCGTCCGTGCCTTCGGCACTCCACTCTCTTACACGACTAATAACTAATCCAAATAAAAGCCTTGGACCTGCGGTCCTCGAATTTTATATGCCAAAAAGCATAAAGTATGAGCATTCTGGTTTTAAAGCTTATATGATAAAAACGGCTCGGGAGAGCTATTATAATATGCTTGTGGATATTTTTCATATCTAGGTTTAGGGGAATAGAAGTAATGAATGTATAAATAATCAATAAATTTATGCCAGAGAATAAGCTTATAAGCTTATCTTCTGGCATAAATTTATTGATTATTTATACATTTATTACTTCTATTCCCCTTCACCTAGAAATCAAAAATAAAGCTGAAGCCAAGTTGTTCCAAAAAACCTGAAATCAAAGATTTAAACTCAGGAATGGGAAAGAACTCACGAAAAGAGGAGCAACAAATTGCATCAACGGATAATCAATTACTAAAGACAATAAAAGATAGAACAATTGATTGCTGTAATGATAGTTAAAGGAAATTAATGAAGAGCTTATTAAACTGCATCACATTCTAAGAAACGGCATAGAAACAAAAGGGTATCGGAGGCTACATATTTAACATGCGCGCGAAAAAGGGCATTTCAGCGCCATCAACTTACTTATACTTCATTGCGCTTTGATAATGACGTTTGAGAATGCGCTTTGATCATGCGCTTTGATAATGAGTAGTGACGTAATCTTAACCACCTATCTCTCGTGTGGGCCTATTTCTCACACGGCACCACACTACAACATGTAATTTCTGGCCCACAAGCGAGCAATGTTTCATGGAAAGTGATGTCATTATGCGGAATGCGGATTAAGACAACTAAGATAGTGACGATTAGATTCTATATTTGGGGTGCAACTTGTAAGGTTTTAGCCCCTTCCACCTCAGCCGTATACCAATATACCAAGCAAAAGGCCAAAGGGGGGGGGGGTCGAAATAAACAATAGTTCTTATAATTGAACTCTTATAATTATAGATTTTCTGTATTAACGGTAGTACATTAATGAAAACGACCATACCATGTGCTCATCACCAGTTCAACCCTTCTTCCAGCTTTATCGAAAGTTTTGTAGCTCTAGCTGCTTGAACTATGGTAGAAAAAGGTACCTTATCGGACATAATCATCACGGACATTACAGGCTAGAAACACCAACTATGCTGTGAAACCGGCAATTATCAGGTGCAAAACAACAGCTTGATCCAGACAGGTACATGGAGGAAAGCGTGTAAAACGTGTTCAGACCCTGATGCAGAGGAGGAAGCTGCCTCTTTAACCTAGCAATTCATGTCCCCATCATTGATTTATAGAAGATGAAGAGCAACTCCTCATATCCTGTCCTGATATGACACACAAAGTCCAAAGACTCTGCATGGATGAGAAACCAAATCAGTTCTTCTTTGGTTTGAACCACGCCGCTAAGCTGGCCTCTTCCAAGGACCTACGATGATACATTTCTGATTTCTCCATATTTGTGAATATGAACTCCCTAAAAAGGCCGGAAGGACCGAAGGAGGAAATGCATAACATACTGATCAAATGGGCAAAGACATGTGAATGTCGATGAATGACCCATATAATTTAACTGTTAACATGAAGTTTTATTCTCATATTATTTCTTGAAGTCTTGAAGTTGAACACAAATGGAACGTTGACTCCAAGAATGTGGTCGAAAAGTTAAGGGCTCGCCGGAATCATTGAGATGTTCTCAAATTTTTGCCAAAGAATTTGGCTGCTATGGTGTTTGGCGGTTTTAAGGCGTTCTTTTCTGTCAAACCCATGGTACGAGGAAGAACGTGACGTTTGAAACTGCCGAAATGGTACCGGACTTTGTGCAGAAATTGGACCAAAAACCCCTGGTCGGTTTAAGGTCAACATTGGACATTATGCCGACATGATTTCCAAGGCTCATCAAAACTTCAGAACTTTTAGAGTGTCCAATGTGATTGCAAAGATATAATCATTTTAAATAATATCACACATGATAATAAATTTTGAGGGTACTTGTAGGCGTGCAATAATACGTATTATTCACCATGTGGTGGGGTTATACCGGTTGAATAAAAACGTATTATTTTGATTTTTTGTCGTATTACTCCACCCTTATGGTATTATTGCCCACTTTTACCATGTTATTCCACTCTTACATCGTGTTATTTGCCATTTTTATGATGTTATTCAACACTTGGGCCAAATAAGTGATACGACAGAACGTCCTTTTCTGCTGGGAGAGCTGGCATACTGCTACCTTGACTGATCAGTAGATAATTGCTCTACACCAAAAAGTGATACTAGAGAACGTCCTTTCCTGCTGTGAACTGTGCAAAATGCTAAAAACCTCGGCCTTTTAAAGGGTCAAAGCTTTGTACTTTTTTACACTTGGTGAATAATATCGTTACACAACTCATAAGTATGAAGTAACAGCATGTTTTCAACTCGGGCTGCGCCCTCGATGAAAACAAATCATTATTCAACTCAGCCTTCGGCTTCGGTGAATAATGCGATTTATGCAACTCGCTTCGCTCGTGGCATAAATCATGTTACTTCACACTTATTCGTTGAGTAACTCTATAATATTGCACTCCTCACATTGGCTAATACACTAAGAGCATGGCAAATGGTCATGACGCTAATAAAATTATTGCACTCGGCTTCTCCTCGTGCAATAATTTTGTATTGTCGCGCTCGGCCTGCTCCTCGTGCGACAATACAAATTATGGCACTCGGCTACGCCTCGTGCAATAATGTCTATTAGCGCATTCCCAGCCATGCTCTAAGCGTATAATATATCATCTTCAAAATCAAACTAAATCAAACAAAATCAAACTAAATCAAATTAAATCAAACTAAATCAAATCAAACTAAATCAAACTTTCAAATGGCCTTCCGACAAGTGCGGACTGCACACATAAGAATCTATTTCCCACGGTATAAAAGGGTGGCATGTTAATCATTGGAGCTGATTGAGCACTTCAGATGCTTAAAACGACACGAGAACTGTACACATTGTGTAGCTCAGCTAGGTCAGAATCTAAACAAAACTACAACAAACGACAAGTGCGCCCAAAAACAATATTACTAAAATATGTTGACCTCTTAGAACTGGTCTGAAGGGAAAGTTATAATTGTTTTCGATTGTTTGGGCTCAACTTCTTTGGCGCCTAACCCTTGTCAAACAAAGGATCCGTAAGTTTCTTCTATAGTAAAGTTTCTTTTATAGTAATTGAAAAATATAATAAACTTTAAGCTTAATAATATCAGCAAAATATTACTGAGGGATTATAAAGACTAAATGGGTCCAGTTCGTAGCTGGCCTCCTTCCTCCATAGTGCTTGCTTGAAATGGAAGTAGCAGCTACTGATGGTGGTTTCTGGCCATCGAGGACAGCGTGTGGAGACCGGTCTCGCAGTGATGGACACTGGTAGAAGGGTCCGTGAGTGTCCAGCTCCTCCAGGAGGTTGGTCTAGAGGGCTTCTGACTTCCCAGGAAGGAGTCCGTAGGCACATGGAATCCGCCAGCCATCATCCAGGAGTCCATGAACAGTGAGCAGCTGTGTGAAGAGGTGTGGTCTTGAAAGTCCCATCGATGTCAAAGTTTGGAGGTGGATTGGACTTCAAAGGAATCGTCTGATCCTAATGGCAGCCAAGCTTGCACTTCTATTCGTTGATCCCAATCACCGCTTCATAAAAAGTCCCTTCAGAGAACCTGATAATCTCAATCACAGCTTCAAAAAACATCACTTGATTTATCTTACCTTTTAGCATTCTGCATCCAGTTAGCTACACATGACACGCGATCCACTGGATAAACTCTCGAATACATGACTCATACTGCCTGATAGACGCTATCGGATAAGGTACAGATGGTAGCAAAGATTTACCCGTCGGCAGGACAGGGAAATTTTAGTGCCTGCATACAGGAACCACGGACAAAAAATTGTAGCGGCAGGCACAATTCTTATTTCTTTTGCTTGTTTTTCTTGTTTTTCATATTTATTATTTCTTGTTTTTTAAAAATATAAGAATAATTTTCTGTTTTTTGTTTGACATCCAATCTTGCCTTAACATAAAAAAGCAAAAGCAACAAAAATAAACCAAGCAACTCAAACAAAGGGCTTGTCTCACCGCTTCATTTATTTTAGCTTGCCCTCGTACCCGTTCTCAGTCAGAAATAATTATAACTCATTTAGTCCGCTCTGTCGTAATTGTGGCATGTATGTGGCTTTTTTTCCTTGAATTAGAGAAAATAATGAAACTTTGAACACTGCTACAGAATATGAGAATGACGGAATCATATGCGTTACTTCTTTTAGTAGTATTTGTCATTGATTTGTGCGCGCTTTGCCTTCGAGGAAAGTAATATGCGGTAGAGCTCATTAAAATTGCTCAATGGTGATGTTCATGATTTGACGGGGAAAAACGGGTATATATTTTGAAGTACATTTGTTACGTATAGTGTATACAGTTGAGAATATCAAAAAGTTGAGGGGCAACCCATAAATCTTAGAATTTTGGAGAATCCGGTAAAATTAACCCTTGAGTTAGCTTTTGCCACATACAATTTTCCCTTCCTCAATCGCCTTTTCTGCTTATGAAAAAGACATAGATGTAGAGATAGATATAGAGGGAACTCGGCTATCTCTACATAGATGAACACTGAACAGTTAATTTCAACATTAATGTTGAAGCTAGAACTTTGCACGTGAATGTATAATTGCTCATCATATCGTGCATGTGGCCATAACTCGGTAAATTTTCTTCCGATTTTGATAAGTCTGAAAGTATTAGGCTCCTACTTTTTGCTCTTGGGCCACACAAGGGTGAAATTCGGCGCATGGACAAAACTACTCTCTAAATTTTGTTTATTTGTTACAATGTTACATGTCCTGACCATCTTCTTCAACCGATATCTCAAAATTTCACTTTCACAATTAATTGGGAGGAGATCGAATTTGACGCGTTCGCCAAATTAAGAGACAACAAGTGCATTTTTGTTGGCTTTTCATTCCACATATTGCACAAAGCGATATTATAATTAGTTGGACTTTACCAAAAATATTGTTAGACCCCAGAATCCCAGATAATTCTTAGTCGTGACAGAATATTGCTTACAGGAAGAATTTTAAAAACTGCTAATGAAACACCAGTATTTGAGACCAACGAGTATTGGCATACTGCAGTACAGCCCCGCATTGTTATTGATTGTTTCCATGGTAATCACTGCTATTGACACTAAGTTTGTGAACGTTGGCAACAAGACGATCATCGTGACCAATGAGGAACGAATGGCTGTGCTATCAACTGAAGAATATAATCAGGAATCGTGTCTTCTACATTTTGAATTAAATGTGTTATATCGAGTAAATCTAATTCAACCACTCGAAGGAGTGAAAAGTGGATCAGCTCCTTTACATTCTGAGCCTGAACGTTATTCTGAAACGTGTGAGTTTAACTTGGACGTCTTTCAAGTTTTTGAATCTGTACAATCCAATGACGTGCTTAGCGGTGCTTTAGAACTGATTGATCATGATACGAAATGGTACTGTGAGCCAAAGTACAGTAAAACTCTCGCAAGTCCGTATTGTGACGGATATTCCTTCTGTCTGACAGATGAGTGTGGATGTAACTCGGAGAAGGACAGTGACCTCGCCAACCCCGTGTTTTTGTGTCCTGATCACTCGGGGTGCATCTCTTTCGACAACCTGTGTGATGGACATCACAACTGCAAAGATGGGTCTGATGAATGCATTTGTGAGGGATTCATTCAATTGAACTGCTCGGCGTTTTTGTATAGACCTTACTGCATATCTGTGAAGCGGTATTGCAAAGGCTCGCTAACCAAGATCAATCTTACTACGTATCAAAGACTGCTTCCTGGAATGTTCACTTGAGATGGGTTTACTGATTGATTGCTACAAAATAATGAATTTGATTGTTGCTGAGGAATTTGATAATCCTGTAAGTTCGTGCTTGCAAGATAATCGTGATATCCTTCGAGAATCTACTAAAACTGGGGATGAAATTCAAACCGTGCTTTCTTTCTGTCTGAACAATTGTTCAGAGTATTACAAAGGTGAAAGCTGGGATATTTTTTGTGACCTCGTTAGAACAACTGGGCCTGATGGAAGATTTGGCTTTTCTTTCTATTGTGATGAATCGTTTTAGATTTGTGCGCCATATCTGTGATGGAATAATCCACTGCGAAGATGGAATCGATGAAACAAATTGTCCTAACCGCTTCTACTGTTCCAGGAACAGTACCGAATGGATAGCCTGGGATAAAGTGTGTAATAACTTTAAAGATTGTCCAACTGGGTTAGACGAATGTGCGAACTGTGACATGGGCTACTTTTCATCATCTGAACTTTTGATAAGCTCTAAAGTTGTTTTTGTTCTAACTTCTTTGAGCTGCATTGCAATCGTTTTACTGAATGGTGCGCAGGGATACACTTGCTTTTTTACACCCACTTCCACCCACATTGGGGAAATCAATAGGATAATCACGCTGCAGGTCCATTTCTTTGACATGATAATGGGTGTGTATCAGTCGTTGGTAGTCATTGCAACTGTGGTCTTCAAGATGAAGGGTAACTATTGCGAGTTTGACCAGGATTGGAGAACAAGCACTTACTGCATTATTCTAGGGATACTTTACACATTTTCTGCCCATGGCTCTCTGCTCTCCATCGTGCAACTGAGCGTTGTCCGGTCCATTTCACTTGTCTCAAACAATACCATTCATATCAGAAAGTCCCTCATCGTTTTGTGCATATCTACCTCACTCATCCTTCTCAACGTTTTGAATTCTATTATTCCATCGATCCCTTCAGCCTACATCCAGAACGTGTTCAGAACAGAAATTTTCCTTACCTATGCCAAAGAAAACCCGTCGGTGAGCACAAATTTGCTGAATGAGACCCTCCTCAGGGCAAGTTATGAAAGAGTTTTCCATCGCAAAGAATCTGACATGGAAAAAATTTTGGGTGATTTCAGGAAAACGTCCACGAGCGACAAAGTCTGGCACACAACCGAGATAAGTTACTACGGAACATCTGGTCTTTGCTTGCAAAATCCTTTCAAGTCCCAAGAGCCATATATCCCGTACAAAATTTCATATCTCACCGTCATTTTGGTACTTTTGTTCCTTATGTCTGCAGCGTACATAGCCATCATAGGCAAGAACAAGCAAAGCAAGAAGAAAGTTAGGAACATAAACGGCCAGCAGCGCACTCAGAGGAACAGAGATTCGACGGCTCTGACAACCAAGGCAATGTGGATGATTGGAAGCCAGTTGTTGTGTTGGTTCCCCTTCATAGGCGCTGTGGTTTACTACATGTGTAAAGGAGTGGATTCCCCTCCCAACATTGTGTTCGAAGTGATTTCCTTCCTTGTCATTCCCATCAATAGCCTTCTCAACCCACTGTACTACAGCAAGTTATATAGAGTCTTAGCCAAGGGCTTGTATAGATGGTTGAAGAAGGTTGGCCAAGCTAAAGAGAAGAATGAGGAGGGAGAATTGCAAGCTGAAGAGAAGAATGAGGAGGTAGAATTGCAAGCTGAAGAGAAGAATGAGGAGGTAGAATTGCAAGCTGACCAAGCTGAAGAGAAGAATGAGGAGGTAGAATTGCAAGCTGACCAAGCTGAAGAGAAGAATAAGGAGGTAGAATTGAAAGCTGACCAAGCTGAAGAGAAGAATGAGGAGGTAGAATTGCAAGCTGAAGAGAAGAATGAGGAGGTAGAATTGCAAGCTGACCAAGCTGAAGAGAAGAATAAGGAGGTAGAATTGAAGCTGACCAAGCTGAAGAGAAGAATAAGGAGGTAGAATTGCAAGCTGACCAAGCTGAAGAGAAGAATAAGGAGGTAGAATTGCAAGCTGAAGAGAAGAATAAGGAGGTAGAATTGCAAGCTGACCAAGCTGAAGAGAAGAATAAGGAGGTAGAATTGAAGGCTGACCAAGCTGAAGAGAAGAATAAGGAGGTAGAATTGCAAGCTGACCAAGCTGAAGAGAAGAATAAGGAGGTAGAATTGCAAGCTGAAGAGAAGAATGAGGAGGTACAATTTCAAGAGCACGTGACCTTAACTGCCTCTGAAACTAAGACCACAGACTAGATTTTAACAGGGAAGTGGACTTGTATTTTGAGAAATTCCTATGCTGGCTTTTTCCTAGATTCACTATTGTATAGCTGTATAATACTGGTCACATTTTGCTTTACCCGTCTGCACGTGCAACCGCAACGCTCCACACATTTTGGACGGTCGTTTTTCTATTGTCCTTATACTTATATGAGTATCCGTGTGTTGCGCTGGAGATGGGTAAAAATGAAAAGTTTTTAGCTTTCTGTGCTACATCCCTTGGAGGAGAAACGATAATATTCTAAATCGTTTCATAATCGAAATATGAGTGACTTAAAAGCAAAACCTTGACAATTTTTCTCAAAACATTTGATCAGTAACCGAAATTTATATTTCGGTCAAAGTGTTACAGAATTTGTCACGACCGTTTATCAGCGGACAGGGACTGTTTGTTAATTTTACATCGAATATCTGTAATTGAAGCAGAATCTCTTTAAAATTGACTTTTTTGCAGTTTGCTATGCTAAGGAATGTACTGATGTCAAATCAGGTTTTTGATGTCCAGAAGGTCATTAAAACGGTCGTGGCAAATTCTGTAACACTTTGACCGAAATTTGAATTTCGGTTGCTGACCAAATGTTTTGAGGAAAATTTTCAAGGTTTTGCTTTTAATTAAGTTCAACTTCTTCGCAAAAAGTGTACCTAAAACGAGATAATCAAATATTTTTTATCTCGTTTTGGATACAATTTTTTGCCAAGAAGTTTAACTTAACCATGGATTTCTCTGTAGCAATTTCCATATTACAACTTTTACATTGTATTATCTGATTTTCGAGTAGATGAACTTGCAAAAATTCCGCAGTCTTATTTGAACGTTTCCAGGGGACTTTGGTTCTCAAAAGCTGAAAAAGTGTGTAGCATTATCTCTGACCTCGCGACCACTAGAATTTTTTTTTGTCCAAGTGGCCGGCTAAAGCGGTTAAAAAAATTATCCGATTTTGGTCCATTGGGCCGGTTAAAAAAAGGCCGACTGAATAAAGGCGAATAAGGTAGTTAGAAGAGTATTAAAGTGATACGTTTCCTGGTTACAGGTAATAATTGACAATGTTTCTCCCCACCTTGTTCCATGATAAGGTTGGTCGCCTGTCTGAAGCGCTGCTGGATGCGTTGTGCCATGTAGTCGTTGGGCATCAGGTCCGCTCTCTTGGTGGTGCCACTCGTAATCTCGTACACCATAGGAATGGTAACCGGGTCGTGAGGCCGGGACACATGGTCTAGCCGGACTGAAGTTAGGGATTAACAATGAGCCCCGACAAATTCCGGATCTGGGTGTATGCCAAGTTAGTGAGGCCGGGACACATGGTCTAGCCGGATGAAGGTGTATGCCAAGTTAGTGAGCCCGGGACACGTGGTCTAGCCGTATCTGGGGGTAGGCAAGTTAGTGAGGCCGGGACACGTGGTCTAGCCGGATCTGGGGGTTAAGCAAGTTAGTGAAGCCGCAACACGTGGTCTAGCCAGATCTGGGGGTTAGGGAAGTGAGGCCGAGACACGTGGTCTAGTCGGATCTGGGGGTTAGGCAAGTTAGTGAGGCCAGGACACGTGGTCTAACCGGATCTGGGGGTAGGCAAGTTAGTGAGGCCAGGACACGTGGTCTAACCGGATCTGGGGGTAGTCAAGTTAGCGAGGCCGGGACACGTGGTCTAATCGAATCTGGGGGTAGGCCAAGTTAGTGATGCCGGGACAAATTTCTAGTCGGATCTGGGGCCGGTTAAAAAAAAGAGGCCGGGACACGTGGTCTAGTCGGATCTGCGGGTTAGGCAAGTTAGTGAGGCCGGGACGCGTGGTCGAGCTGGATCTGGGGGTTAGGCAAGTTAGTGAGGCCGGGACACGTGGTCTAGCCGGATCTGGGGGTAGGCCAAGTTAGTGAGGCCGGGACACGTGGTCTAGCCGGATCTGGGGGTTAGGGAAGTGAGTCTGGCCGAGTTATGGTGCCAGGGGGTCAGCCGGATCTGAGGTCGGGACGCGTCTAGCCGGATCTGGGGGTTAGGGAAGTGAGGTCGGGACGCGTGGTCTAGCCGGATCTGGGGGTTAGGAAGTTAGTGCGGGCCGATCTGGGGTAGGCAAGTAGTCTAGCCGGATCTGGGGGTTAGGGAAGTAAGTGAGGCCGGGACACGTGGTCTAGCCGGATCTGAGGGTTAGGGAAGTGAGGCCGGGACACGTGGTCTAGCCGGATCTAGGGGTTAGGGAAGTGAGGCCGGGACACGTGGTCTAGCCGGATCTTGGGGTTGTGACACAAAAACAACTCGTAGATAGTAAAGCAGCAAGATCTATCCTTTCTAAAGTTCTATACCCCAAAAAGTCAACGGAACTGGAAGCAGTGATTAGAGGAGACCACGCAACTGATAGGGTAGTCAGGATTACTGGATACCCCATGACTTACTAAAGAAGAGTATCTTGTTGCTGCTGAAGAGGGCGCCAGTGATCCCTGGTTGGAGGAGGTTGTTGGTGCTCTGTACGGTGGGTGGCACCAGGAGCAACCAGCTCATACGCCACTTGAACCTCGGGTCGGGCTTCTGGGAGGGGAAGGGGAGATTATTCTCGGCATATTAGAAGTTGGCGGATATTGCTATGATTTTCGACTGATATTTTTTTTTTTCAAGGATATCACGTGATATCCTTGGTGTGTGATACCAAATGGACCAATCAGATGGTTGTATATGACGTTGGCAATATCATATACAACCATCTGATTGGTCCATTTCTATTTCATATAAGAGAAACGTCAGAGCAATAAAGTATGCGATTCGAAATTAATAAAGCCGCAAATTTCTAAATACGCCGACTATAGTGGGTGGAAGAATTCGGAGGGGAATAAACATGTGTCCGGAATATCAAACCAATATGAAGCATGTCTATTGATATTGATTATTGAGCACGAACAGACTGAATTTTATTAAGGTGAAAATTGAATTTTATTAGGTAGATGATTATTAATGATAAGTAAACAAAACATCAGTATCATTTAACTTTGAAAGCAAATCTCTAAAATTACATCACTTACCAGTTCGAAAGACATGATGTTGATGAACTGTTGGAGAATGTCCTTCTGGGCCCCCAGGATCCTCAGGAAGCTGAGAAGGGCGTTGTACTTGAAGGGGTTGACTGCGATCTTCTCCGCGAAGTAAACCACCAGGGTGTCGATCATGCTCTTGTTCCAGAAACCGTCCTTCGTCGGGGTCACGGATAAGGACAGGAATTGGAAGTTGTTTGCGTCAATGCTGAACCTAAGCAGGAATTGGAAGTTGTTGCAGACTCTAAAATCAAAGCCGGGCAGATGTATGGATCTTCCGTAAAATTGGATTTCCTATGAATATGGTTCGTAAGTAAATCGTGAGCAACATCACAATTAAATTTGTAAAATCAAACCTGTAGATGAAACATGAAGATTGAAGATTGTAAAATCAAACCTGTAGAAGCACGTTTCGTGGTGAAGAGACGTTGCCATCAGCTCATTGCTCCTGATCGTCAACTGAAATGAAATGCCCCTGCCTTGAATAACAATCAGCTATGAATAAATAAAAGTATACTGCAGTGAAAACCATTGAAATATGATTGAAAGCAATGAAAAGAGTTTTAAAAGAGTTGAATTATACAAAGAGAGTGTTATCCCTCTTACCGATCTAATCTTGTCGGGTATAAGGCTGGCGATGTATCGCTTCAAGAGACACGCGGATAGCATGTTTTCCAAGACGCTACACCTCCTCTTATCTGGCACTGAAAATAACCATAATTATGCCTAACCATTTCAGGGTACAACGTAAACTTCCGATACTTTGGTCCTGATATATTCTTCAGCACACATTAAAAAAGTAAATAATGTGTTGCTTACAGTAACTATAATAACTCTTCATATTATCATTCCAAATCTAGAAAGAGCTATTAGCCTTCTACTCACGGATGTTGATGTTGTCGGAGGTGAAGGGGTTGTATGAGTTGCTGAGCAGGGTTTCCAACATGGTCCTGTTCACGAACAGCGAGGTGTTGGGTCGGTGGGGAGTCCGGGGTGCTGGCTTGGCTGAGTTCGTGGGACTGGGATTAACACCGTACCCCGGGGCTGCTGACTGTCCTGCGTAGGAAGGGGATTAGAACACGGTTCATTTGTGCCTCGAATTTTTCTGTGACGGGCGGAATGGGAAAGTTAGCTAAAAATTTTTGTAAATATTTATGTAATAAAACTAAAGAACAATATAATGATGTTGTAAATTTATTTAGATAGTTAGATGTAAGCTCTCGTTTTTAGTTTGTAAAATGGTTTTATTATGTATTAGGGGTTCCAGGAGCCTCAGAAAAAGAGAAAATATCATTTTAGGTAATGATTGTGGCTTTGATTGTAACGAAGCTCGCATTTCGTAATTATTTGGCGAAGCCATTTCTATATGAACATGTGACCCTGTAAATACATTGTGCAAATTTATTTTCCGTTTTCAAAAAATACCCCATATTATGATGAATTTCCCCCACATTATGACGAATTTGCCCCACTTTCATTTTCCGGAAACTTTTCAGATTTGACAGTACAGATAAAGGTAGTATACACAAATACTCCCATAATCCTCCAAACCACGTTCATTTCTAACCCTCATTCGCCTTAAGCCTTTACGTAAAACAAAAAAAGCGATTGGGGAGGGAAAAATTATACTTGAGAAATGCACAACCAATGATTTCCGGAAAATATTCCACTCGTAAAACACACTTAAAGAAAATTGAAAAACAGGTGGAGTTATCTTCAGTTTCACAGTTTTTAAAGATCTTTTTAATTTTTCAGATTTCAAAAATTTAAATCAGCTTTTTTATATTTTTATATTTTAAAGTTGCTTCATCAAAAGATGTTCCATCGAAAATGCTACTGATATCTTTTTCTAAAATTATCAAACACAAAATATGTCCCTAGAACTAATTAAGTTCAATAAACATGATCAAATCAAGCAATATAGTAATGTCATTTGGTCAACAAACGCAGAACTGCGTTTAGAATGACTTCAGTCTTTAAACTTGAGTTTCAGATCTCTGTTCTCCAGTAGTTGACACAGCGTTCTCCCCCGCAGTTGTGGATGTTGCTTCCTTCCCTGCTGTAGAAGTGGTCTTGTCTCCTCTCACACCAGATATCCTTGCCTCTCCTCCTCCTCTTATCCCACAGATTGCCCTCCCAATAAGTGCAGCTCTTTGCTTCAGGAACTCCCTGAAACTCTGCACCGTGAGGCTGTAGATATAGAAGTTCGTCATGACGTTGATGTTAAGGATGGCATGGGTTGCTCTACGGAAGTGTACGTAAAGTATTGGGTCCTGGATGGACGGCTCCAATATGTAGAACAACCCTACTGGCAGTGCAGACAGACAGTACGCCACAGCTGTTGCAATGACTGTCATCAGACCTTGCCATTTTACCTTGTCACCCGCTCGATTCGTTATTCTCATGGCAAGGACTATGAGCCATGTAGTGGTTACTATGACAACGATGTTTGGTACCACTGATGCTAAGCTGCTTAAAACTGGTCTCCAGATTGTCCAAGCTTCCGCTGAAAAGCCATAGACGCAGCTGTATAGTAAGTAATTGAATTGCACGTCATCTTTATCAATAACAAGGAAGAGAATAGGAGTTGCTAGGGAACAGATCCAGATGATTCCGCAGACGATATGAGCTTTCGATTTAGTCCAGAGACGAGCATGCAAGGGGTACTGGACTATGAGGAGCTTGATGCTGCTTAAGGCAGCTGTAAAGTAGAAGCTAGCCGGGTAGGAGTAGTAGGGTAAATAGCCCCTAACACTGCATAGGAAGGATCCCAGAATATTCCGTTCAATCCGTTCTGAGATCAGAATAACAAGGGAGAGACAATTGTTGAATGAGTTAATGAGATCGCACACTGCCATGTGCTGCATGATGGTGACAATGGCTCTGTGGAGCTTGAAGGCATTGTATCTGATGGATGCCACAAGGATAATGGAATCACCTAGGAAGGAGGATAGGATTATGAAGATCGTGTATGAGATCCAGCAGTATCGGGCAGCCTGGTTGTGGATGCTACACTCAGTGCAGTTAGTGAAAGAGATGTTCATTAGGCCTGTTTATCGGGTCTTCAGAGGTATCCGGATTCCGGGTGTATTGCTAGTAGAGTAATAGGTACTACAAAATGATGAATCTAACTTGGTTGGAGATAAAAGAGGTGCATCAAACCAATAACAGGTGCTGCAACTAGTATAGTACTAGACACTTGTATGGCGAAAGGATTGTGATTCAGGAGTTCTGGTTGATGACGCTGCGTTAACGTGAAACAGCTGCGTCTGTTCTCAAGCACCAATTTCAAGCGCTGCTGACAATTCCTATTTTTGTCCCATCTGCAGCCTTCGCACGTGATTTGAATAATGATTCAATGATTCATGACGTCAAAAACTTCAATGGTACACCAACAGGAATTCGGGGTAGTCAATACCCACTGAGATTAGATTTACAAATGTAAAGATCTTAGTAATGGTTCATCACGCCAAAAACTTCACTGAGTAGCAACTGAACAGGAATCAAGATAGTTCGGGGTAGTCAATACTGGGAAAAGGATACAACAATACAACAGTGTCAGGCATGGTTACCACAGTTAAAGGTGCAGTCCGGGATATTGGTCAAAAAATTCAAATTCCTGAATTATAGCTCAAGTCATTAGTCTAGTATCCACCATCACTCCTGCAAACGGAAATAGCGCAGAAATAATTGTATCATCCCCTAATTGGCCACTAAAATAGCTCGAATTACAGTGCGTGTGTAATGTACGTAACCTGGTTTGTTTATCTTGTATAATTTACGGCAATTGATTGTTTTCTGTTTATTGAATGTTCCATAGGTATTTGTCGGTTGTCACGATTAATTACATACATTGTACTTTCGTTAATTACGTGTAATGTTGTTGTTAATGTACATAATATTATGCTAACGAATCTTCCCAATCTTATTTCGAAGTTTGTTGATATGCTTGTAGCGTATTAATTCCATAAAATGACGAATTCAAGCGGCTATTGACACATTTACCAACATCTTAACTGAGTTGACCTTAAACTTTTAAATTGTGCCTTCTAAAGTAGTAGGTACTAAGTGCAATCGTTCGCGATTTTAGTGTTTAGTAGTTCTGAGTTCTGTAGTCTAACTGCTTCAGCTTAGTCTCAAAGAAAGATCACAGTAGTAATTACGAATATTAATTTTATGGTACTTAGCCTCATTTATATTTTAGGTATGAACTGTTTAATAAACTAATACAGTAACCAAATTAATGACTTAAAATCTATAGAAATGAATGAAGAGACTTGTTTGGGAGAGCAGATCGGTGTATGAGTTTCAGATCACCCCTATAGTTCACCAAGTGAGAGTAGTGAGCACGATGAAGAAATTGAAGATATGAATTTTTCCCTTTTCACGATGGAAAATAGAGTAGAATCTACAACTGAAATTGCTAATCAGTCAGAACTTACTGTGTCGCATGACCAGAGTGATTCGATAGAATTAGACCAGGATCAGACCGATGATGGGCAGTCTTCGGATTTGACGTGGTGTAAATGTGGCCATTGCTCATTGTGTCCTCGACTAGAATCTATTTGCTGTCATGATAAGCCGGAAATATTGGATGTAATGAGTCCTGGCAAAGAATGTATAACCAATGAAAGTTTTTTCCAAGTACAGTTAATGTGTGAAGAGGGTTTACAATATAATAGATTTATTTATGCATCCCTTTTGAAAGATGATGCTGCGAGGCAAAAATATTTGAATAGAGACTTCGATAACAGCCTGAAGAGGCACCTATGCTACCGAAACTTTTTGGTAATTGTGAACAGAGGGCAACCAATGGGCCGGTATAATAGAATAGTATTGCCACGATGTGTTGTATCGAGAATCCGAGAAAAATATCCTGATCCTTTGGGCCACTACACTGGATTTCAATTACATGTGGATGATGCTTGTTGATGAGTTGACATTGTACAATACATATCTTACAAGTTACACTGTTTGTGAAAGTAAATTATACACTTAATCATGTAAATTTGTCGTAATATACCGATATTCAAGGTTTATTCGCATAATTGTATCTAATTGTTTCGTAATCACACTGGTATTTGTATAGCGCACCTACCTAGGACGCTGCTCAAGCGTGTGCGGCTGTAATTTGATACGCTAATTTTAGCATGATCTAATTAGTTCCGACGCGCGAGACCCCGCTACATGTTGTTTATTCACGCCCTACTACCGATTTAGCTAAAGTTGTAAATATCCCGGACTGCACCTTTAAGCCTAAGGTAGTATGCACAAATTTTCCGGGCCCTTTCAGAACTTGTCCATTGCAAACCCTCCTCAATGCCTTTTTGTAAGACAAAAAGGCCAGTGGGGAGGGAAAAATCACGTAGAATTTGCGTGAATTTCAGCATCACGCAGATATATTTAATATTATATTGAGAACATGATTCACTGATTCAGACATTTGCAAGTCATGCGCCACCATCGTGATATCAACATCTTGAGGCAATTCCAGGTTTTTCAAGGATTTTCGACCCGAATGGGTTAAACAATCCAAATATAGCTTAGATGTAAAAAGGGTTGGGATTCATAGAAAAAATTTTACTTGAACATTGATCAAACAGTGAAATCCAAATTTATGAGATAAACCTAACTTGAATAAAAAAAAAAAACATCAACAATGAAGAACACTATAAACAGTCAATACAATAAGAAAAACCCTCTGTCACCAGTTAATTCTGACCACAACGCACGCTAAAATTTTCAAAATGAAAGACAAACACCGCTTCCCTACTGATCGCATCCCCGTGATTAAACGCCACGAGGCACGGCCGAGGGTTTTCCTCGTGGAAATCCCCGTCTAACCACGAGGGCGAGGGGATCTTAACGAAGTAGCTCATGTGGTAGATCCGGTGAGGCACGGTCTCTGTCTGACCCTGACACTCGTTCGGGTGATCCCCGACAGTTGAGAGCAGCGTCCCGGTCTCCACATCGAACACAAGGATCCGGGGGAAGATGAAGGGATCCACCCCCACCAGAAACTTCGAACCGACAGCCATGAGATTGCACCGGTCTGAGGGCGTCCGGTGGAGGGGGTCGGCCGAGCAGTTACGCGGGAAAATCTTCAGCAGAACGAGTGTTTGGTGTTCGGTGATAGTTCGGTGCTTGTCGTACAGTCGCACCGCACAAGAAGTCCGACAACAGACATACCGGTCGGTAACCAGGATGCTCGGCCAGAAGTAGTAGACGTTCATACATGTGGGGCAGTACCTCCTACCCGGGTTAATGGTCGTGTCCTTGGTAGTGGTGATGACGAATTGCTGAGTGTCACGTGACTTCTGTAGCACCAACAGTTCCTCCGGAGACACCGCAAAGAGCTCGTCCTCCGAGGCGAAGGCGAGGATATTCTCGAAAATGGCGTGTTTTGGCCGCCAGCCATCCCATAGGAACTTCTTCCATGAGAAGTGTCCGATATCCGGCAGAGTCTGCAGCACCACCCCGTTCCTGACAAACACCAACCCTGAGCCCCGTAGGATGACCACACACAAACTCCGCTCCTCGATCCGGAGACACTTCACATCGCTCAGATCAACGCGCACCTCCCACTCCGTTGCAAAGTTACGCCGCGCGTTGTACGCAGTCACGTGGCCGTCCGCGTGACCAATCACCGCCAGCTCCTCGTTACCCTGGAAACAAACCACCTCCTCCTCAGGGTGGAGGAGGTGCCAGGTCTGGGTCTCATTCCAGGTGGAATTATCCACACACACCACCGTGGCGTTATCTCGGATTACCATGATCTGAGTGGGGGTGCACGCAATGAACTGCGCTGCAGAGCCTCCGAGTTTCTCCTCGAAGTTATAGCCCTTCATGTTAAGCTCCCGGCACCTCCTTAACATCTCCCTGATCTTAGCTTGGTAGAACGCCGCATTGTGGAGCAACAAGTCCTCATCGCACATAGATTCCTCATCATCACTGACTGAGGGGCTGTGAAATGATTCCTGGCCGTTGGCGGGTGCTTGGTTAGCGAGTAGTTGGTTGGAGAGTGGATGGTTGGCGAGGGGTTGGTTGGCGAGGGGTTGGTTGGCGAGGGGTTGGCTAACGAGTGGCTTCTGATCCTGACGATGTAGGATGATATTGCTCCTGACACACAGACCAGCCCACACCTTACTGAGAGACATGATCACGTGGTACCATGTCCTACACACCAGGCAGCACTGGAGTACGGTGGGGTAGTCAGAGTAGAGAAGGATCTCCTCTAACACTTCACACGGTAGAAGGTGGGCCATCGTGCGTCGCATCAAATACACTTTCTGATAAAGTATGATTTTCCTCTTTTAATTTGCGACGAAATGAGGAGCAGCTTTCGATTCGTCGTCCAATCCAGAATCTTTTTAGTACGTCACATCACACACCAAGACTTGCTTTCTTGATGATTTATAGCAGAGAAATTGCAGATGATATTTCTCACGATTTGAGAGCACTTATTCGACAGTCAAAATACGAATTATAGATTTCTACCCGAACAACGCAGTTCAAAAACACGATATATTTCGAAGCTCTGTATGAAATAACAGCACAAAAAAGCGGATATAAAGAAGGTACGCTTAAATGCGTGCCGCTGGCACTGCATATACATTGTACAGCGGGTATACAATACAAGGAAACCTTGGAAATGCCCAAACGTGATGACATTCTCATTTTGTAAGCATATACACCGTCCACGAAAAGAAGGCATGTCAACGGTATCAATTCATCGGTCTGAAACATGGAAATGACGTCAGTCAGATTCGTATACCGTGTAGGATGTAATGAGGCTGTGAGGCAATTATAAAGTTCTTTGAGAAGCTATAATCGTATTTTAACGTACACGAGCTGGAATCAGATTATACAATGACATGTACAAGATCGAAATTAAAATTGAAATTTTGTAGGAGGCCTGCACAAAAATTATTGTGTAGAAATATGAAATTTGTTTACTTAGTTACTTTGAAGCGGAATTAACCAGTAAACAAGAAAATAACCCCTGAATAATTAATTGGCCCGGGATAAACTCCAAATAGCCCTTATTAGAAGACTTGAGTTCAATTATTACAATGAAGTCACCATTCACTTACCTCCTTCAAAATTGGAATTCATGGACGTTTGGCTGTCGGTTATAAAACATCATGGTGTTAAGATAAAACTGAGGATTATATTACATAACATTATCCATTACATTGCCAATGTCGTTTGGCTGTCAGTTATACCCCTTGGTTCAAAACTGCTCAGTTTGATAAAGCTAATTACGCTGATTTACATTTGTTGTTATTTCTATGCCTTTTATATCCCTTTCATACTGATGACCCGTTTCAGCCCTTGAGCACCTTTCCGTTTTTTCAGGCCTTAGTAAGGGTCGTATGTGCCCAGAACTGTAACCAACTGTGAACTAAATAGTATAGTAGGTTTGAGAACGTTTTTCGGCAGTTTATAGGCCATAGATGCACCAGAAAAAAACTAACCAACTTCCGAGTTGGGCAACCCCCTTTTTTGGACCCCTTTTCTTTCAAAATGGGGCAAAAACTTTGAATGGCAATATCTCAGCTTCTGATTGAGATACGAAACCGACAAATACACCAAACTATGCAGGATGAGTGCATCATAGGGGATGGATCATAGTTTCTAAGTCGTAACCCCTTTAGTTTTCGAGTTATGGACGACAAACCTCTTTTTAGCCCAATGCGTATGACCAAAATTGCCCCTTTTCAATAAATGACAACAGAAGATCGTAGAGACCTCAACAAGTACACTAGGGTATGCAGAATGAGCACATTATGGGGGGTAGAGCATGGTTTCAATGTCGCAACCCCTTTCGTTTTCGAGTTATAGACGAAAAACCCCTTTTTAGTCCTACGCATTTGACCAAAATTGCCCCTATTCGATAAATGAGAACAGAAGGTCGTAGAGAACTCAACAAGTACACTAGGGTATGCAGAATGAGCACATTATGGGGGGTAGAGCATGGTTGTAATGTCGTAACCCCTTTCGTTTTCGAGTTATAGACGAAAAACCCCTTTTTAGTCCTATGCATTGGACCAAAATTGCCCCTATTCAATAAATGAGAACAGAAGATCGTAGAGACCTCAACAAGTACACTAGGGTATGCAGAATGAGTACATTATGGGGGTAGAACATAGTTTCAATGTCGTAACCCCTTTCGTTTTCGAGTTATGGACGAAAAACTCTTTTAGCCCCATGCGTATGACCAAAAATGCTCTTTTTATAAATGAAACTTAAGGTCATAGAGAACTCAACAAGTACACTAGGGTATACGTATGCAGAATGGGCACATCACAGAGGGTAGAGCATGGTTTTAAAGTTCTGCCCCCTTGCGTTTTCGAGTTATGTACGAAATTGAAAACCCCTTTTTAGTCCTACGCGTTTGACTAAAATTGCCCCTATTCGATAAATGAGAACAGAAGGTCGTAGAGAGCTCAACAAGTACTCAGATAAGGCATCATGCTCCATAATATATTGAATGGTGAGTGGTGACATGGTCGAAAGCATCTTTCTAGATATAGTAGTTGGAATCAATGAAACCATATACCATAATGACATACCACGATTCTCAGTATTCTCTAGAGGGTTCATAGAAGATGTTTTATTCGATATTAAAGTGAACACTGTGAGCATGTCACTGAGTATCGAAATTCCATGGGCATATCATTATAACACTGTTCCAGTCTACACAGTACATCAGATCGGCTTTGTCCCAGCAAATGGTGGCCCATGCTTAGATCTGCCAGAATCTCTAGCTCATAAAAACCGGATGTTTTTTGAGATAACTTGCCATACAGATTTTTGCATTGATACCATTGCTTCAATCGCACCATCTTGTCTAGTCGATGAATCACACACCACTTGCTACACAATTTCTTCCCACTGTTTCATGCCTCAGTCTTCATTCACAATGAATGATGGAATCCTCTAAACAACGAGCCACGATGTGTATTGTGTATCTAGCATAAACATATATGGAATTCGAAGTAGGCCAACTAGGAACGGTTCCCTTTATATCTCTTGGAGTGGTCTGACTAAGGTCGAGATTGAGTCATCAGATGCCATTGTTTACAAAACATTTCACCCGCCAAACACAGATATGGACAACAACGGGGACCTATTCTATTTAGGAAATAATTTTAATGAATTTGAAATTGAACATGAATGGATTGGTATCTTTAAGGCCAATCTGTCTCTTCAAAACGAAATAGTAAGGAAGACCAACAAGGAAATTGAACTGATTAATGGGGGAATGGTACGAAAAGAGACTCAATTAACGGTACGGATTTTGGTAGGGTTTGTGTTCATCTTAATAGCAATTGCTCTGGTTGTCATCTACTGCAGGACGAAAACGAAAGGGGTTACGACATTGAAACTATGCTTTACCCCCCATGGCCCATAATGTGCTCATTCTGCATACCCTAGTGTACTTGTTGAGGTCTCTACGATCTTCTGTTCTCATTTATTAGATAGGGGCAGTTTTGGTCAAACATGTAGGACTAAAAAGGGGTTTTTCAAATTCGTACATAACTCGAAAACGAAAGGGGGCAGAACTTTAAAACCATGCTCTACCCTCCATAATGTGCCCATTCTGCATACGTATACCCTAGTGTACTTGTTGAGTTCTCTATGACCTTCAGTTTTCATTTATAAAAAGAGCATTTTTGGTCAGACGCGTGGGGCTAAAAAGGGGTTTTTCGTCTATAACTCGAAAACGAAAGGAGTTACGACATTGAAACTATGCTCTACCCCCCATAATGTGCTCATTCTGCATACCCTAGTATACTTGTTGAGGTCTCTACGATCTTCTGTTCTCATTTATTGAATAGGGGCAATTATGGTCAAACACATAGGACTAAAAAGGGGTTTTTCGTCTATAACTCGAAAACGAAAGGGGTTACGACATTACAACCATGCTCTACCCCCCATAATGTGCTCATTCTGCATACCCTAGTGTACTTGCTGAGTTCTCTACGACCTTCTGTTCTCATTTATCGAATAGGGGCAATTTTGGTCAAATGCGTAGGACTAAAAGGGGTTTTTCGTCTATAACTCGAAAACGAAAGGGGTTGCGACATTGAAACCATGCTCTACCCCCCATAATGTGCTCATTCTGCATACCCTAGTGTACTTGTTGAG
Organism: Beroe forskalii; assembly: GCA_011033025.1. Taxonomy (NCBI): domain Eukaryota; kingdom Metazoa; phylum Ctenophora; class Nuda; order Beroida; family Beroidae; genus Beroe; species Beroe forskalii. The sequence continues at coordinate 1,108,159 of WFMF01000014.1, forward strand.
GTCTCTACGATCTTCTGTTGTCATTTATTGAAAAGGGGCAATTTTGGTCATACGCATAGGGCTTAAAAGAGGTTTTTCGTCCATAACTCGAAAACTAAAGGGTTTACGACTTAGAAACTATGATCCATCCCCTATGATGCACTCATCCTGCATAGTTTGGTGTATTTGTCGGCTTCGTATCTCAATCAGAAGCTGAGATATCGCCATTCAAAGTTTTTGCCCCATTTTGAAAGAAAAGGGGTCCAAAAAAGGGGGTTGCCCAACTCGGAAGTTGGTTAGTTTTTTTCTGGTGCATCTATGGCCTATAAACTGCCGAAAAACGTTCTCAGACCTACTATACTATTTAGTTCACAGGGGGTTTCAGTCATACCCTTACTACCTTTTTATTTAAGTACTTAAATTATTAGTAGTACCATTCATTCTTCACTTGTTCATTATTAACTTATGTTTCTTATATTTTTGTAGCATGATCTTCTCTCCTACCTTTCCCTAACTTAACCGACATGGATTGATCAGGGTACAGCAATTCTGTACTGTGGTTAGTAGATAAAAATACCGGGCTGTTCCTTTTTCATTGAAAATTGCCATCGTTTTCCCCGACCAATATAAACACTGTGGAGCAAAAGGATTCAGTTCAACCCGTTCAATCAACGTAATAACATTGCATAAGTTAAGCAAATGAAATTGTCAGAAATAAAGATAGCATAATATATCATTGATTATGATATTCTGAAGTATTGATTGTATAGTAAATATTTTATGGAAGTAAACCATTAACATGTTACAGAATGAATCGTTATTTCCATGAGAATCGTTATCAACTTCTGGCTGACAGCATTGGCCCCGAAAGAAGAGAACTCGAAAGAAGAGATTTTCCAATTAGTGTAAGATTGGCAGACTTAGCAAGAGAATTTGAAAGAGAACGTGAAAGAAGAGAACGTGAAAGAAGGGAATCAGAAATAAGAGAATATGAAATAAGAGAATTCGAAAGAAGAGGATTTCAAAGAAGAGACTCTGACAGCACAGACAGCAGTCCCTCAAGATTCGTGGCCATAGACACAGAAGATATTGGACATTTTATCGGGGTCGGCGGTCGCCACATAAATAGACTTAATCGTCAATTTGGGGTTACTGTTCAGGTTCTGGAAGAAATTGAAACAGATGACCAGAGGACACTTGTTCAGATTAATGGAATTCAACTAGAGAATGTCAGGGCTGCGCGCAAAGAAATCTTCACATTCATCAGGGCGGGCAACAGGTGGTCGACATGGGACTTAATAAATCGAGGTCAAAGACGAAGGCCGAATTTCAGATTTGTCTAAAAAAAAGAACGGGGATGATTCGAACAAGTTAGCATATTTGGTGAAAGAACATGGTATTATTATTAAAGGCTAATATGCCAACAAAACACATTGAAGGTATTAAATACCAGTTTACCGATCATGTCATGACTTCTGAGAAAGCCTAAGGTCCAAAGGGACGACATTATATAGTTATACATACGTGTGATTGGAATCAAAATTTTGAGATATATTTTTTACAGATAATACTGATTGTGAAATTTTTAATTTTTTTTGTATATTTTACATCATAGCTGCCGACTTGAAAATTCTATGGTAGGGTACTTAGCTTCTTGACCCCATTTAAGAGGGCAAATACCGTTGAAGGGAGGGCAAGTTTCATGGATATCCTCTCATCACAACCAAATCTTTTTTGGTTTTTTGTAAGAATAGATATACAGATCATGAGATAAAAACATCGACAAGTTATAATATGTCCTGTTTCAGTGTTTATGAGGTCATATCTCAAAAAATTAAAAAAGATGCGCGCTTTATTGAATCAGCATTTGAAGGGAGAAAGAAGGAGCTTTCAAAAAATGATGTCAAAATTATCTGATGACGTTGCGATGATATCATAATGACGTCAAAAAATCAAGAATTTCATGCTTTTCAATCTTGATTTCCTTAAAATTGGAGTTTTTCAGAGCCATGCTTTGGCTTTTATTGGTGCAGAACGGAAATTTAATGAACTTTCTGAAAATGCAGTCGAAAAGGTCCGGGCTCGCAGCATAATGGAGAAATTTGCGTTCTTTCTCATGTCATGGGGTTTCCAATGAAAAACGCTATAACACCGCCGCGGACAATCACAACCAAATCCTTTTTGGTTTTGGGAAAATATTTATATAGGACAGCATGTGAAAATCAAATGCATATTAGAGCATATTGTTCGATGAGAGGTTGAGCTTAATCTTCACGAATGCAATATGAATCGAAATGATATAATTATGTCAGAGGTCGAGCAGAATATAGCCTGTATCATGTATGAGTAAATTATGGTAAATAGTTATTTAACCCTTCTCCTGAATAACCGCCAACAAAATCTTGTGATTTTGGTCGATCTGAGAGTTTGGGTCATGGTTGATAGTGTCTATCATCCGAATTTAATGCATTAATCGTGTCAATTAACAATTCAGCCTGCAGCCTCATTGTTAATTGCACTGATTAATGCATACAATCTGATGATAAACCCTTTACATACAGTTAAGGTGAGTAAATGTTAATTACTTCAAATATTTCAAATAAACAAGCAGAAGTTGTCAACAGAACTGTTCTCATCGAATTTATGACGTGCACATATTCATTCTTGCATTGTCTAACCTCTTCTTCGAAACGAATTTATTTGTTTGTTTCTTGGTATTGATTCGAGCACCAACAATTATTGAAGAATGATG